>CM061142.1:762838303-762863837 GCA_030789695.1 Scilla litardierei
GAACGAGCATCTTTGGGTTAGGGTGAGCTAGGGCCGGACTCCATGGATGGATGTTGGCCTATCTTCACTATGTCTTCAATATCCTACATCATGAGAAGATCGGTAGGGGATCGGGGTTGGGGCTCGACCGATTCCCCTCTGATGCTCAAGTTAGTCTCCATTAGATAAAAACGTATAGAGCAAGATGGAGAGGAAAATATTAGATAAGGAGATGAGAATGTCTCGTTTGTATGATACTTCGCCATAGCTTAGATGGAGATCTGGCCTCCCTTTCTTCATTGGTCTTTTGGATACTTATCCTCATCTTCCCTGGTTTGTAACCTCCCCCTTAATTGTCTCACATTATTGTTCTTTGAAATGGTCTTCATAACCGTCATCATTCATCTCACACTAATTGCCATATTCAAGGATATTTAAGTGGGCTCTGATGAGGTTGTAACTGCCCTCCACTTATGCTCATAAAGTGGGAAGTGGAGGTTTGACTCATTCAACCCAAATGTTATGGGTCGTGGGTCGTCTTAGTCCAGTAGGTAGAATTTATCTGTTTGCCTAATGGGCTGGGCCCAAGTACTCAACAACGACCATTCTCGTCGTCGACCGTAGCCGAGGGGATCGTGCCCCTCGTCAACGAACGACATCATCCGTCGATGGCCGTAAGTCGAAGGGGGTCGTCCCCTCGCAACCAAATGACCATGGACCGTAAGTCGAAAAGGCCACCTTCTAGCTGATTGAAGACCGATTCTTCAGAGGCCAAGCAAGCTAAGCGATCGGATTCGACTACACGAGTATGACTCATACTTCGAAGTCATCACAAATCGATCCGCTGACGTCGATCAGCATCAATTGTAAGCCAAGGGACCGCGTCCCTCACTTACCATCTAAAGGTCGAGAGGTCATTTTCCTTGCGAGCCAACCCGACTGCTCGACCAACGTTATTTCTTCCTCCTGATTATCACATCACCCGACCTTAACCTTTATGGAGGTTGAGCTCGGGCAATGGGTGCCATTGTTGATACTAACTTCATCATGGGTCCGGCCCACGAAATGAGTAGATGAATTCTACCTGATGAGCAAGGTCCACTAAGAATTGTATGCTACGACTCAATAGCCCCGAGGTCTGCCAAGGAGGATACACCTTTACCAATTCAAATTGCCAAATAATTTATCATATGACCTGGTCAAACTCCCACCTCTAAACAGGGCCACTTCAATAGCCATAAAGGAGGCAATGAAGGGCTAAATAAGAGGGAACGGTTACACTTCTTGATAACTAATTCAAGGCACATTAATTGGACAATTAGTGGCCACATTTTATGGAGTGAGGTTACAAAGCAAATGAGGGGGATAAATATCCCCAGAACCAAAGGAAAAAAGGAGGTCGAATCTCCATCTAGCTAAGGCTAAGTATCATACAACTAGACACTCTCATCTCCTTCTCTAATTTCTTCCTTTTAATCTTGCACTATATGGTTTCATCTATTGGAGATTAACTTGAGCGTCGGAGGGGAACAGGTCGGGCCCCACCCCCGACTCCCTAACGATCTTCTCATGATGCAGGATAATGGAGACACATCGAAGCTAGACCAACATCCATCCGTGAAGTCCAATCCTAGCTCACTCTGACCTGGTGACGCTCGTTCACGGATCCCACTTCAACTGTTGACATGGCTCTACCCTGACGTATGAGCCATTTTCAGCCCAAATACAGTTATCGCCAATTTTGGCTTTAACATGTATAAACTTTTAGTTTCTCTACAAATTAAATCTTTTACATTGATATGCGAGAGAATGGTTGATTGTCTAGACGAGAGGTCTGAAGAATCTCTACGTGCAAGACGTGCGAGTCGGTAATCGGAAGATCTTTAGGATGCGAGATCCGAAAATCTATCAAATCACTGATCCACTTCTTCCCCCAAATTCTTAACACATCCCTTCCTGCTTCCGTTCTGCAAATCTATCAAATCACTGATCCACTTCTTCCTGATCCACTTCTTACCCCAAATTCTTAACACATCCCTTCCTGCTTCCGTTCTGCAAATCTATCAAATCACTGATCCACTTCTTCCCCCAGATTCTTAACACATCCCTTCCTGCTTCCGTTCTGCAAATCTATCAAATCACTGATCCACTTCTTCCCCCCAAATTCTTAACACATCCCTTCCTGCTTCCGTTCTGCACCAGGAGCCGCAGATCTTTGGAGGGGCCGGTTGGATATCAAGTGTATATGCTTCGGAGCATTTCAACATGGGTTTGTAATTGCCAACATTTTGAGCATTTACCGGGGTTATTTTTATCTTTGTCTAGATGAATTCATTATCCCTTTGTTCTCAATGGAAACATCCCGTTCTGTTTTAATGGTAAGATAAGACTCTTGTGCTCTCTGCATGCGATATATCAAAGATTCACTCTCATTGCTAGCAAGAGAGGTCAATACAAACCATTCTGTTAGACAAATGCATCAAGTATTTTCGTGTATATATGAAGGATAACTCTCAGGACTGAAACACGCAGCCTCTGGCCTAAGCTAAGCTGAAACAATATAAAGCACCAGAACCTTAAATTATACAGAAAATAGCCAGAAATAGGCATAGACGATGGGTTCTTAGCGCCATAACCCTGAAACGCATACTAATCGTCTCCGACCAAAAGGGAGGTGACGATGGCGTCGGCCATGCCGTCTGCAAGGGGGAACATGTGCCCGGCATCCGGCAGCTCATGGTAACGAATCCAGGGGAGCTTCTGGCCGATGTATCGAGACATGATGACCGGCACAATCCGGTCCTCAGCGCCGTGCCACAGGTGCACCGAACCTTCAGAATTCGGAAAGGGGTCGTCGAGGTCCATCGGATCGAACTCCCAGTCACCAAATCCGACCATCATGTCGCGGTGCAAGGAGTTGTGCTCCCCTTGCTGCAGTACTTGCCCCTGCTCCAAAAAACAGGACTGGTTGCATATTTCGTTGGGCCGAAGAAATTAACAAGAAGCTGAATGAGAATGTATCATACCATATAGTGACCCCGGGCAAGAAACTTGTGCAAGACCTTCATGTCTCCGGGGGAGAAAATTTCAGGACGGGCGGTGATGACACTGGAGCCAGGGAACCATCTCTGCGTGTTCCACCAGTAGGTCAGCCACGGGAGATGGTGAGCGACCCCGACCGCCCACCGGTCCGGCAGGAGTTGCTCGTTCCAGGCGGCTTTCGACACATTGGCAGGAAAGCCCGGCCACCAGTAGTTGCCTACCGGCGCGAGCAGCGCCGCACCTGCAAGCCTGTAATTTGCAGTTCAAAATTGCTACCAAGATCAACTCAAGAGAGTGATACTCATACATATACATATAACTTGAGACATGCCTGTGGGGGATATATTTCAGACAGCCCCAGATGATCTCCCCTCCCATTGAAAACCCAATCACATGGAACCTGGAACCGAGCCCCAACTGATCGGCAAGCTCTTCGATGTCCAGAGGCGTGCTCTTCTCCGTCTTCCTTGTATCCGGGTCGCTTTCTCCGTACCCCGCTCTGTCGAACGAGACCAGGTGGATCCCCAGCTCGTCCATCGCTCCCTGCAACTCTCCAGTTCAGTCAGCGAGATTTACACACACAGGGATATATTTACGTCGTAACAAGCTGAACATCGAGCAATGCCTGAGATATGGGAAGGGCATCGTATCGGCAAGAAGAGAAGCCGTGGACGAAGATGATCTTGTGCCTGGCCTCTCCAATTGGGACGCCGGCTTGCAAGTAGGCCAAGTGCCTTCCATCCCTGAGCTTTATCCGAGGAGCCGTGACCGGAGGACCGCCCGGAGACCCGCAGAGCTTCGGCGGCGGAGGTTGAATTGCCTTGTACATCCACGCCGCTAACCCCACCAACACAACCGCTGCCAGTTTCCTCGCTATCCCTGAAACCCAATTTTAATTTATATTTGTTGTGTGATGAAAAAATCGCAACACAGCATCTTTAAACTCTTCTTCATCCCACATTTTCGCACAAGGAAATCAATTTTGGGTCTCGAATCGTTTAAATCAGAATGCTTTCCTAAGAAAAATCAGTGGAGAAGATTCGAGATCACATAGAGATGGAGGGAGAGATTGGTGGGCATTATGTGTTACCAGAAGTTGAGGATTTGGCCGCCGGTGATTTTCTCGTGTGAGACCTCGCCGACGCCGCCGAGATTTTCCTGCTGGCCGCCGTCATCGCTCCGATATTTATGGCGAACAGAGAGTTAAGCAGTCGAAATTGTTGGAGAAGACGAGACTCGAGTGAAAAGAGAAGCGGTTGTGTGACGAAATTAAATTCAAAATTCTTACCTTCGCAAAAGTTCATCCCTTAACGTATTAATATAACTTTATATTGGATGAATTCGGGGGGCCCACACCCCACTTGTGCCACGTGAGTTGAACTTTCTCTGCAGCGCTGATGCAAATGTTTGGGAGAATTAAATATAATAAGGACTAATTTATGTGACATGAATGAAATCCCGCGACATCGCTCTTTATTATCTTTGGCATTGTCGTCATCGCTTAGGGTGTGTTTGGTTTGAAGGAAGAGAAAAGAAAGAAAAATGAAATGAAAAGAAAAAAAAAGAAAGAAAATGAAAATGAAATGAGATTCTTTCTCATGTTTGATTACCAAGGAAAATTGGAAAGAAAGTTGAATGGAAAATATAGAAATTAATATTATTCGCGAGCTATTTAAAAGATCGCGAATTATTCGTGAATTTATAAAAATTCATAAAGTATTCTCTATTTTGAACAATTCACGAATTGTTATGAATCAACTACTGGGGAAGGAACCCCCAGCCCTTTATTTATAGGCATGGTAGGGGAGTAGATACATCGAATACATAGATATGGGCGTATCTCTAAGATACCCGCAATCCTAACCGACTCTGGTTATTTCCATTCACAACACTCCCCCTTATCCAGCCATAGGTGTGGACTCCGCTCAAGAGTATTTTCGGGATTCTGAGCGTGATAAGAGTCTCACATGGGGTGGATACTTCGGGATCCTGAGTTGGTGAGGTTTGCCTCGTTAAAACCTTTATCTATGGAAAACCCAGTGGGAAAAACCATAGTTAAGGAAAAAGAGTGCAAACGCTCTTTAACTCCCCCTGATTTGTACAAGTGACTCTGCTCATGAATACTTCTGGATTCTGAGCGTCACAGAGGGGTGGATACTTCAGGATCCAGAGTTGATGTGATTTGCCTCGTTAAAACCTTTGGCTATGGAAAACCCAGTGGGAAAAAACCATAGCTAAGGGAAAAGAGTACAAATTCTGTCAACTCCCCCTGATCTGTAAAAGCTCTTAGGCTTTCAGATCTCGTAGGCTTATCTCATCACTCCTATTTACAATATTCCGAAAATGTACACAGATTACGAATTTTATCACCATCAAGCAGCTGCTGAATCCAGAAACTCTGAAGAGGTTGCTAAGTTTCGTCGCCTCTGATGTGGTCTTCAGACTATATGGTCAGCTCCACAGAACCAGCCTCTATCCCAGTCGTCACTGGGATGTGATGTACCACCAGGCGCCCTCAAATACACCATTGGTGTGATTCTGGAATGGTGAGGATCTCGGAATGATAGGATGATGTTGCCTTCATAAGTTGCTTTGCAGATCTGCAGGGGATGGCCATCCCACGGTGGGTACCCGTTCTGTGATTTCTCAGCATAGGGACTGGACCTGAAACCTGTATTTGCATGAACATTGGAGGATGATACTTCATTTTGTAAGCCCGAATCTTTTGACCCTTGGAGGAAGCGCAGAAGGCTTAACTCCGGTCTAATGGCCCTTTTTAGGTGCCAACTTGTAACGACCACTTTTCGTCGTACGTTGTTCGTGCACGTGCTTGAGGCCGTGCACGTGTTTGTTTTATACTTTATTTGATTGTGAACACTTTTGTGTGATATGCCGTTGTGAACGTCTCTGAGAGTATTAAATAGTGGCACTAATTTGGAACGACGTTTCTCGAGTCGTTTTCCCACAAATTAATCTTACTCGATGAGACGTGACGATTCTCACTCTTGACGGGAGACGTTTCTATTTTTAGTTTCGTCGCCCGACGTCGAATTTGAGATCCGTCTTCTTAGTTAGCTCACATTCGTCACCACGATCACCCCGATATTTATTTTATAATTTTTGGAGTTTATTTGACCACTTTTATATTTTTAACAAGTTTTATATTATTTTTAAATAATTTATTTTTAAATTAATTTCGGCCAAATAAAATTTATTTGAGTTTTAAACGTTTTAAAGAATTTTTGAGCCAATTTCCAGCTCATTTGGACCAGGTCAAATCCTTGGGTGAGTTGGAGTAGTTGGAATTCAAATTTTAAATTATTTTAATATTCTAATCCTATTAGATTTAGCCCTAGACCAAGTCAACCCATCTACACTATATAAACAACCCCTAGGAAGACCTATTTTCGCAAGAAATTAGCCCTAGCCTCTTCCAAACTTGAAATTGGACGTTGCGACGATTCGTCGCAACGTTGCGACGTTCAGCAGCCGCACGACCGAGAGAACGGGCTCCGTTCCCCCGCTCCGACCGCTGGCCGCCCCCGCACCAAGCTTGGCCCGCATCGCTGCACAGCCGCTCCGCTCAATTCTTCCGCACCGACCGAAGGGAGCTCTCGGTCAGACCGAGAGCTCAAGCGCCCGCTCCGCACCCAGTCGCCCGCCGCTCCTTGCAATGCTCGCACCCCGCTCCGACCGAGAGGACCAATCGATCTGACCGGCCCGCTCCACCGCTCCGCATCGCAACCCCCGCTCCGCTGCAGCCCAAGCGTCTGACCGAGGCGCCCGACCGGTCTGACCGATAGGAACCCTCGCACCAAGCCTCGCCCCGCAGCCGCTGCACACCAAATCGTCGCAGCCCCGCATTCTCAGCGCACGACCGAGGGATTCTCCCGCATTGGAGGGGTACGACCGATGGCCATACGTCGCAACCCCGCATCCGTCGCACCGCTTGCCACCGAGGGCCCCCCAAGTTCTCCAGAGTTATTGTGGGTCCCCCAAAGGCCCCTAGGACTGCTGTGGGCCCCACCTAGGTGTGTTCTCTTCGACGACTTGCCGCGTACGACGTCGTCGCACGTCGTAGGCCGTCGTCGCACGTGCGAGCTTTGGAATCTGGAATCGTCGCCCGGGTTGATGCTCTGAACTTTCCAGCGAGGAAACTATATTGGAATCAGGACTTGGAGCGCGTTCTATTATTCCAACCCCCGGTGTCGCTACCCGACGCCGGTGTAGCTTTCGCGTCGTGTTGAGGTAACGTTTTGCACCCCTAGGACCCCCAACCCAATGCATGCTAATCAAGACTAAAATCGGTATTTTCAAAGTATTTTAAATGTTTTAAATTCACTAATCAAGATTAATAATATGGACTTTAGGCCGGTGGACTTTGCACGTAGGATAATTGTGATTCTTGGACTCATTGGACGCTGTGCTCAGACGTTGTACTTACAGGCAAGTGAAACTTGCCAACTCTTGTGTAGGGCCATGTTTTAGGCCACTTTCTTGTCCTAGCGTAAAAGAGACTAGTCAGTGAAATGATAGCTGGCTAGACGCCTACTTGATCTAGTTTGACAACGAAACTAGATCCGTCACCTAATTGATCTAGCTTGACAACGAAGCTAGATCCAACCCTTTAAACTTGTTGTTCATGCATACTAAACTGTCACGTTTACTTTCCTTAAACTGTACGTACTTTTAACTGCCATGCATTGCATCTTACATGTCATCCAACTTGATTGTTGCATCGTAGCACACGCTACAAAATACTTGAACAAATCCGTGTTTCCGTGTCCCTGGCTAGGTGCACCCCTAGGCCATACTTGTTTACACACTTCCTGGCTCGTGGTCCAGAAGCGAGCATTCCGTGTTCGGGGGTAAGGCCCTGGCTCGACACACGTGGGGGGGGTAGGGATAAACGTTCACTTGAGCTTAGGAGTGGCCCGATCAGCCCTCTAGCCAAAAGGCGGAATCTCTGTGCACGAGGTGCTTACTTTCCTTGTCTTGTACTTGTCTTGTGAATGCCATGCCATGCTCGTACTTTACTTTACTTTACCTTACCTGTTGCACTCATACTTTAAACTGCCATGTCATCGCATTCATGCTAGAACTGCTAGGTTGTTCACTTTACTTTCAGTTTCCTTGCACAAGTCTCTTGTAGACTTGCTGACATGTGCCCCTTGCTCTTTTGGGTGTCACATGTTAGACCTGAGCCAGAGACCGTTGCTGTGTACGTGATGAGTTGCTGACGCTGAGTCTGAGTCCATGATTGCCCAGGAGGATTTTGGTGGACACCGGTGACCATGCTTTGAGTTTTGTTGAGCTTTATGTTGTTTTAGGCCTTTTGTTAGTTATTGGTGCGTAGCACCGTTGTTTTGTACTTTGTACTTTTGTTGGCCATGTTTGGGCCTTTAGACTTTTTCTTTTAGTCTGGTGGCTTTTCTGCGATATTGGAAACTTATTTTATGGATATTCTGAGATATTTCTTTTGTCCCATTTAATTATTATTATCTTTGTTTCGTTAGCGTTGCAAGGACCTGCAGTTTTAAACTTGATCGACGCTTATCGGACTTGCAGCTTTGTTGCTTCAAGTCTGAGCGGACCTTCTCACGCTTCGCCTCTATATTTTTGGGAAGCGGGGCGTGACAGGTTTTGTTGGTGGCCCATGCAGGTCCAATCTTGCAATTGCGAATTAACGGAACAACGATAATAACGGAATGTCCATTAAATAAATTGCAACATCCGAGTCATAAGCCCTGAGTTTAGTTGTTTTCTTAGGACACTAGGTGATAAGAAGGCTTAGTTAGACGTCTGTGCTTGATAGTTAGAGGCCCCTGATTGTAGTTAGACTCCCTTCTAGCAATTGATTTAATCGTCGTAGGAGTTACCTTAGTGGTCCTTGCCTAACTCTGACCATATTAGACTTCTAGATTTTCCTTTAGTCGTTCGCTTGGGTTCATCGATTTCGGACCAAGCTGAACGCATTTCATTACCGTCTAGCTCCTTAGAAAGTCTTAGCGCTTAGTTCTTAATCTTTAGTTGGTCGACCGTAGGAGTTTTCCCGTAGATTCCCCTGATTCATAACCTAGGCGTATGTATGTTTTGATCATCCGACTATTTTCCTTGCCTCGATTCACGAGATCGCCTCATGACGATCGTCGTCAATTTTCGAACCTCTCCATTACAAGTCTTGAATTTTCTGAAAGTATTTTTCGATCTTCTCTTTCACTAAGTTTAAATTTGTCCAAATTTTTAATATATATATCTTATATTTCCTACTCCTTCGTTGATTTAAAATTTTAAAAAGCTTGTCGGAATTTTTGAATACTAGTTTATAGTATTTTTCCAGCCTATGTTTTTCGTACTTAGTTAAATGCGTCGTCCCTTCATATATTTTATTCTGAACCGTACTTTCGCTTTGCCCAATTTGATTTATAATTTCCTTCGTATTTGTGTCATACGAATGCTACGTCGTGTTTACTTTAAATATACTTTCAAGACACATGGAATTTCAGTTTTCAGCAAGTTGGCTTTGCTCGTCATTTTCGCTACTTCAGATTTTTGCAAAATTACTATTTTCATAGCCTCTTCCTGCTTTGGACCATCCCTGATTTGATTTTAAAGATTTGCTATTCGATCTTGATAATTCTTATGCTAAGTTATTATTATTTTCTTTCCGCTCACCATACACGCTTTTAGAAAAATTTCCAAACCAAATTGAATTTCAATTATTTTTATATCCGTGCCAGACTTGTTGTGCTAGTATATTAAGAACCTTGTGTAAATCAGTTCCTCGTTTTTGGCAAATCCTGATTTCTCTAAAAGAAGTTTCAATATTGATTTTTCCATAGCCTAAAAGTTTTGAAAGCATTTAACCTGAGTTTAAATTTTTCCGTTACTTGATTTCATTCTTCGACTTTCCAAAACTTTTTGACAAAACTATATTGAATTACTGACGTATAAATTTTCTAAACCACGTCCTTAATATTCGTGTAAATGATTTTACTTCCTGTTATGATGACTTTTAAAACCAATAGACCATTTTCTCTCTTATTATGAATGTTCGACTCAAATTTATTTTGAACAACTCATTTTATCGATCTCCAAATATTTCTTGTCAGACTGGGATTTCAACTTTTTTGAAGAACAGTAGCTTTCAGATTTCCCGTATTTTAACTTGTGCTACCTACCACATTTTCTTTTTCCCCTCCTATATAAGCATCACTACATCTCCCTTTTCCCTCAACCTAAACACCACCATCGAGTCAATGTTTTCCCTAACCAAGCCGTCTCCTTGTATTCGTCCTATCTGAACTCGTGCTTATCGATCCTTCCCTCGTCACGCTCCCGATCTCTCTTTATTGCTTAGGCCTTAGGGTCCTTCAATGTCTGTGTCAACTCTTAGTTGTTAGTAGACCCTTGGGCCCTTGTGAGGTTCTCGTGGTGCACGTACCTAAGTTGTGTACGTGGGCTTGAATGAGAATTCCCATAGTATATTGATGCTTGCCTATTGTGTGGTATATATATATATATACTCAGAGTTATTCGTGATATTATGAAGTTGTTGTGTGTTAGTAGTTATAGATTTTTGTGTGGATAGTTATACTATACTAGGGATGCCTGTGTATATAAGAGTTAGCGTTGAAATATCTAAGTAGTGTATGTAATACTTATAATGGTTGAAATAAATGATTGGTAAAGCTATGTATATGCTAGGTGTGATGATAATGGGTGAACATATATATATAGTAAGTAGGTCTATTGTGTGACCTATATACTAGTACGAGTGAGTATGTGCTCGTAGGTAGATATATATGGTGCTTATATGTAAGTAGTTATGTTTTGTTGCATGAGTATATAGGTGATATACATATGGTAGTAGGATTATAATTTTGATTGGTATTGCTTGCTTTTACGGGATGTTGCATGAGTGCATACCGTGAGGTATACACGACTATTGCACATCTTAATTATGTATATGTGGATGAGTTAGTATACTAATTATAGGTAGTAGGCTATGGTGTGAATATATATATATATATAAGTTACATGTGTGTGTGACTATACGATGAATACGTATGCGTGTACTAGGGAGTGTATTATAATTATACGTATGTTGATGTCTATATTATTATTATTATGGTGTATAAATTGATTGAACTATGTATGTATTACCGGACTAAATATTAAGTGAATGACTTATGGTATGTATATGGTTGTATTGGTAGACGTATAAATATTGGAGTGGTATTGGTATATGTATGAATGCCGTGTTACGTATATAGAATATTCTGATGTGTGTACTGAGTCTCACTCAAGCTGGAGTGGGTATACTCTAAGTATATTGAATGTATGTTTGTAGTTTGAATATAGCAATGTTTGATGTATGTATAGTGATAGGAGTGTTTGTGTCTGGTTGTGCTACGCACATGATTGTGGGTCGCTACACCGGTATATAGTTATAGGTGTTGGTCTTGTAGTATAGCTAATTACTGAGGACCTGTTATGTGAACATATGTGTACTAGCTAAAACTAGGTATGAATGTGTGCTAGTTATATAATGGTATGATTGGCGTATGAAAATGGAATGTTAGCGTGTATGGGAGTGCACCATGCACGGGTAAGTATGTGTTTAGTTATAGGTATGGATGACTATGGTATATGTGGCGTGTCGTAAATACAGTTATAGGACCGTACGTGATGTGAATATTTGGTGAACTATTTGCATGTATTTGAATGACTATATATCGTGAAACTATAGTGGTGGTGAATATATATATATATAGTAAAATTTGACTTAATAATGGTATGGTGTGACTATATGTGTTGAGATGCTTGGTATTGGATGAATATTAGAGGGTAGTATACCCTTGATGTTTGTGCATAGGTAGCTACATATAGGTAGAGCGAAGATTGTATTGGCTAAGTGTGAGACTATCCTATATAAGTATCTGAACTACTGTTTGTGAGTAGCAGTTATATAAGGGATGCATGCTTATATATATGATTGAAATACGTGTATGAGTTTGACTGGCTATAATAGGTATAAGTGTATACGTGTTGGCAGTGTGAATGTTTGACTACCTAGTGCATATATGAGCACTTGTAATGACTATACTTGGTTTGAAATATAATACGACTTGATTTGGGGTAGTTATTAAGAGCGACTAGATGTATTAGAAAGTCCGAGGACGGACTTTATTCTAAGTTGGGGAGGATGTAACGACCACTTTTCGTCGTACGTTGTTCGTGCACGTGCTTGAGGCCGTGCACGTGTTTGTTTTATACTTTATTTGATTGTGAACACTTTTGTGTGATATGCCGTTGTGAACGTCTCTGAGAGTATTAAATAGTGGCACTAATTTGGAACGACGTTTCTCGAGTCGTTTTCCCACAAATTAATCTTACTCGATGAGACGTGACGATTCTCACTCTTGACGGGAGACGTTTCTATTTTTAGTTTCGTCGCCCGACGTCGAATTTGAGATCCGTCTTCTTAGTTAGCTCACATTCGTCACCACGATCACCCCGATATTTATTTTATAATTTTTGGAGTTTATTTGACCACTTTTATATTTTTAACAAGTTTTATATTATTTTTAAATAATTTATTTTTAAATTAATTTCGGCCAAATAAAATTTATTTGAGTTTTAAACGTTTTAAAGAATTTTTGAGCCAATTTCCAGCTCATTTGGACCAGGTCAAATCCTTGGGTGAGTTGGAGTAGTTGGAATTCAAATTTTAAATTATTTTAATATTCTAATCCTATTAGATTTAGCCCTAGACCAAGTCAACCCATCTACACTATATAAACAACCCCTAGGAAGACCTATTTTCGCAAGAAATTAGCCCTAGCCTCTTCCAAACTTGAAATTGGACGTTGCGACGATTCGTCGCAACGTTGCGACGTTCAGCAGCCGCACGACCGAGAGAACGAGCTCCGTTCCCCCGCTCCGACCGCTGGCCGCCCTCGCACCAAGCTTGGCCCGCATCGCTGCACAGCCGCTTCGCTCAATTCTTCCGCACCGACCGAAGGGAGCTCTCGGTCAGACCGAGAGCTCAAGCGCCCGCTCCGCACCCAGTCGCCCGCCGCTCCTTGCAATGCTCGCACCCCGCTCCGACCGAGAGGACCAATCGATCTGACCGGCCCGCTCCACCGCTCCGCATCGCAACCCCCGCTCCGCTGCAGCCCAAGCGTCTGACCGAGGCGCCCGACCGGTCTGACCGATAGGAACCCTCGCACCAAGCCTCGCCCCGCAGCCGCTGCACACCAAATCGTCGCAGCCCCGCATTCTCAGCGCACGACCGAGGGATTCTCCCGCATTGGAGGGGTACGACCGATGGCCATACGTCGCAACCCCGCATCCGTCGCACCGCTTGCCACCGAGGGCCCCCCAAGTTCTCCAGAGTTATTGTGGGTCCCCCAAAGGCCCCTAGGACTGCTGTGGGCCCCACCTAGGTGTGTTCTCTTCGACGACTTGCCGCGTACGACGTCGTCGCACGTCGTAGGCCGTCGTCGCACGTGCGAGCTTTGGAATCTGGAATCGTCGCCCGGGTTGATGCTCTGAACTTTCCAGCGAGGAAACTATATTGGAATCAGGACTTGGAGCGCGTTCTATTATTCCAACCCCCGGTGTCGCTACCCGACGCCGGTGTAGCTTTCGCGTCGTGTTGAGGTAACGTTTTGCACCCCTAGGACCCCCAACCCAATGCATGCTAATCAAGACTAAAATCGGTATTTTCAAAGTATTTTAAATGTTTTAAATTCACTAATCAAGATTAATAATATGGACTTTAGGCCGGTGGACTTTGCACGTAGGATAATTGTGATTCTTGGACTCATTGGACGCTGTGCTCAGACGTTGTACTTACAGGCAAGTGAAACTTGCCAACTCTTGTGTAGGGCCATGTTTTAGGCCACTTTCTTGTCCTAGCGTAAAAGAGACTAGTCAGTGAAATGATAGCTGGCTAGACGCCTACTTGATCTAGTTTGACAACGAAACTAGATCCGTCACCTAATTGATCTAGCTTGACAACGAAGCTAGATCCAACCCTTTAAACTTGTTGTTCATGCATACTAAACTGTCACGTTTACTTTCCTTAAACTGTACGTACTTTTAACTGCCATGCATTGCATCTTACATGTCATCCAACTTGATTGTTGCATCGTAGCACACGCTACAAAATACTTGAACAAATCCGTGTTTCCGTGTCCCTGGCTAGGTGCACCCCTAGGCCATACTTGTTTACACACTTCCTGGCTCGTGGTCCAGAAGCGAGCATTCCGTGTTCGGGGGTAAGGCCCTGGCTCGACACACGTGGGGGGGGGTAGGGATAAACGTTCACTTGAGCTTAGGAGTGGCCCGATCAGCCCTCTAGCCAAAAGGCGGAATCTCTGTGCACGAGGTGCTTACTTTCCTTGTCTTGTACTTGTCTTGTGAATGCCATGCCATGCTCGTACTTTACTTTACTTTACCTTACCTGTTGCACTCATACTTTAAACTGCCATGTCATCGCATTCATGCTAGAACTGCTAGGTTGTTCACTTTACTTTCAGTTTCCTTGCACAAGTCTCTTGTAGACTTGCTGACATGTGCCCCTTGCTCTTTTGGGTGTCACATGTTAGACCTGAGCCAGAGACCGTTGCTGTGTACGTGATGAGTTGCTGACGCTGAGTCTGAGTCCATGATTGCCCAGGAGGATTTTGGTGGACACCGGTGACCATGCTTTGAGTTTTGTTGAGCTTTATGTTGTTTTAGGCCTTTTGTTAGTTATTGGTGCGTAGCACCGTTGTTTTGTACTTTGTACTTTTGTTGGCCATGTTTGGGCCTTTAGACTTTTTCTTTTAGTCTGGTGGCTTTTCTGCGATGTTGGAAACTTATTTTATGGATATTCTGAGATATTTCTTTTGTCCCATTTAATTATTATTATCTTTGTTTCGTTAGCGTTGCAAGGACCTGCAGTTTTAAACTTGATCGACGCTTATCGGACTTGCAGCTTTGTTGCTTCAAGTCTGAGCGGACCTTCTCACGCTTCGCCTCCATATTTTTGGGAAGCGGGGCGTGACACAACTATCGCTGGCTAATGAGTTTACTGCAATTGTTGTATCGGGACGCATGCAGTTAGCCAGGAGTGCCTGATTGCACTTAGGTAAGGGACTTTGGGACCAGTTATATCCTCCCCCTCTTCCAGCGATCGGAAGGGTTCTTTTTTTGTACATCCATTGAGTATACCACCGTAGGTGTACTTTGGATGATAATGGTCCTTTTAATTTCTCCAACGCACTTCTGGGCGTTTATAACAGGATTCTATGAGCCATGACTTTATATTTGCCTAGGTCTTCTTATTTCATGTTTAAAAGTCAGGCTTGTACATTTATTTCGGTTTTCTCTTCAGGAGATCCGGTGAGATGTTAGTTGTCTACAACTAAGATCTCTAATCATGTTCTTTGCACAGATGCAAAGACAACCTTCAGTAGGAATCATTGACTTGTCAAGTGATTCTCTTGGTTGTACATTTATTTATACTTATTGTTTTTCTTGAATAGACGTCCCGAAGTCTATTCAGTCATTTTAAGGAAATGTGGAAATTATCTTTACAAGATATCCATGAAGGTATGCCGTCACAACATCCAATAACAGCATATCCAAAATTTTCCTTCGCCAAATCGTAAGGTATTCGCTTTTGATAACTTAGGGAGACTGATGCATCATTTATGAGACATGCTCATTTGAATTTGTTCGATCCCTAGTTTTAGCGAAATTTTCCTTGGGCTATAGGTTGTACCGTATAGCATACGATTTTGTATTTATTTTTCTTATGTTTGCAATACTTTGTTTTATCCACAGGTTTGACATCTTTTAGTGTCTGGACTTCAGGTCCGAACATTTCACGTTTCATAAGTGAGTCCAGCTCATCTTTTATTGTCACGTTCCACGTTTGGCCAATCTCTACGTTTGCCTTCTAGCAACGGAGTGTGGAACGATAATTAACAAACATCATCGCCATTGCGATGTATATGGCAATATGATACGTGAATACATTGTCGATAATTTATGTTCTATCTGTCCAACACCTCCCCAGTACGTACAACATTTACTTAATTTCACTTTTTCCCGGCAATTCCTCTGCAGTGGATTCCGGGAAGGGTGATGGTGTGGACAGGAGCTCATTGTCCTGTGGTAGTATTGTCTTATGGTCTCCAGGAGTTTTTGTCCTTGGAGCCTGGTGGTCTGCCTCTTTTCTGTTGAGGATCAGCCACTTCTGCTGCTGGTGGATTGCATCCATTCTCGGGGATGTCAATCCTAGCTGGAGTTTTTGCAGCAGGGATGTGTGATCTGACAATCTTCTGGTTGTCAATAAATGATTTCGGTAATTGGTGAACAGTGTTCTGTATGTGGAAGATCTTCTGGATCTCATCTACACATTGTATTGTTACCGGATCATAGTGGGTCAAGCTGTTTGTATCCCACGTTATAATTTTCTTCGCGCCAGATTTTCCAGTATCTGGGCCTATTTTTGGGAAAACTCGTCTCATCGAGATCACAGTCTTCAAGGTGTGCCTTAATTACGTCCCCCGTTTGGGGTTCTAGGTATCTTATAAGTGAGGGTGAGTCAAACCCTGCATGGATACATAGGCGACGTTGAGTACCGTTTTGGTCCTCTTTGGTGGTGCAATGGGGATTTAAGACTGCACGACCGAAGATTCTCAGATGAGAATTGTTCGGTGGCATTCCATATGCAAATTGCATTGGAGACTCTGACCTCCAGAGGGTCTTATTTTCATTTACGATGCAGCATGCAGAGTTTGCATGTCCCCATGCATCCATAGGCAATCGGGATTTAATGGACGTTCAGTCCATTGGAGTCTACTTTTCAGTGACTCTGCCGGCCCATTTTGGGTATGAACATGCGGCACTTGTATGTTCATTTTCAATTCCCGTTGATTGGCAGTACTCTTGAAAAGACTGGGAGGTATATTTCCCAACATTAACCAGACTTATTTACAACATTTTATTGTCTGGGAAATGTGCCCGCAACATTTTTATTCTTGTGCCAATAGCTTTGGAAAAGCTAAGTTGCGGGTCTTGTAGTAGACATACGTACGAATATTCTGAGGATGCATTTATCAATACAATGAAGTACCAAAATAGCCCACTAGGGGTGGTGGATTTTATCCACATCTGTCTCCTTGTATTCTTTTTGAGGAAGCGTGGAGATCCTTTTTCAACGTTTCGTGGAGATGGCCTTGTAATTAATCTTCCCTTATAGTGTAAGGGATGCGAGGGAATTTTCCCTTCTGAAGAATCTTCTGGTTCTTCAAGTCATACCCATAGGATAAGATGCTGTGCATCATCACAAATCCAGGGTGGCCAAGTCCATCATGCCAGAGTAAAAACTCGGCTGATGTAGGTCACTTCAGGTGCTCCGTTTAATTCTGCTTCCTTTCTCCGAATCTTCGTATGGTAGAGGCCTATAAGGCTCTCAAAACGTTCAAGTGTGGATTTTACTCCTTTTTCTTGAGACGTTGCATACGGTAATTTTTCATTTACATTTGCTGTTTCCAAGTGGGATCCGTTGAAACGGATGTCCTTGAAACTTAGAAAGTTTCTTTTGGAATTCGGAGGGATTAGTGCATCCATTATTTTTGTGTCGTTTTGGGGCAACTGTGTTGCATTCCCTGGATCTTCAATATAGCCCTGATATTGGGCTTTGTATTGAAAGAGATCGTACGTGTTTATTGTCTACTAATTATTTATGAGAGCAGTTTCATCTATTAAAAGATGAATCGTTAGGCACATGCATATTCAGATAAACATTTTCATTTATTGTCTACTAAACATTTTCATTCAGAACAAATTTCATAATTAAAATGCTCTCATAAATTATTCTCAAAACAAATTGCTAAGATAAAAATAAAGGCTAATCAAGCAAGTCATCATTTTCGAAGTTGTCAGCGGAAAACTTGCCTGGAGCATCAGAGGTCATCAGGTTTGTTTCAGCTTTATTTTACTTGTTCTCTTTATACAAATCCTGGAGGTGCAGCGAAGTTCGGCACATTTTGGACCAGTGGCTTTTCATGCCACAATTATGACACTGGTCTTCCCATTCCCTCTTGGGTGGGGTGAATCATTTTTGTCATTTCTGTGCCACGTGAACTTTCGCTTACTTTCATTATTTCGCTGCTGTTGTACATGTCCCTTGGCATTTTTCTGTTGACCCCCCCTTCTGTGGTCTTTCTTTTCTTTTATTATCTCTCTTCTTTTTGAAGGAAGCGGAATGGTGAGCTTCCGGTAGGGGGGCAGTGCCGGGAGGGCGCATATTGTGAGTGGCGAGAAGAAGCTCTCTGTTTTGTTCAGCCATGAGTAAACATGACAGCAGCTCAGAATACTTGGTGAACCTGTGTTCACGGTATTGCTGCATGAGTATCGCATCTTTTCCATGGAAGGACGTATACGTCTTTTCCAGCATGCGATCTTCTGAGACATTCTCACCACACAACTTCAGGCGTGAGGTGATGCTAAAAAGTGCTGAGTTGTACTCAGCAATGGACTTAAAGTCCTGTAGTCTCATGTTCTCCCACTCTTATCGTGCCCTTGGGAGTATAACATCTTTCTGATGTTTATACCTGTCCTCAAGGGCAGTCCATAGCTCAAGTGGATCTTCGACCGTAAGGTATTCAGCCTTTAAGGTCTTGTCCACATGGCGGCGAATATAGGTGATGGCTTGCGCCTTCTCTATATCACTAACATTTTCTTTTTCAGTCACAGCAGCGATGAGGGACTTTGCCCGCAGGTGAAACTTTACATCTAGCTGCCAGCTTAGATAGTTTCTACCTGATGCTTCCAGTACTTCGAAATTAATGCTTGCAATATTAGCCATTTATCTAGTAGAGCACAAACATGCATGAATTAATAATTAATCAGAGAAAACATTTTCATGCGGAGGCAATATTTAACGAAAAACTAAATGTGTGGATCGGCCAGTCCCACAAGAAAGAGTCCAAAAGTCAACAGTCCAAATTATACAAATTTGCATCTTTAAAAATGAAAATACAACTTTGGAAACCACGTGGGTCCCATATGATATCTCCATCTTCAAGCGTGGCCTCCGTCTTCATGGAAGTTGGTCTTCTTTCTTTGACATTTATATAAATTCCTCACTACAATTTCTCTCAAAAATAAAAGAAAAGTGCGGGAAATAAACTGTGGGACTAAACGGCCGATCCAAAAACCACATTTAGGAATTCATGCAGAAATATTGTGCTCATCAACATTTTCATCAGACATTTTCATCACAGGCATCACATGCATTTAATATTCGCAGAGATGGATAAATAATTTAAATACTTAATAATTATTGGACCACTGGGCAACGTCATACACCGTTAGGTTAGCTTACTAACGGCAGAGCGGTCGCAGGATCTTCCTAATTATTAAGTTTTAATTACAATGCACAACCACGCATATAATATCCAACAGAATATACCAGAGATGCAAAGCATGTAAATATGATTTTTGCAGAAAAAATCATTACAATGCAAAGGTTGTAAAGTAATTGGGTTTAATCAATTAAATTGATTAAGAGCCCAAAATAAACATTTTCTTTGTCAGAGGAAAAAGTTTTCCTCATCATCCCAAAAGCCCCCCCAAGAATCCCCAAAAAGTCTTCGCGTGCCCGGTATTTGCCCCGTAATTTACCGTGATTTTTCACGAATATTTTGCCCTTAAATCCCCCTTTTTAAAATAATTTTTAGGCTAGCAAGTTGCCTTTTAAAGCTTGTTAATAGCCTTTGATTCCCCCATTTTTTTTCCAGATAAAACAGCCTGCGGGTCTGAAAACCCGCAGTCGGCCTATGGGCTTTAGGCCCATAGATTTTTTTTAAAAGAAAAATCGGCCTGTGGGCCTGAAGCCCACAGCCGGCCTGTGGGCTTCAGGCCCACCGGGGTTTTTTTTGAAGAAATAATTGGCCTGTGGGCCTGAAGCCCACAGCCGGCCTGTGGGCTTCAGGCCCACAGGCTTTATCAGTTTTTTTTTGATTCAGAGCTTAGGGTTGGGGGGCCGGCGCCGCCGCCGCCCCCTGCAGGGGGGCGCGGCCGCCGGGGCTGCCGCCGCCCCCTGCAGGGGGGCGCGGCCGCCGGGGCCGCCGCCCCCTGCAGGGGGCGCGGCGGGGGCCGCCCCCCTGCATGGGGAGGCGGCCAAGGTGGGGGGGGTTCCGGTGGGGGGTTTCCGGCGACGGCTAGCCGCCGGAGAGATCAAAATTAGGGTTTTGGCCCTAAAAATTGAGTTTTTGGGATGAAAAGTCCGTCGTTTTCAAGGCGACAAATAATCCCCATATCGATCTTGCGAGATCTAGGGGAGGGGTAATCATACGTATGATTAAAAATATCGTTTTTAGTATTTTTACCTCTATATTCGTCCTCCGGATATAGCGACGGTTGCTCGAAGCCCTACGCGGATGACGACCCTCGATGGAGGAAGCCTTGCACCGCGCTCGTGGATCTCCCGTCTCGCCTTCGCCTTCGCCTTCGCAACGAACGGAAAAAAAATTTGTGGAAAGAAAAATTTTTAGAGTCGTGCTGATAACGTGTTATGAATCAACTACTGGGGGAGGAACCCCCAGCCCTTTATTTATATGCATGGTAGGGGAGTAGATACATCGAATACATAGATATGGGCGTATCTCTAAGATACCCGCAATCCTAACCGACTCTGGTTATTTCCATTCACAACACGAATGAATATATATTGAATGTGTTTTTTTTGAAAAATTAGTCAATTATTAGCGACTTATTTGAAAATTCGTGAATAATTTGTGAATTTTTCGAGTAATTTGCAAATAACTTTTTGAAAAATTCACGAATTATTCATGATTTTTTGATACAAACTTATGAATAATTCGTGGATTCATTAAAAATAACAACTAATTATGTTTGCTAGAAAATATAAATACATGAAAGTGTGAGAAATTAGTTTACCTCTCTTTTCCCTCATTTTCCTTGGGTCAAAAAGAGGAAAATCTCAAAGAAAAGTTTTAATAAAAATTTTCCTTTGTTTTCTTTCATTTTCATTTTCCTTTGTTTTTTCTTTCCAACCAAACAATGGAAATAGTTTTCCTTCTAACTTTCTTTCCTTTTCTTTCATTTTCCTTCAAACCAAACACACCTTAATGTTTCACAAACGAACTCAAAAAAGTAAACTCAATGTGGAGAACTGACATGTCCAGAAGACCAGAAAAGACCACAGCTTCCGCCCAGCAGCCCAGATGCCGTCACGGAAGGCCAATCGTTACTTCATTTCAGACGACAGCCAAGCTGACCGTTGGGCTTTGTCATTTAAAGCATCAGCTCATAATGAAGGCATTTAATGGCTGACTGTTAAACTCGTCATCAATGACAACAACTCAAGCCAAAAGCAATAAAGCTGTTTAAAAGCTCGGATGTTACCCTCTAAAAAGCAATTGCATATACGTAGTCTCTCGGACAATGTGAGCGGGAGAATTGCGGAGAGCCAAAAAAAGTCAGGTACTCTGTTACATCTGCTCCACCTAAAATTCTGCATTTCCTCCATAGCTCGGCACGATAATTATCCATTGATCTTCCAAAAGATTGGACATATATAGTTACCACGAGCATCCTTTGAGTCACTATCTGACTTAAGTATCGGAGGAGATTAGGTTGAACCTTAGATGTGACCCTCCCTTACGAGCTCTTCATATTGCAAGAAGCTGAAGGTAGATCGGAAATAGCTCGGAATTTGCTGAAATAGCTCAGATAGAGGTCTATTCAATACGGGGTTAGCTCGTCCAGTACCCACTCAGCTGCCAACATAATCTTACACCAGCTAGTGCAACTGTACCGTCAACAAGAATCATCCAACAATATCAATGGTGAGAAAGCACGGGAAAACATTTGGCGCCGTGTATGGGAATTCGAGTTGATATGCATGTCTTCAGCCACACTGACGATGACTCGACCCATCAATCAAGGGCCCGAAAGGCCAATTACCGTAGGGGCGACAGATGTTATGCCACATTCCGTTGATCCCAGTTCTTCTACTCATGAAATGCCCGAACAGCTACCATTCATTCTGCACAGATCGGACAACGAGAAGTAATTCGATCGGATACTCAGATACGGCCTCCTCCTCAACTTGCGATGCTGATTTCTCCAGTAGAGATGAACTCCCGTCCTCCTCAGTTCTCTTACACTCAATACGTCTTGCTTGTTGATCCATTCATTATAGATTTGATGGTTTCAAAATCTTTTGCAATGCTGGGCAAAACATGCGCAAGCTCATGTAAGGATCAAATAATTGCAAAATGTACCCTAAAATTACAGAAAAGTTGAAAAACTCGTCAACCACAGGATGGTAAACTTGAAGATGATAGCACATGTGGGTTTAAACAAGATGGCCAAATAATACAAGGGCTTAACTCATTTACACTTAAAATAATAACAACAATAATATAAAATGGTGAGTCAACTAAATATTCAAGCCGAAGAAAAGGTCATGGGTCAGATTGCATTCATAACACGGAAAGTGGGATTCTTGACTTTCTTTAAGGGTTTGTTGATCAATTTTTCGCACCTAAGCAACTTAAAAAAATGTCACGTGGGCAAGGGAAATAATCGGTTTCAAAGAAGTCGGTGGAACATGCGCTAAGCATACCTCTGAAACCCTTAGTTTACTTAATTTTTATGAATTATTACTTTGATCCAAGGCAGCCTTGGGTGGCCCTAATCAAAATAGTTATAGTGTTGTGAATGGATATTGATGAGTTGGTTAGGATCACGTCTTATCTTATGGATAAGACCGTATCTATTGTATCTTATCTCTGTACGCTCTCCTTACTGCTATAAATAAAAAGCTGTGGATTCCCCCCCAGATAATGGTTCATAACACGTTATCAACACGAGCCTCTAAATAAAGATTTTCCACACAAATACCGATCGTTGCGAAAGCGAAGGAAATGCTGGAGATCCACGCGTGTGGCGTCATCTACCTCAAACAGACGTCGTCATCCACGTGTAGGCTTCGTTCAACCGTCGCTAGATCTGGAGGACGGATCTAGAGATATTCTCGCTAAAAATTTAATTTTTATCTTGCGCATAATTATTTTCTCCATAGATCTCACAAGATCAGAGTGGAAATAACGTTAATCGCCTATATCGACAATTATTTCGTCTAAAAATCAAATTTTTATCATGTTTTTAATCTGAAATAAACTAAAAATAATATTTTTATCCCCATAGCTTCGCCGGTGGCCTTGCTGCCGACTGACGTTGATCTACCGCCTCGAAGGTGAAATTAGATCCACCACCCACCACCACCAACCCCCCGGCGGGGGTAACGCCGCTCCCGACCCCCCCGCTACGACGGGGATGTCGCATCCCCTACCCCTGGCCACGGCGGCTGGGGGGGCAATAGTAATGCCGCCTCTCGACGGCTCTGCGCGGCGGCGCAACCCCGCACCCCCTCCCTACCGCCCCTTTCGACATTAGAAAATGAGTGTTTTTTCAAGCCCGGTCGGCGGCACAACCTCTTAGGGGTGGGGGCGGCGGCCAACCCCTAGCCGCTGCCCCTTCCATCAGAAGATGGGTTTTCCAGCCCAAAACCGAAAAAAATATTCGAATGTGGGCCTGATGCCCACATCCACCCTGCGGGCCTTAGCCCGCACCTTAAAAAAAATTTCGGCACGGCTGCGGGCTTCAAACCCATATACCGAATCCTTTTGAGGAAAAAAACAGAAAAGAAATAAAAGGGGATGGTTATAATTAAACAAAAATATTTTCGGGGGCCTAAAAATACAGAAAAATCATCATGATAAATTATGGGACTGAAATGGGATCTTAAGGGGAGATTTAGGGATTTTTGGGGGTTAATTGGGGGAATAAAAAGGAAAACTTCTTCCCTTTTCATGAAAAACATGTAAATTTTTGGGCTCTTTTCAAATATTTTTGAATAATCCTATCATGCACAATTTTTTGCATTATATGATGCCTTTTAGGATCATATTTATATACTCTGCATTACTATTAAATGGCTTATTCTGTGGATAAACCTATATTCTGTTGTGTAATATTAACTAAATAATTAGGAAGATCTTGCGATCACTCTGTCGTTAGTCATCTAATCTAACGGTGTATGACGTTGCCCAGTGGTCTAATAATTATTAAGTATTTAAATTGTTTATTCTTCTGTAAATATGATGTCTGTGATGCATGTGATGAAAATGTCTGATGAAAATGTTTGATGAGCACAAATTTTAACTTGGATTACTAATTGTGGTTTTGGATCGGCTGTTTAAGTCCCACATTTAAATTTTTCTGCACTTTTCTTTTCCTTTTGAGAGAAATTGTAGCGAGGAAATTATGTAATGTCCAAGATCGACGACTACTTTCCATAGAGACGGAGGCCACACTTGAAGCTGTAGATTTTATATGGGACCCACGGGGTTTCCAAAGTTGTAATTTCTTTTTTTGCTTTCATTTGTGTAATATGGACTGTAATGGGACTATGGACTATTTTATTTATTTGGAACTGGCCGATCCACGCAATTAGCACTTCATTTAAAAAATTGCCTCCGCATGAAAATGTTTACTGTATTATTATTAATTCATGAAAATTTGTGCTCTGCTAGATAAAATGGCCAAAATGGCAAGCGTCGATTTCGAAGTGTTGTATGCATCAGGAAGAAATTAACTGAGCTGTCAGCTCGATGTGAAATTTCACCTGCGGGCTAAGTCACTTATTTCTGCTGTGACTAAAGATGGAAATGCAAACGATATAGAAAAGGCACAAGCCATTATATATATTCGTCGCTATGTCGACAAGACCCTAAAGGCTGAATACCTTACGGTCGAAGATCCACTTGAGTTGTGGACTGCCCTTGAGAATAGATATAAACATCAGAAATATGTTATACTACCAAGGGCATGATATCAGTGGAAGAACCTGAGACTGCAAGACTTTAAGTCCATAACTGAGTACAACTCAGCTCTTTTGATCATCACCTCCCGCCTAAAGTTGTGTGGTGAAAAGGTCTCAGAACATCGCATGCTGGAAAAGGTTTACATGTCTTACTATGAGAAGGATGCGATACTGATGCAGCAACATCATGAGCAAAAGTTCACCAAGTATTCTGAGCTGTTGTCATGTTTACTCATGGCTAAACAAAACATAGAGCTTCTCCTCGACACTCATAACATGCGCCCCCTAGCACTGCCCCCCCTTACAGAAGCTCACAATGCATCTTCTTCTAAAAAGAAGAGAGTCAACAATAGAAAAGAAAGACCACCAAAAGGGGGATAGAACAAAAGGGCCAGAGGCCAAGTCCAACATCGAAGAAATGAAGGGAATCGGAAGTTCACTTGGCACAGATATGACAACAACAGAAATGAAGCACCCTCACCCAAGAGGGAATGGGCCGACCAGTGCCATAGCTGTGGCATAAAAATTCACTAGTCTAGAGTGTGCAGAACTCCACGGCATCTCCAGGAATCGTATAAAGAGAACATG
>CM061142.1:762864337-762919882 GCA_030789695.1 Scilla litardierei
ACTCCTCTCACGAGCGAAGTTGCTTCGGGAAGTGTGGCCGATCCTCTCACAGTCGAGGAACCGGTGGCCAATCGGACGGTTGCCATGCCCCAGGGCCTGCCGACCCAAGCCAAAGCGACATGGGGTCGAGCGTTGGCCCTGGGGATGCCCCTCTAAGAAGCAGGGGAATACAGATTTGAGGACGTCGATGCAACCAAGCTGCGAGGCAGCGCTGGGTTGCTTTAAAGCAAAAATGGCCGAGATCTTGGCGATACCAAAGATCGAGCTCTATGGGCCGAGCTACCATGTGGGTGCCCAGGAGTCATTGTTTGAGGACGTCGGGGTTGCGGCCCGTCTGGCGGAGAACAGTCTGCTGCCCAGGGATCGGATGTCCTTGTATAACGTTGGTCCTGAGCACCTCTGGGGAACCACAATCTGGCACAGCATGCAGGTTCTGATGCTTTCCCCTACCCACGCCATCAACCTGCCACCTGTCACGAAGGTTCATGTATTCCTTTCCTCTTTTATAGGCGGGCGGCGGTGATGACCTCCTTGCAGCGCTATACGAACGTGGGTGCGCCGTAGGCGACCCTCAATCAGAAGAAGGCGGAGCTCCAGGCGGCCACTAGCGAGTTGTAGAAGAAGGACGCTGTGCTCAAGGAGGTCACGGAGCGGTTGACAAGGAGGTCGGCGAAAGTGGACCAACTTTGCAAGTTGCATGTGGCCCAGTTGGTTGAGATGGCGAAGCAGTACAAGATATCGGATGGTCTGAGCTAATAGCTGGAGGAGGCAGAGTCCCGAAGGGTCACTCTGGAGAATGCCCACGCTGCAGAGGTGGAGGAAAAAAGGCATGTGATTGCCAAGCTCACGTGTCAAGTGGTAGAGCTGAAGGAGGTCGATGTCTAGGCCGCGAAGACGGATGTCGTCCTTTAGTACGAGAAGGACGAGCTCCTCCCCCTTATGAAGGAGGTCTGGGTCAAGACCATGGTGGAGGCTCGGGAGGCAAGCTTGCAAGAGGGCTACCGGGCGGGCCTCAAGAAGGTGGGGGAGAGGCTAAAGAAGCTGCATCCCGGGCTAGGGATCGACTTTTTCGTGTTGATGGTGGACTTGGATGGCTAGGGGGAAGGAGAGCCCGGTGGGCTAGGTCCATCTGATGTTGATCGTGCCGGTGGTGATCAGGCTGGCGGTGATGTCGACGCCCAGGGGGAGGTCACGGTGACGGAGCCAGCGCCGACCGAGGCCGAGGCCCTTGTGGAGGCGCTATTGCACAAATGTATGACGTGCGTTTATATTTCAAATATTTGCGCACGTTTTCTTCCGTGTTTTTCTGTATTTTCTGCCGTCTTGTATTCGTTTTCTCATGTTTTCTTGTTTTCTTTCACTTTTTCGTATTTTTTGTATTTTGCAGGAATTTACTGGCATAGGGGACATAAAACGACGATATCATGAGTCCCTAGAGCAACGGGAGGAGTCACGCGTGATCCAGTGGGTCAAACGACGAAGATTGCATCTTTCAGCCCCTCACCCGACCGGTTGGTCATTTCCAACCGATCGGGTGATGCACGTGTGCACCACCCGGACACAAGTTGGAGCGGCCAAGAAGTCACCAGGTCGGTTCAGCGACCGGTTCAAACGCCCCAACTCTCTGGAAATCTGATGCTGAATGCCAACCGATCGGGTGACCTTCACCCGATCGGTTCACCTGTAGCCGATTCTCCGAAGCCACGACACGGAGTGATCAACCGACCTATTCACCCGACAGCACGAAGATCCAACTGATCAGATTCAACCCCAACCGACCGTGCCGTGGTGACCGGGTGAAGTCCTATTCTGAGCTGCCGAAGAAACGAAGCAGGTCACCCGATTGGGTGACTTTTCACCCGATCGGGGTGATATCGTATTCTATATATAGGACCCCTAGGTTTTCCAAAAACGAGGGTGGTTATTTTTTGCTGTTTTTTTCTCTCTCTTGACGGCTGTAATTTTTCAGATATTAGTAAGTCTTCCGATCTTTGTTAAACTTTAATATAGTGTTAATTGCATTACTCTTACTACTTTTCAATCGCCTGATCATGTTTCTAACGGTCGATTTCTATTTAGATTGCTTTTTAGTGAATATGTGTGAGTAGTCCCCTAATCTGGGATTTTGGTGGAAACCCCTTCGTGGGTTCTTCCCGATGCGTCCATAGGACTACGAAATCGATAGGGATTAGGAATCTACCGGTTACGCGGGGTGTTTTATTGTCATCGGCGGGGAAAAAGACCGCCTTTGATCGTTGGGCCAAAGGGGAATAAACTTGGCGGTTGACTCCCTAGCCATAGCTCATGCCCTTAGCGTAGACGTTGAATCCTAGTGCGCGGGGAGCGGCAGGACGAGGTGTTGGGAGTTATCGTTGCAAGCTTAGTGCTCCCGGAGTCGGTCAGTGTTAATGGACACGGGGAGTGCCCACTGACCGAACCCGGGAAGTCCGGCGTATCATCCTGGGCACCGACCGGAATATCGGGCCCATGGGACGCTGGGTACCACCTTCAGAGGCAACGTCTCACCATTAGACCCTAATTCCGATCGCTATCCTACCATAGACCGTATCGGCGAGAATCGCATGATAGGGTGGAAACCAAAGTCCCGGGTTTTCCCTTTATATTGTTTATCCCTTGCATACCATTTACTGTGACAACCATTTATCCGATTCGGGCTAGCTCGCACATGGGGTGAATTTGACCCTTCTTGACACAAGCACATCCGCGCCTCCCTGAGTTCGACCCCCAAGCCACTCTACAACACTGTGTGCTTGCGGTTACAACTATTTAAATCTCATGCCACCAATCATATTATTGCACACATCGAAAAGACGCAAAAACTCGGGGGGGGGGGGGGGGGGGGGGGGGGGGGGGGGGGCGTCAAGCTTTATGGCGCCGTTACCGGGGAGGCAACGTGCTTGTTATTTTAGGATTCCATGAACCCTTGTGTCTAGCTCTCATCCATACCTCGCGATAATTTTTGCATTCTACACTTTTTGATTTTACTTGTACATATTGTAAATATTAGTTGTATAGAATTGATAAACCGTGTCGTCATGCTGCCTTCGGTACTCCTCGCCCCTCCCTGTTCACGTAACCGATGCTTTTGACATTTTTGCTATCTGTGCAGATCATTTCCTCTCCTCTCTTACAGGTTGTCTGCTCCACGACGAAGATATCGTGTGCAGTTTCGGGAGATATCTGGGATCATTCGCACCACATCCGCTGTTTGGCACAAAGTTTGACAGGATCCCTAAATGCCTCGAGTATTCTAACCTTTCTGTCCGCCGCTGTGGAAAATCAGAGAAGGTATCATGATGTGCAACTGCATCCCGGGACGACAACTCTCCTCTCTCCTGATGAAGTGGCGTGCATCGACCTACCTAGTTCAGAGTTCAGTAGGGGAGAACTGTTCACCTATGAGGAGTTATGTCAGGGGAACTTCAGGATGGAGCTTGTCGAGCACTTTGAACAAGAATCAACCCATCTCTTGCAAACTTCTATAGAGCCCCCCGGACCCTGGGAAGATGAGGAAGCCGGAGGCAGTGGTGGGGAGCCATCGATTATCGAAACCTGTTTCCACGTCGAAGCCTTCTTCCTGGAAAATTATTATGAGCTTGAGAATGACCCAGAGCATATCTCCACTGGCTCCTTATTGCCTTGCGAGACTTTGCCATACGGAACCACGGCTGGGAGTGAAGTTCCGGATGCTGGCTTTCAGGAAATCCACGAAGAAGTCCTCTCATTGGAAGATGCTCAGCTTGAGAAATATGCGTCGGGACCTCATGAGGTTGAAATGAAGGACTTACCCCAAGGACTGAAGTATGAATTTCTGGGAAAGGGCTTGACCCTACCGGTCATAGTGAACTCCTCGCTGCCCGAAGATCAGATGACCAAACTTCTCGGTGTTTTGAAAAAGTTTAAGGGTGTTTTCAGGTATGCAATTGAAGACCTGAAAGGAGTTAGCTTGGGCCTCTGCTCCCATAGAATACTGCTCAAGGATGAGCAGGCCTCCTCGATTGAGCCGCAGCGGAGACTCAACCCTATAATGATGGAAGTGGTCAAAAAAGAGATTGTTAGGCTTCTACATGCCGGTATCATATACCCAATCTCTGACAGTCGCTGGGTTAGCCCAGTGCACGTCGTACCCAAGAAAGGAGGAATGACGGTAGTTCGCAACGAGAAAAACGAGCTCATACCTACTAGGACCGTCACAGGGTACCGGATGTGCATTGACTATAGAAAACTGAACAAAGCCATGAGGAAGGATCACTACCCTCTCCCTTTCATTGATCAGATGCTCGAGAGGCTGGCGAAGCACAACTATTTCTGTTTCATGGACGGGTACTCCGGATTCCTTCAAATCCCTATTCATAACGATGACCAGGAGAAGACTACTTTCACTTGCCCATTCGGGACATATGCCTATAGAAGAATGCCGTTCGGACTTTGTAACGCCCCAGCTACATTCCAAAGACTCATGTCCGCTATCTTCTCCGACTACTCACATGATATCATGGAGGTCTTCATGGACGATTTTTCTGTCTATGGAACTGAGTTTGACTAATGCCTCACCAATCTAACTAAAGTACTGGAGAGATGTCAAGAAAAGGGATTAGTCCTGAACTGGTAGAAATGCCACTTCATGGTCCAAGAAGGATTTGTGCTGGGACACGTCATCTCTTCGAGGGGAATCGAGGTCGATAAGGCTAAAGTTGAGGTGATTGAAAAACTTCCGCCACCGCTCAATCTTCGAGGAGTCCGTGGGTTTTTAGGACATGCAGGATTTTATCACCGCTTCATAAAAGACTTCTCGAAGATTTTTAGGCCGCTGACCCAACTCCTCGTGAAGGACGCGCCTTTCGTCTTCGACGAGGGGTGTATGAAAGCCTTCCGCCATCTGAAGAAAGCTTTGATTTCCGCACCCATAATACAGCCACCGGACTGGAATCTACCCTTCGAGCTAATGTGCAACGCTAGTGATTATGCCGTTGGCGTCGTCTTGGGGCAGAGGAAGGATAAAAATCTACATGTCATATATTATACGAGCAAGACCCTTGACGCCGTCCAAAGAAATTATACCACAACGGAAAAAGAATTGCTAGCGGTCATCTACGCCATGGACAAGTTCAGGCAATATCTCGTTGGTGCTAAGGTGATCGTGCACACTGATCACGCGGCTCTCAAATACCTATTGAGCAAAAAGGAAGCTAAGCAGTGGCTAATTAGATGGATTCTCCTCCTCCAGAAATTCGACCTGGAAATCAGAGACAAGAAGGGGGCGGAGAGTGTAGTTACCGATCACCTGTCCAGAATATCTACCCTCGATTTGAACGCTACCCCGATCGATGATTCGCTCCCTGACGAGCATCTTTTCTCCGTCTCTTCCGCCGGGACCCCTTGGTACGCCGACATCGCAAATTATCTGGCTTGTGCCATCGTCCCCCACAATGTGAGCTACCAGCAGAAGAAGAAGTTCTTCCATGAGGTCCGCAAATTTTATTGGGACGACCCCCATTTGTACAAAACCTGAAATGACGGGGTGATACGGAGATGCATCCCTGAAACTGAAGCGACCTCTATAATTTTCCATTGCCATGGTCAGTAATGTGGAGGACATGCGAGCACCTATAAGACGATTGCGAAAATTCTCCAAAGCGGATTCTACTGGCCAACCCTCTTCAAAGACACCCATTCTTATGTCTAGGCCTGCGACAAATGCCAAAGGACGGGAAATATCTCCAAGCGGAATGAGATGCCGCAACACTACATCCTTGAGGTAGAGATCTTCGATGTGTGGGGAGTGGACTTCATGGGACCGTTCCCTTCCTCTTCACGGAACCAGTATATCTTGGTAGCCGTGGACTACGTTTCGAAGTGGGTTGAAGCGATTGCCAGTCCAACCAATGATTCCAGAGTGGTCGCCAAGTTCTTTAAGAACAACATCTTCCCACGGTTCGGTGTACCTCGAGTCCTGATCAGTGACGGGGGGAGCCACTTTATAGAGAAGAAATTCGAGGCTCTCTTGAAAAAGTACGGAGTACAACACCGGGTGGGATGTGCCTACCAACCGCAGACTAGCGGCCAGGCAGAAGTCTCTAACCAGGAGATCAAAAGCATACTGGAAAAGACAGTGGCCAACTCTAGGAAGGATTGGTCATCAAAACTTCCTGACGCGCTTTGGGCCTACAGGACGGCATTTAAAACTCCGATCGGCACAACCCCCTATCGGCTTGTCTACGGGAAGGCATGCCATCTGCTCGTGGAATTGGAACATAAGGCATTTTGGGCAATCAAGAACCTAAACTTCGACGCCAAGGAGGTTGGAGGGCACCGGCAGTTACAACTTAACGAGCTCGACGAGATCCGGCTGAATGCTTATGAATATGCCAGGATTTACAAGGAGAAGCTGAAGCGGGTGGCATGATAAGCACATCTTGAAGAGGGAATTCAAGGACGGAGATTTAGTCCTCCTATTCAACTCAAAGCTAAAGCTATTTCCTGGAAAGCTAAAGTCAAGGTGGTCGGGACCTTTCCGCGTCACCAAGGTCTTCCCGCATGAGGCTATTGAATAATGGGAAGGGATGAGCCATTTAAAGTCAACGGGCAATGCCTGAAACACTATGCGGTAGGAGAACCAGAACTCTCTCGGGTCGGATTCTCAGCGATCGACAACTCTTCCTCAAACCCTCCGGACCCTAATTGACCACCATGTGAGGCGTCGAGCAAACGACGTTAAACAAAAGCGCTTCATGGGAGGCAACCCATGTTCTACACTTTCACCCTTGTTTTTAGACTCTTTTTCTTAACTTTATTTTATCTATTCTAATAATTAAATTCAACCGCGGGATCATCCGTCGAGAAACTTTGGTCGATCTTGAATTTCTGCAAGAAACAAGCCCTCACCCGATCGGGTGACTACTCAACCGATCGGGTGAGATGTATCAGCTGCTGGCCGTATCTGCTCTCCTTGCAAACCGATTGGGTGAGACATCACGTGACCGGGTGACAGACCGTGCGAGAAGGCCCAAACTTGCGGGAAATTTTGGGGATGTACCACCCGATCGGTTGAGTGAAGCCGATGTCGTGTTGCTGACCAGGTGAAAATTTACAGACTCGCGGGAAGAATTAAGAGGCGGTCAACCGATTGGTTGAAAACTCACCCGACCGGTTCACCTGTAGCTGTTGGCTGACGGGAAATTTTTCGAGACTTATCCACCGGATCGGGCGAATCTTCACCCGATCGGTTCGCTTTCGCCCCTATAAATACCCCTGCCGCACGATTTCATCCACCCGACCACCAAACTTCCCTTCACGCGATCCCTCTCCCTCCAACTGTCGAATCGACCTCCTCCATCTACCCCACTACTCCTAAATCTTCATCCCCACTCATTCTCAGACTCCCCCACCACCTCCACCCTTCCAATCTACAACATTCTCTCCTCAAACACCCTAACCCTAACCCTAACCCCCAAATTTTCGAAAATTACGATTCTTGTCGGTTCAACAAGCGGCGGCTTCCCAAATCGTCCCCTTAAATTGCGTGGAGTCTTTCTGGTGCTTGTTCTTACAACATTCATGGGTAAACTCTTTCCACCATTCACATTCATTCCATTTTTTTGAAATGTCTTGAACTTGTGTTTGCACACTCTATCTGCTTCATCACCTTTATAGACACCATATCAAACCCCATCGTTCTCCCCCGCGCCATCCCAATGTCCGGGAAGGGAAAGGAAATAGCCTCATCGTCACGCAGACATCCCCTATACGGTCCCTTTTCCCCATCTTTCCTCGGCATAAACCCTTCGTCTGAGGAGCAATCCGATCGCTTACAAGCCCTTCTTCATCGCCCTATGCGACCTACTCTTTTCTCCGACTTCCCCACCTTACATTCCCTTGGACTCTTTAGAGGCGTCTGTGCACTTTTTCGCTTTATAGGTTACGATTATCTTTTGCAGACCTAAGCCAATACACACCAGAATCTCACACTTGAGTTTCTCAGTTCTCTCGAGGTGTCTGATCATGGTTTCACCTTTCGGGATTTCAATTGTGATTTTTCCATGAGCTTCGACACGCTTAACAGCATTCTACACTTCCCCAACCCCGATAGCCGTGTTGAATGCTCTACTCATGGTCGATCTGACATCTTCTCTAACTTCCGGGCTGATGGTGTTTGGCAACGATTCACCCGCTATACCTCTTTTCCAGCGGTAGCCCTCGCCTCCTACATCATACACCCTTGCTACCGTTTCGCCCACTACTTTCTTGCCAACACCATTTTCGCTCGCGTTGATGTTTCCGCGGTGTCTCGGTATGAGCTGCTCTTTCTCTATGCCATGTCCCATGACCGGATCCATGGCACTATCCATTTGCCCATAAACACCGCTCATTGGATCGTCCACGAGCTCTTATCCGTCAGCCGTGCTGTTTCTGGCTCTATCTGGTGTGGGGGAATTATCACTCTTTTTGTCAGTTGTGCCTTGAGGATGCCCTCCGACCTCCCAATTGTCCCGAGACGTAGCCGTATCGATCGCGGCTACTTGATCTCTATCGGTATGCTTACTCCTTTTTGGGAGGATCGTGCTGCCTACCTCTATAGTCCTGCCTACACTCCTTTTACCATCCTCCCACCCTCTTCTCCGGAGCGCTTCCCCTTACACCTTACACACCTACCCTGGGAGTTCTACCCTGATCCTTGGTACGCTTCACTCGTTCACTTACCACCCATGGATCCTCCCGATTGGCACCCATGTGTCGGTCCACCCCGTCCCACCATCATACACCACGATACACCAATATATCCCGATCCTCCGGTAGTCCCGCCCGTTGCTCCTCCTTCTCCTATTCGTACACCCTCTCCTTCGTCCTCGGAGGATTCCTTCTACCATTATTCGCCACCTTCTTCGCCGTCTCCCTACCATTCTACCGCTAGCGACTCTGATTGACCCCCATTGCATATATCTGCTTATTCACGCTCACATCTTCTTGCTAGCATTGTCACGTCTAGCTTGGGGGAAGTCAAATTTTTCTGGGTGTCGTCGTTTGCTGTTTTCTTTGTTGTTTGTTTATTTTTCGTGTCGTGTGATTTTCTTTCTTTCTTTCATTTTCATTTTCTGTTTTTATGTCGTGTGGTGTGCTTTTTATTTTTATTTCTTTTTTTCAGTTTCGTTTGTGTGATTTTCTTCTCTTTCATATCTTTTTGTGTCTGTGCGTATTCCCCCCATATTCATTGCCCTCCCATATTTAATTCTATTGCATTGAGGGCAATGTAAGTTTCAGCCTGGGGGAGTCGCACTTCGTGCGTCATTTGTCTTCTTTTTCTTCGTTATTTGAGTCGTTTTCTCTATCTTTTTCTTTTTCTTTTTCTTTTCTTCTTTTTGTCTCTTTTTCCTAGAGATGAACCCTATGATGAATTGCCACAAAATCACACACACACCAAGCATGACATAGATAATCACATTCACTAACCCTAGGATATCGAGTCCTCTTGCATTTCATGCATCGTGGGTCCACTTAGCTTTTTGTGAGTCGTGCGGCGTGCCTAGCTGATCGGTGTGCTTCTACTTTGTGATTTTACTTTATATACCTGTCCAGGAATGACCCCTAGATTATCATGCTTCGATTTGAATATGCGGTATTTGTTTCTACTGTCTGCTCCTTTTACATGATATATATATATATATATATATATATATATATATATATATATATATATATATATATATATATATATATATATATATCGTATACTTCATTTCACATGTGTCGGGATTCCATAATTAAGGACTAGGATAACCCATTTAGCCCATGCTCTAATTAGCGAGAATAGTTTCCTTTGCCCAAGTGTTTAGATTCTGACTTCTTTTTTGTTTTACTTGGTGCAAATCCCCTCGTCATGTACCGTTCTCCCACTTGGGAGAGTACACATGTGTATAGCCAAAAAACCCAAAAATCCAAAAAAAGAGAAAAGAAAAGAAAACCCTAAAAAGAAAAGAAAAGAAATTTGTATAGCCAAAAATCCAAAAAAAATACAAATACCCAAAACCCAAAAAAAATTCCCGGGTGAATATTTTCCTACCTATCGAGAATAAAGGGAAGGCGAGAATTTGCACCGAGTGTTCTTCTCCACATCATCTCAACCCCCTTCGATTTCGAAAACACTTGGCTTAGAAACTTTTTAGCTATTATCTAGGCTATAGTGCGGTGATTTCCTTGACACTAGTTGTGGAGTCCCTGACGCATGATATGTTTCGATTCTCTATCTCTTCTCATGTATGCTTGAGCTATATATTCACCGCCTTATTCGAATCGAATCGATATTTGGGTCATTTCTTGGATTTGTGTATATCGAGCTTTATTGCACAATGTAGATAGTGACACCGTTTGCTAGCACACGACCACGCTCACTCGCGCTTCACCGCGTGGGCCCATGACACTTGTCTGGACTCGTATTCCTTGGTTTAGTGATGTGATTTGGCGTCTACTTGCTTGGTGTGTCGTTTTTGATTTTGTTGGCCCTGACGGGCGATCTAAGATATAGAGTTCTCTTTTTCACTCTTTCTCTCTATTTTCTCCATCCGAGCTCCTACTCTCACTCGTCTTCCTCGAGGACGAGGAAGAGTTCAGCTTGGGGGATTTTGACGTGCGTTTATATTTCATATATTTGCGCACGTTTTCTTCCGTGTTTTTCCGTATTTTCTGCCGTCTTGTATTCGTTTTCTCATGTTTTCTTGTTTTCTTTCACTTTTCCGTGTTTTTTGTATTTTGCAGGAATTTACTGGCATATGGGACATAAAACGACGATATCATGAGTCCCCAGAGCAACGAGAGGAGTCACACGTGATCCAGGGGGTCAAACGATGAAGATTGCATCTTTCAGCCCCTCACCCGACCGGTTGGTCATTTCCAATCGATCGGGTGATGCACGCGTGCACCACCCGGACACAAGTTGGAGCGGCCAAGAAGTCACCAGGTCTGTTCAGCGACCGGTTCAAACGCCTCAACTCTCTGAAAATCTGATGCTGAATGCCAACCAATCGCGTGACCTTCTCCCGATCGGTTCACCTGTAGCCGATTCTCCGAAGCCACGACAAGGAGTGATCAACAGACCGGTTCACCCGATGGCACGAAGATCCAACCGATCTGCTTCAACCTCAACCGACCGTGCCGTGGTGACCGGGTGAAGTCCTATTCTGAGCTGCCGAAGAAACGAAGCAGGTCATCGGGTGACATTGTATTCTATATATAAGACCCCTAGGTTTTCCAGAAACGAGGGTGGTTATTTTTTGCTGTTTTTTCTCTCTCTTGACGGCTGTAATTTTTCAGATATTAGTAAATCTTTGTTAAACTTTAATATAGTGTTAATTGCATTACTCTTACTACTTTTCAATCGCCTGATCATGTTTCTAACGGTCGATTTCTATTTAGATTGCTTTTTAGTTAATATGTGTGAGTAGTCCCCTAATCTGGGATTTTGGTGGAAACCCCTTCGTGGGTTCTTCCCGATGCGTCCATAGGACTAGGAAATCGATAGGGATTAGGAATCTACCGATTACGCGGGGTGTTTCATTGTCATCGGCGGGGAAAAGACCGCCTTTGACCGTTGGGCCAAGGGGGAATAAACTTGGCGGTTGACTCCCTAGCCATAGCTCACGCCCTTAGCGTAGACGGTGAATCCTAGCGCGCGGGAGCGACAGGACGAGGCGTTGGGAGTTATCGTTGCGAGCTTAGTGCTCCCGGAGTCGGTCAGTGTTAATGGACACGGGAGTGCCCACTGACCGAACTCGGGAAGTCCGGCGTATCATCCTGGGCACCGACCGGAATATCGGGCCCATGAGATGCTGGTACCACCTTCAGAGGCAACGTCTCACCATTAGACCCTAATTCCGATCGCTATCCTACCATAGGCCGTATCAGTGAGAATCGCACGATAGGGTGGAAACCAAAGTCCCGGGTTTTCCCTTTATATTGTTTATCCCTTGCATACCATTTACTGTGACAACCATTTATCCGATTCGGGCTAGCTCGCCCATGGGGTGAATTTGACTCTTCTTGACACAAGCACATCCACGCCTCCCTGAGTTCGACCCCCAAGCCACTCTACAACACCGTGCGCTTGCGGTTACAAATATTTAAATCTCACGCCCCCAATCATATTATTGCACACATCGAAAAGACGCAAAAACCCGGGGGGGGGGGGGCGTCAATGTAGGACCTAGTGGAGGAATCTTCGATGTAAATGTAAACTTTATCTTTTAATGAAATATACCTTTGGCGGTTCGCCATGTTTGTGCTTGTGTTGTTTGCCGCTATTTTTGCCCGTGTGTGTATGCCCCCAACTTTCTACTTGGAAGTGGTTACTGCCCAGGAGAAGAATGATATTGTGTAGTTTGAGTGTGACTGAGTTGGCGAAGCTCTTTGTGGAGATAAATTGCCTCCAGGGTCCTTAGAGGGGGTTGCACGTGGTCGACCCCTTATTTGCAATTTTGATGTGGATGATGAATCGCCCCAGAGGTCTTCAAGATCACGGGTATCGAACGACCCCGCATTTATAGCTCCGGTTTGGGTGGCGAACTGCCCCGGAGGTCTTCTTGAGGGCGAATTTCGGGCAGAACCCTTCTTCAAGCCCCTGGCCGATTAAGTTAGTAAAGCCTGGTATGCTATGGGTAGCTGCACTGTGACCTGCCCCGGTGGTCTTTTTGAGGGTGAATTTCGGGCAGAACCCTTCTCCACGCCCCTGGCTGGTTTGGTTAGCGACGCCCACCATGCTATGGATAACTACATCGCGACTTGCCCCGGTGGTCTTCCTGAGGGCGAATTTCAGGCAGAACCCTTCTTCGAGCCCCTGGCCGGTTTGGTTAGCGAAGCCCGGTACGCTATGGGTAGCTGCATCACGACCTGCCTCGGAGGTCTTCCTGAGGGCGACTTTTAGGCAGAACCCTTCTTCAAGCCCCTGGCCGGTTTGTTTAGCGAAGACTGGCATGCTAAGGGTAGCTGCACCACGACCTACCCCGGTGGTCTTCTTGACGGCAAATTTCGGGCAGAACCCTTCTTCGAGCTCCTGGCCGGTTTGGTTAGCGAAGCCCGGCTGCTATGGGTAGCTGCACCGCAACTTGCCCTGGAGGTCTTCAAGATAGCGAGATCGAGTGACCCCGTATATATAACTCCGGTTTGGTGGCGAACTGCCATGGAGGTCTTCAAGATTGTGGGATCGAGTGACCCGCATTTATAACGCCGGTTTGGGTGGCGAACTGCCCAAGAGGTCTTCAAGATTGCGGGATCGAGTGACCCCGCATTTATAACTCCGGTTTGGGTGGCGAACTGCCCCAGAGGTCTTCATGATTGCATGATCGAGTGACCCCGCATTTATAACTCCGGTTTGAAGGGTGGGCTGTAAATTTAGTTTGCCTAATATGCATAGAAGAGCGAAAATGTTAGATTTTACTTGTGGTGAATTAGCCCGCTCTGGATGATTAAGGTGGCCTATGTGGAGGTGCTTTCTGTCTTGGGGGAATCTGAAATTTTATTCAAACAACGCGATGTTGACACAAATACAAAAAATTACAGATTTTATTGATAATACTTGAGTAGGTGATGGGCATTCCATGGATGAGCTAGCTCTTCGCCCTCCATGTTCGCCAAAATGTAGGTAGCGGGTCCTATGATGTCCGATATTTTGTCGGCCCTCCCATTTGACAGAAAGCTTTCTGCGGTGACCAATCTTGGGTTTAAAGGTGGCGTCTCTGAGGATGAGGTCGCCGACTCTGAAGCTTCGCTTCTTCACCCTGGAGTCGTAATACCTCGCCATCCTTTGGATGTGCTTGATAAGATAAGTTAGCTCACGATCCCTTACCTCGTCATGTAGTTCGATGTTGAGGTTGAGGCCTTATTCATTTGCTTGTTCATCGAAGTATTGGAGGCAGATAGAATGTTCGTCGACCTCTACAGGGACGACGGCTTCCGCTCCATAAGCTAGCATAAAGGGGCTTTCGCCTGTTGAAGCTTTGTAGGTTGTGCGGTAAGACCAAAGGATGCTAGGTAGCTCATCAGACCAAGTTCCAGGAGCGTTGCCGACCTTCTTCTTCAGGGGTTCGAGGATGCACTTGTTCGCTGCTTCGGCCATGCCATTGCACTACGGGTGCGCTACGGAGGCGAAGTGGATGTTAAAATGCCCCAGTCTGAGCAGAATTTCCTGAAGTCTGTGGAGTCAAACTACGTTCCGTTGTCCATCACAACGGAGCTGGGAATTCCGAAGCGGCATATGATCGACTTCCAGATGAAGTTCTTCATGTCTTTCGAGGCAATGCGTGCTAGGGGCTTCGCTTCTATCCATTTGGTGAAGTAATCGACGACGACAACCAAGTACTTCCTTCCTCCAGTAGCCATCGGGAGGAATGGCCCGAGGATATCGACGCCCTGCTTGGAAAATGGGACCGGGCTGAGGATTGGAATCAGATCGGTGGGAAGAGCTTTGGTGTGTTTGAAGAATTTCTGGCACTCTTCGCACCGCTTGATGAAGCTGATCGCATCCTTCAGCATAGGTTGCCAATAGTAGCCCTATCGGACAGCCTTGTGTACCAAAGTGCGGTCACCATGATGATTCCCGCAGAATCCTTCATGTATCTCTCAGATGTCTTCCTCAGCCCTTCTCGGCCCGAGACACTTTAGATAGGGCAATACATTGTCTTTGCGAGACGCTTTCGGTAAAGGACGTCGTCGAAGATTACGTACGATAAAGCCCGTCTCTCGACCTTTCGTGCCTCCAGCCTATCCTCCGGTAGGGTTTCGGTCTTCAGGTAGGAGACGATTGGGTCCATCCATGATGGTTCTCGGTCGACACACATCAACTCACCCTCCTCAATGCTCGGGTTTAATAAGTTTCCTATGTAGATGGCATTCCCAATTTCCACCGGAGAAGACGAGGCCAGCTTTGAGAGGGCGTCGGCACGAAGATTGTTTGACCTCGGTAGATGTTGAACCGCTGCTCTCCTAAATTTGAGAAGTTCGACGCGGGTGAATTTCAAGTATCGTTTCATCAACTCCTTCCTCGCCTCGAAGCTTCCTTCAATCTGCTGGACGACCAGCCTCGAATCGCTGATAAGCAGCACTTTCGTCGCTCCAAGCACCCGGCAGAGATTTAGACCGTTGAGGGCGACCTCATACTCCTCCACATTGTTGGTTGCTAAAAAATTGAAGCAGAGGGCGTACTCCAACGGACTCCCCTCTGGGGTCTCAATCACGATGCCGGCTCTGCTCCCCGAAGCCATGGACGATCCATCGACGTGGACGATACACTGTTTGCCACCGGGCTGGGTGGAAGTAGAGGGAGGATTTTCGACGGCAAGTTGATAGGGTGCCGTACCCAGGTGACCCTCGGGCAGAGCCTCGCTGTTGTCTCCCACTGTGCAATCTGCCACGAAGTCAGCAAGCGCTTGCCCCTTGATCGCCGACATTGGTCTGTAGATACTGTCAACCTCGCTGAGTTCGACACTCCAAATTAGCATCTGGCCTGACCTCTCCAGCCTCCTCAGGTTCCTTTCCAGCGACGAATTGGTGTAGATGACAATGGTGTGTGCCTAAAAATAGGGTCAGAGCTTTCTTGCGGTCAGGAGTAGGCAGTACGCCATCTTCTCGATGGTTTCATACAGGGTCTCTGCACCTCGAAGCACCCGACCGACGTAATAGACTGGCCTCTGGATCCCCCGTCCTCCTTCACGAGGACCGAGCTCACTGCTTCCTCGGTGGTGGCAAGGTAGAGGCCAAGCTGATCTCCTTCCGTAGGCTTCGCAAGCAACGGCGGGCTCTACAAGTATGCCTTCAACTCATCGAAGGCTCTTGCACAGGAGTAGCCCCACTTCACCACCTTTCTTTCTTCCTTCTTCCAAGCGAGGGCCCTCCGAAGAATCTTGAAAAAGGGGAGTGATCTCTCTGCATACTTTAATAGGAATCTTCTGAGCGCGACGATCCGTCCATTTAGCCTCTGCAGGTCCCCGGTCGTCCTTGGCTCCATTATATTGGCGAGGACATCGATCTTGTTGGGGTTAGCCTCAATTCCTCGCTTGGTGATCATAAAACCCAAGAACTTCTCCGACTCGACGCCGAATATGCACTTGGCCCGGTTGAGCCGTAAGTTGTAGCGCCGCACCTTCTGGAACGTCTCCTCCAGGTCAGCGAGATGATCCACAGCCTCCTTCAATTTTACCAGCATGTCGTCGATGTAGACTTCTAGGTTCCTACCGACCTGGGGATGGAAGATTTTGTCCACCATCCATTGGTAGGTTGCTCCGGCATTTTTGAATCCGAACGGCATTTTGGTGTAGCAAAATGTCCCCCGGTCTATGAAGAACGCTGTCTTCTCCTCATCGTGGGTTTCCATCTATATCTGGTTATGGCCTGAAAAGGCATATATAAAAGTTAAGGGTTCATACCCTGCGGCATTGTCCACCAGATGGTCGATCCTTGCGAGCGGAAAGCTGTCCTTTGGGCAGACTTTGTTGAGGTCGGTGAAGTCCACGCACATTTGCCATTTGCCGCTGGGCTTCTTCACCATTACCACATTGGGTAGCCAATCAGGGTAGCTCACCTTTTTGATGAATCTGGCCTCGAGAAGCTACTCCACCTCGAGAAGGCAGGTCCAATATCTTTACCACTGCAGGCATCTGCTCTATTTGCACTTTCTATGGCTCCACCAGGTGCGTATCTCCATGGGCTCCATCAGATTCCAGCAATGCGGCTCTCAGCATCTCCCCAAGGACTCCACCTGTACCCTGAAAGAGATAAGCCGCATCAATCTGATGTGGATAATTCTTCCCCAAAATAAATCATTCCAAAGAGGGTCATCAACACAAGTATTTAAAATTAAAGACGGTTGACGACACTTCCCTGGAAATAAATCTCTACTCTCGTGCACCACGTAGATCAACTCCTTGTTGTTCGTCTCAGGTTATTCAGGTAGCTTTGGCATATAAGCATGGTTCTCATCAGGCAGCTCCTCATCATTGTCAGACTCGTCCCAGCGCACCTCCTGATCATATTCAATAGCATCTATGGGTGCTAACTGATCGAGCCGGAATCAACTCCGAAACGATGTCGTTTACCGCAAGCGCACGGTATAGTGGCAAGTGGGTATCGAACATGGGGAAGCGATGCTATACTACCTATCTACTCCTAGGTTGAGTTAGAATTGCGGGTTTATTGGTGGATGTGGAGTATGGAAGGTCATAATGGTGATGGATGCGAAGGTTGTGTCACTCAACGTCGCAAATAGGGGGACTAGGGCGTTAGGGATCATCGCAAGACCGTCGGGTTCGACATTGGAATAGAATCCTTATGTTGCATTAGGGTTAGGGGATTAATCTCCCAATTCGTACCACTCTCGTGGGCTAGAATTGCGAGGTATTACTGTGGCTCTCATTGACGCAATAGCGGTAGCTGTCAACGTAGCAATATAGTTCGTTGAGAGATCCCCTCAAGGTACGAGCTGGGCATGGTCACGAGCCTTGGTTGGATCCATCGATTTTCCTATTCGAATCCTAAGGATACCCCTTAAGCACATCAATTCCACAGACCATGGGCATGATCTCAGTACGGGTTATCCTAGGGATTCGGTAGGATCGACCGAAATACTTCCCTAAATCCCTAATTCAACCTAGAGATCCAGATCTATATCTTCCCCCTAGGATCTTAGGGCTAACCCATCAACCCTAAAAAATAACTACTCACTCATCACAATATTAACGAACAAAAACACCATTTTTAGAAAAGAAATCATCTCAGCAAATAATAGAATAAAGGTTAAAAACTTACAGCGAGATGAAGAAAATAGACGAGCAATAGATCCAAAGAAGAATTGGAATTCCCAATACGCAATAGCAATAGAGTTCCCAAAATAATAATCCAACAATTTCGATCCAAAAATATTCAGTAGTTTAATCTAAAAACCAACAATAATTCGTTTTCTAATCTCCTCTCAAAAAACTATCCCGAAAACTCAAAATGAAAGTCGCCCCCAGACACAGTCGTGGCTCCCAGACTTCACACCCCCAAAATCGCGCAACAGACAGCTCCAAAAATACTTTCGAAAAATGGCCCTCAGCATCGTCGACCGAGTGGGCGACTCGGTCGAGCAATGTGTTGCTTGATCGGTCGCTCGGTCCGAGCAGATGTACTACTCGACCGAGCTTGACAGAGAATCGAAAATCTCCAAAATCTTTACTTTGTCTGCATGGGTCGAGTACGTAGTTGCTCCGTCGAGTATGCAGCTGCTCGGTCGAGCAGTCAACTGCTCGGTCGAGTAGTGGACCGAGCAGTGGTCGAACATCGGCTTTAGAGCTCTGCTCGGTCGAGCAATCAACTGCTCGGTCAAGCAGTGGCCAGACAGCACTATATGAGAGATTTCAGCAGATTTTTCAGATTTTTCAGCCTGCTCAGTCGAGTAGAGTGCTCTGCTCGGTCGAGTAGGTGTCAGACACATTTCAGCAGAATTTCAGCACTGCAGCATCATCTTGAATAAATTCTCCAGAGCTCATCCGACCTCCGATTGGTGAGTTCTTGGTGGCATGAAACCGTATTGAAGTCTAATATTTGTGAAAAATATCAAAAAAATAGTGAAAACTCCCAGGTGATAGCATATTTGGAAATAGTGTACGGCTGTCCTGTTTCCAGCACTTCGGGTCGCTTCATTCCTTCGCCGCATCATAGCTCAGTCGAGCGACCTTCTCTCTTGCACCTTTCTTGTTCCATATTCTTCTTTGACACCTCAAGCATGTCATCATGAGTCTCAGTGGTGCTCTCACGTCGCCGATCGTCTTATTGACTCTAAATTGCTCCAATATCGTCCCAAATCCCTGAAATGGACATAAAGACTCTGAAAGTCATATTATTCCAAATAATAGCATAAAAGCGTATGAAATATGTGAATGAGCAATAATTTTGACGTGTAATCATTTGGATAAAATGTGGAATATAATCACACATCAAAATTCCCCCAAGCTTACCTCTTACTCGTCCTCGAGGATGACTAGTAAGAAGCGAACACAGGAGAAGGATACAATGGAGATGCAAGGTAGTTGCATGTAGTAGAGACAAGGGGTTCAATCTTAAAATCAGAAAATACAAGAACCCAAGATATGCACGATCTCGTGAATACACGTCAATTTGAAATTAGAACACATATACACAACAAATACTTAAGTCTCGCTCAAATTAAAATAACGTGTATTTTAATAAATAAAATGAACTTGATAAGCAATAAAAAGAGATTAGAGTTATATCATATCATAGTTTATCATGCAATATACTAAGTTCACAGAAATGAAACCAATGTTCATAACTCATCCTCTAAGCAGTATAATATGTCATGATCAAACTTTTTCATGCATGCATGGTATTTTGTTATACTTCATGGATTGAATTTAGCAAATTCAATCAAGGTAAGGCATCACCACACTACGACCATTTCAAGACTCCTATAACCCATCAACTTTGCCATGTCTTTGTTCTATATAGAAATGGAGATAAGGATATGTGATTTTTGTATTTTTATATTGTTTTTGGCTATATGAATATTTTATATGCATTTTTCTTTCTTTGTATATACGAGATAACTCAATATATACAAGAAGCGGCATATGCATCCCAGACCAGACGGTCTTAGGGCATTGGGTTATGAAGAACCCCTAGGGCCTTTTATTTAGGATTTTTGTTTCATTTTTGCATTTTTGGGATTTTTGCAAACTCACGTAAACACGATGGAATGCAAAATATGTTCAAAGATCATTTATTGGCTATTCACAAAAGAAAAAGAAAAAAAGAATAGAATTTAGACATGGCTCGGTTTCAGGAATTCTAATCATCACTACTTTGGTTGTCGTGTGATTATCATATCTCTTTTGAATCACTAAACATCCATGAAGCAATAGAATTATCAATCAAATCACGCAGAAGTCAAATAATTTTCAGATTTTGATTCATTCATTTTTAGCATAACTGTTTCGAGAATGTGGTTGTGAAACTATGGATTCTACTATGAAAAAGCATATTAACAAAGATACACTAATCAAGAAATCAAACTCTAGTCTAACAGTTATCAGAGTTCATCAAAAAAAATAAATCCACGATATTTCATAGAAAATGGAGCATATGAGACATAAACATAGAAGTGAACATGGTTCATATGGAAATTTCGAAGTGTGTTTTACAATGAAGCAAAGTGCGTGCACTATGCACTCCCCCAAGCTTAAACATCACATTGTCATCAATGTGTGTATGATATAAATAGAGGACAACAACCAGATGGGGGGCCACTCAATAAAATAGTTTCTCTCCCCCAAGCTTAAACATCACATAAAAGTTGGGGAGAGATGCCAAATAAGCGCTAAACAAGGGTGGGCATGGTAATAAATAATGGGTTGGGTGCAAAATATAATTGAGCCATCATATGGGGTGAATTTATTAAGCTAAAAACATATAAAATCATATACGGTCCTCTCGCTGTCGAGAGGATTCGTGATTATTTAAAGCATAAAATACTACACGACTAGATTGGTACCACCTGTAGCAAAAGGCGGGTCCAATATCTTTGCCGGTGCAGGCAGCTGCTCTATCTGCACTTTCTATGGCTTTGCCAGGTGCGTATAGCCACTAACGCCAATGAACAACAGCAATGCATCCCCTAGCATTCTTCGTAGGCATCCACATGTATCCTGCGAAGAACAGAATGAATCAGTCCGTTGTGAAAGATTGTTCCCCTCAACAATGTTCCCAAAGAGGGTCATTAACATAAATATTTAAAATTAAGTCTGGTTGACAACACTTCCCTGGAAATAAATCTCTACTCTCAAGTACCATGTCCTCTCTCTCCTCGGTGTCCTCTCCTAGATTCTCAGGTATATCCTGCTCAGATGCATATATCACCTCATTAGGTGACTCCTCGTCATGCTCGTCAGGTTCTTTAAGCAAGGACACGTTCAAGCATACCTTCGGTCCATAATTGTAAGTGTCCTGCAACAGGCATGGCCTGTCAAAAAGATCTGAATCAGAATAAAGTTCAGATGGGATGCATGATTCAGAAATGGAGTGGGTAAAAAGATCTCCCTGAGTGGGAGCAGTAAGCTCTGAAGGGTGGTCCTTGGCATCAGTGGAAGGATGAGGTGGCTCTATTTGCTCAGGCATCTCCTCCACAGGCTCAAGGGATAAAAGATACTCGTTGATTTCGTCCTTATCTTTCTGCCATCAATCATGTGACTCATTCAGCATAGCACTGACAGCCGTGCTTTCCTCTACAGATGCCATGAATGCATTGAGTGTCAAATTGAGAGGATGGTCAGGACTCAAGAGACAGACGCGGCTTTCGTAGGGCATGTGTCCCTCCATGTCATAAGATTCGTAGTAAGCATAGAACTCTGGGTAGTGGTCATATCCTTCCATCCGATAGTACGAGTCCTGTGAATGATATTCGTAGTCTTCCATAGGAATATCATACTGTTTTGAAAAATCATTGCCTGAATCATCCCAAGATTGCTCCATTGTACCTGAATAGTAAAAAACAACAACCTGGAAAAGATATCAATGGTATAAGAAAAAGAGATAATAATAAAGCAGTTGGCAGGGAAAATATATCTCTCTTTTTTTGTTTTGTTTTGTTTTGTATATTTTTTTCCGCAGTCTAATTATGGTAAATAGATAATATGGCAGAACGCCTCCCCGGCAATGGTGCCATAAACTTGATCGAGCCGGAATCAACTCCGAAATGCTGTCGTTTACCACAAGCGCACGGTATAGTGGCAAGCGGGTATCGAACACTGGGAAGCGATGCTATACTACCTATCTACTCCTAGGTTGAGTTAGAATTACGGGTTTATTGGTGGATGTGGAGTATGGAAGATCATAATAGTGATAGATGTGAAGGTTGTGTCACTCAACTTCGCAAATGGGGGGACTAGGGCGTTAGGGATCACCGCTAAGACCGTCGGGGTCAACGTTGGAATAGAATCCTTACGTTGCATTAGGGTTAGGGGATTAATCTCCCAATTCGTACCACTCTCATGGGCTAAAATTACGAGGTATTTCGGTGGCTCTCATTGACGCAATAGCGGTAGCCGTCAACATAGCGATATAGTTCATCGGGATCCCCTCAAGACACGAGCCGGGCATGGTCACGAGCCTTGGTTGGATCCACCGATTTCTCTATTCGAATCCTAAGGATACCCCTTAAGCACATCAATTCAACAGACCGTGGGCATGATCTCAGTACGTGTTATCCTAGGGATTCGGTAGGATCGACCGAAATACTTTCCTAAATCCCTAATTCAACCTAGAGATCCAGATCAACGTCTTCCCCCTAGGATCTTAGGGCTAACCCATCAACCCGAGAAATAAATACTCACTCATCGCAATATTAACGAACAAAAACACCATTTTTAGAAAAGAAATCAGCTCAGCAAATTAATAGAATAAAGGATAAAAACTTACAGCGAGATGAAGAAAATAGACGAGTAATAGATCCAAAGAAGAATTGGAATTCCCAATACGCAATAGCAATAGAGTTCCCAAAATAATAATCCAACAATTTTGATCCAAAAATATTCAATAGTTTAATCAGAAAACCTAACAATAATTTGCTCTCTAATCTCCTCTCAAAAAACTATCCCCAAAACTCAAAATGAAAGTCACCCCCAGACACAGTCGTGGCTCCCAGGCTTCACACCCCCAAAATCGCGCAACAGACGGCTCCAAAAATACTTTCAAAAAATGGCCCTCAGCATCGTCGACCGAGTAGGTGACTCGGTCGAGCAATGCGTTGCTCGGTCGGTCGCTCGGTCCGAGCAGATGTACTGCTCGACCGAGCTTGACAGAGAATCAAAAATCTCCAAAATCTTTACTCTGTCTGTACGGGCCGAGTACGTAGCTGCTCCGTCGAGTATGCAACTGCTCGGTTGAGCAGTCAACTGCTCGGTCGAGTAGTGGACCGAGCTGTGGTCGAACATCGGCTTTTTAGAGCTCTGCTCGGTCGAGTAGAGTGCTCTGCTTGGTCGGACAGCACTATATGAGAGATTTCAGCAGCTTTTTCAGATTTTTCAGCCTGCTCGGTTGAGTAGAGTGCTCTGCTTGGTCGAGTAGCGTGCTTTGCTCGGTCGAGTAGGTGTAAGACACATTTCAGCAGAATTTCAGCACTGCAGTATCATCTTGCAAAAATTTCCCAGTGACCATCGACCTCCGATTGGCGCGTTCTTAGTGGTGTTGAAACCGTCTTAAAGTCTAATATCTGGAAAAAAATATTAGAAAAATAGTGAAAATTTCCAGGTGATAGAAGATTTGGAAATAGTGCACAGATGTCCTGTTTCCATCACTTCGGGTCGCTTGATTCGTTCGCCGCATCATAGCTCGGTCGAGCGACCTTCTCTCTTGCCCCTTTCTTTCCCCAGTATTCTTTTTTGGCACCTCAAGCATGTCATCATGAGTCTCATTGGTGCTCTCATGTCGCTGATTGTCTTATTGACTCCAAATTGCTCCAATATCGCTCCAAATCCCTGAAACGGACAAAAACGCTCCGAAAGTCATATTATTCCAAATAATAGCATAAAACGTATGAAATATGTGAATGAGCAATAATTTTGACGTGTAATCATTTGGATAAAATGTGGAATATAATGACACATCACTAACTCCTTGCTCTTCTCCTCGTTTACGTCCCATCGTACCTCTTAATCATATGTATGTGTATCCTGCAAAAGGCACGATGAGTCGTCAAATCATAAAAAATCATACACGGGAGGGGAATCAAATGTAGGAGATGAGGGGGTTAAGAGATCTCCCTGAAGGGGAGCAGTAAGCTCTGGTGGGTGGTCCTCTGAGGGATGCTCAGCCTCTGTAGAAAGTGGAGGTGGCTGCGGTAGCTCGAAAGGAGGAGGGTAATGCTCGGGATCCTCATGAATGGTTGTGTCCACGTCCCAATGCACGACCTCTTCGGTGAAAGTCTCTAGCTCCGCATGTAATATGTAAAATAAATATAGCTCTGCCTCCTCGCGATGCAGTGCTTCGGCCTCCTCTTCGGGTTCCTCTGGTATAGTAGGCAAAGTGAATTTCATCTTCTCCTTTTTATACCTATGTCTTCGTTTCTGTCCTAGAACTCGAGGCACTGGATGGTGTGGCTTGGCCCTCTCCACGGTAGGTGCAGGTGGCTCTATGGGCTCTTGTATCTCGGCCACAGTATAAAAGTGGGTCTTGTTCCCCACCACTAGAGCGTAGACTCCATCATCAATTGTGCCTATGGAAGAGATACGATGAGTAATAAAGTTTTGAAATCTAAGCTCAAAAGTGTCACTTGCCGTTATTATTAATGTACCAGTGTATCAAACTGTGTCCACGATGCTTCTCAATAGGTCCATATATGTGTCCTCCTCTGGCAGCTCAGATGTCTCTATTTGTGGAGTATTGACGGTGTAAAGGTGGATACGATCACCTTCAATTGAAACATGCACTCCGTCTACGATAGTAACTGCATCAGAGACATTAGCCATAACAAAATCGATGAATACTTGGTCAGATGGTTTGCCTACCATAAAGGGTAGCGAACCGGTAGATCGAGCATCATCTATCATTTGCTCCAAGGTTACGGCCAACTGCAGATCACTGAACTTTCTCACTTACATCCTCTTCATAAACTCACATGAGGGTCCCTTTAGTCTTCCAGCAAAGATATCAAATAGCCTGGAACCATCCCACTCATGGTCTGACTCCGTATGGAACATCCCTAACATTCTTTCGAACTTGCACAATGCTTCTCTGAAGGACTATCCATCAGCTTGATAGAATGTAGCGAGATATATATAGGATCGTATAGAACCCAGTCGCATCTTTGGAAGCACCATCGGTGCATCAACTGTACCTGATCAAGCAAAGTAGACAACCTGGAAAATACGTCAAAGGTACAAAGAGAGATAAAGATAATAATAATTGCAGGTGGTGGGGAAAAATCACTCTCTTTGTTTTTTTGTTTTTTTGTTTATTTTTTACGCAATCTAATCAACCTAATTGTGGTAAATAGAAAATATGGTGGAATGCCTCCCCGACAATGGCGCCATAAACTTGATGCGTCCGAAATGTAACTCTAGAGTGACCTAGTTATGGCACGAATTACATGGAGATAAATCCCCGGCAACGACGCTATAAACTTGATCGGCCCGGAACTAACTCTGAAACGATGTCGTTTACCGCAAGCGCACAGTATAGTGGCGAGCGGGTATTGAACACGGGGAAGCGGTGCTATACTACCTATCTACGCCTAGATTGAGTTAAACTTGCGGATTTATTGGTGGATGTGGATTATGGAGTGTCGTGATGATGATGGATGCGAAAGTCGTGTCACTCGATGGCGTAAACAAGGGGTTCCACACAAAGAAAGAAAGTAATAGAATATAAAAGATTAGGGATTTAGGACTTGCCACTAGGACCGTCGGATGTCGATGCTTGGTTGAGACTTCTACCTTGCATTGGTTTAATTGGGGGTTGTAGCATTTAGGAAGTGAATTCATGTGTCTGAGCAACATGAATCTAACGTATCGCATTAACCCCACTCGCGCGATAGGCGCATACGATATGTGCATTACGGATCTACAAAGTTCTCACCACTCTCGTGGTTCGAACACTCTCAACTCGTACCACTCTCGTGGGGTAGAGCTTCGAGGTATTTTGGTGGCTCTTATTGATGCAATGGCGGTAGCCGTCAATTAGTTATATAGTTCATCGGTGGATTTTCTCAAGGCACGAGCTGGGCATGGTCACGTGCTTCGGTTGGATCCACTAACTCCCTAATTAAATCCGTAGGATACTCCTTAAGTTAATCGATTCCACCGACCGTGGGCATGATCTCAGTACGAGTTCTCCTAGGTATTTTGCTAGATCAACCAAAATACAACCCCATTTATATCCAACGCATCATAAAAATCCCATCTTTGCATCTAAATCCTAAGATCCATGGGCTAATCCGTTAGCCCTAGATGAAATTACTCACGCATGATTGCAATAAAAGTTTTAATAATAGCAAGAGAATTCATTATAGCATGTATCAAAAAGATATTCAATAAGAAACCACAAAGAAATAATAATGGAATTAAATAGGACACTTATCTTGATACAAGGGAGGGGCCTATGGCATAGCCTAACTCCCGAAAGATCGTCTCAAAAAAAACTCCAAAAAAGATCTAAAAACTCTTCTATAAAAATCTCCCCTTGACGGCTGCCCAAACATTCTCCTTAAAAGTGGCGGCTCCAGTCGAATATATCCCCTTCAAAAAATCTCCAAAATCGTGCCTTAAAGAGATCCAGCCGCAACTTACGCCCTGGGCCCACGGCGACTCGGTTTGAGCAAGAAGATGCTCGGTCGAGTCGTCAGAAAATATGGATCCATTGTCCAAAACCGCGCTCTGCTTGCTCGGGCCGAGTAAAGCTTGCTCGGTCAAGTTGTCACTCTGCTCGGTCAAGTATGTAGCTGCTCATTCGAGTCTGTCAGTGGATCGGGCTTCTCCAAAAATGTCGTTCTGTCTACTTGGCCCTAGTAGGCTTTGCTCGATCGAGTCGCCATCTGACTCGGTCGAGCAAGTCCTGCTCGGTAGAGTAGTGGTCGAAAATAGATTTCAGCAGCATTTAAACAGCATTTTTCACTCAGCTCGGTCAAGTAGGAGGTTGCTTGGTCGAGTAGGAGGCCAAAAACAGATTTCAGCACTCTGCTCAGTCGAGTAGGTGGTTGCTCGGACCGAGTAGCTGGTTGCTCGGTCGAATAGGAGGCCAAAAACAGATTTCAGCACTTCAGCATCAGCTTGCAGAAATTCTCTAGAGATCATCCGACCTTCGATTGGCACGTTCTTAGTGGCGTTGGAACCGTCTTGAAGTCTACTATCTGGAAAAAATATCAGATAAATACTGAAAAATCTATGGTGATAGCAGATTTGAAAAGAGTGCACAGCTATCCTATTTCCAGCACTTTGGGTCGCTCGATTCCTTCGCCACATCATAGCTCAATCGAACGACCTTCTCTCTTGTCCCTTCCTTGCTCCAGTCTTCTTCTTTGGCACCTCGAGCATGTCATCATGAGTCTCATTGGTGCTCTCACGTCGCCGATCGTCTTATTGGCTCCAAATTGCTCCAATATCACCCCAAATCCCTGAAATGGACATAAACGCTCCGAAAGTCATATTATTCCCAATAATAGCGTAAAAGCATATGAAATATGTATATGAGTAATCATTTTGATGTGTAATCATTTAGATAAAATGTGGAATATAATGACACATCAGCGGTCAGGCAGTACCGCCCTATGATGTTGTTGTATGCCGAGAGCACGTCGACGACAATGAACCGCATCACTCGCGTAACAATCCTCGCTCTCCCCCAGGGTGATGGGCAGATCGATCATTCCGATGATGGGCTCCGAATGGCCAGTGAAGCCAACGATCGGGCCCACACATGATCTCAGGTCTGCCTCGCCCAACCCCATCTTCTGCATCGTGGACATATACAGTATGTCACATGAGCTGTCGGTGTCCACCAAAATTTTGCTCACCACTACCTGCCCGATGTGTGCCTCGATGATGATGGCATCGTCATGTGGCAGCTCGATCCCCTCTAGGTCTTCGTCAGAGAAAGAGATGGGGGTGGAGTTTCCCTTCTTCGCTTCATCCCCTTATCTGCGCTCACCACCACGTCCTGCCTCACGTCATTCTCTCCCAGCGACGATGAGGTTCTGGCCGAGGTTGGCCCGCCACATATCACATCAATGCGCATGATCGGGCCAGCGATAGGATGGGCCGCCAGCTCGGTGTTGTGGGCCTGGGCCTGTCGGGCTGGTTCCGCTGGAGTTTGCCCCTCTCGACCATGTCCTTCATGATCGACGAACCTCTGAAGGTAGCCACCCTGGATCAGCCGATCTATGTCTCACTTCAGAGAGAAGCAATTGTCAGTGTCGTGGCCGTGGTGGCGGTGGTACCGATAGTACTTCTGTGCATTGCGCGTGGTTGGCCTCCCCTTCATCTCTGGGGGTGGATCTTTGAGAAAACCACCTGACTTGGCTGCCGCCATTACTTTGGCTAGCGGGGCATTGAGCCTGGTGTAGTGCACCTCCTCCTATGCTCTTTTGGGTCCGTCCCTCGGAGCGGGGTTCCTAGGAGCATGGAACCCCCTCAGAGGTCCAGGGCAATCTTTCCCTTGGGGGGCCTCTCTGGTCGCGTCCTTGGAATCGCTCTTGATCTCGCCCCTGGGGGCAGTCATACTGCCTCGGCCTAGGCGGCAGTCGGGGCTCAGCCTTGAGACGCTCGACCGGTACCACCGCTTTCTTCACCCCCAACGATTCCTCAATGAGCATGAACTTGTCCGCTCAGGAGAAGAGAGCGTCGAGGTCCGCTGGCGGGTCGCGGAGGAAGAATTTATGCAGACTGCGATTGGTGAGCCCTTTCTTGAACGCTACCATGGCGAGGTTGTCCTCGCAGCTCGTCACGCTGAGATGCTCCTCGTTGAAGCGCCACTGAAACCTCCAGAGGGTTTCACCTCCCTCCTAGACGATCGTAAACAGATAGTCAGGAGCTTTCTTCCTTCTTCATCCCGCTCAGAATTGCAAACAGAACTTGTGGGATAGGTCGCCAAAGGAGTCAATAGATCTGTCCGGCAAGTCATTATACCATTCTGAGGTGGACTTCTGCAGCGTCGTCGGAAAGGCGCGGCATAGGAGCTCATCGTCCGCTTCTTGGATCTCCATCACCAGCCTAAAGTTCTACACGTGTTCAATTGGATTGCCCGATCTGTCATACAATATAAGCGGGGGGAGCTTGAACCTAGGCGGTATCGGGGTTGAGATCACCCTCTGTATCAATGGGTCGGCTTCATCGGGATGTTGGGGGGTGCTGGCGATCTTCATGTGACGTCCCGACTGCCTCAGACTCTGGGTGAGCCACCTTGGTGCTCAGGGGAGTCCCTCCTCTATGCCCCCGAGGACCGGGCTTCGATCTCGGCACTGCCCCCGTCGATCGTTACGTATTGGGGAAAAGTGCTCAACCCGGGGGGGGGGGGGGGGGGGGGGGGGGCTTTGGCCTTGACGAGGGTGCTCTCCGTGCCTAGGGCTTGGTGACCTCCTGCAAGAGCGACTCTCTGCTTCTTGGTCCTGAGGGATGTGCTCCCGCACTATCTCGACCAACGGGTAGGGAGGCCCCAAGCTCCTCAGTTGTATCCTCTCCCTTGCGGTGGCAATGTACCGCCGCTGTCGGATAACTACTTCTTCATCAAGATACCTCTGTATCACGGCCTCCTCATCAAAACTTCTCTGCCTAGCGGCTACCTCCTCATCGTCAAGGTGCCTCTACATGGCGGCTAACTCCTCTTCGTCGAAGCGTCTCCTTCAAGCAGTCGCTTCCTCTTCAAAATCGGGGAGGAGGTTCTGTTTCGCGTTGAATGGTCGGAAGGGGCCTGATGTTTGGGGCCGCCTCATCGACTTTGCTGCTGCCATGTCCTTCATAGCTTTGTCAAAGATCTCGAAGATTGGATATACACCATGAGCTATGGCATCGATGGTAGCATCTGGCCCCTCGAGGGGAGCTTCTCTTGGGGGGACCTTCTCGGAGAGGGGACCTCCTCGAGCATGGGGTGTTTACCGCTACGATGGCTGTGGTTACTTTGTGCGGGGTCTGCCATGGATGTAACCCTTGATTCCCACAGATGGCGCCAAAATGTTGCTGGTAAAATCCACTAACACTGAATTTGCATTGAAATGAGAATCACGGGTACAATGATTACAGGTTTCAGGGGTTAGATAAGGCTAATCATGATTGGAAGGCGCTCCGCAAATGAGAAGCCTGAGGTCGCCCTTCAATCGGGCTGGGTCGCTGACGTGCATTTATATTTCATATATTTGCGCACGTTTTCTTCCGTGTTTTTCCGTATTTTACCGCCGTCTTATATTCGTTTTCTCGTGTTTTCTTGTTTTCTTTCACTTTTCCATGTTTTCCATATTTTGCAGGAGTTTACTGGCATATGGGGCATAAAACGACGATATCGCAAGTCCCCGGAGCAACGGGAGGAGTCACACGTGATCCAGGGGGTCAAACGACGAAGATTACATCTTTCAGCCCCTCACCCGATCAGTTGATCATCTTCAACCGATCGGGTGATGCACGCGTGCACCACCTGGATGCAGCTTGGAGCTTACGAGAAGTCAACCGGTCGGTTCGCAGGCCGGTTCAAAAGGCCCAAGTCTCTGGATTTCTACTGTAATTGCCAACCGATCGGGTGACCTTCACCCGATCGGTTCACCTGTAGCTGAATCTCCAGAGCCAAGACACGGTCAGCTCAACCGGCCTCCGCACCCAACGGCACCAAGATCCAACCGGTCACATTCATATGTCAACCGACCGGGTGAAGATGACCGGGTGAAGTTTCGCATCGCGTTGTAAATCTGTGAAGCGGGTCACCCGATCGGTTGACTTGTCAACCGATCGGATGATGTCGTTTTCTATATATAGTACCCTAGGTTTTCCAGAAACGAGAGCTGATTATTTTTTGCTGTTTTCTTCATTTTGTGACGGCTGTAATTTCCCAGTTTTTGTAAGTTTTCAGATCTTTGTGAAACTTTAGTATTATCTTAATTGCTTTACTACCATTGCATTTCTATTGTTGGATCATGATTTTTACGGTCGATTTCTATTTAGATCGCTTTTTCCTAAATATGTGTGAGTAGTTCCCGAATCTGGGATTTTGGTGGAAACCCCTTCGTGGGTTCTCCCCGAGGTATCCATAGGGTTAGGAAATCGATAGGGATTAGGAATCTAACGGTTACGCGGGGTGTTTCATTGTCATCGACGGGAAAAAGACCGCCTTTGACCGTCGGGCCAAGGGGGAATAAACTTGGTGGTTGACTCCCTAGCCATAGCTCACGCCCTTAGCATAGACGCCGAATCCTAGCGCGCGGGAGCGGCATGATGAGACGTTGGGAGTTATCGTTGCGAGCTTAGTGCTCCCGGAGTCGATCAGTGTTAATGGACACGGGAGTGCCCATTGATCGAACCCGGGAAGTCTGGCGTATCATCCTGGGCACCGACCGGAATATCGGGCCCATGGGACGCCGGTACCACTTTCAAAGGCAACGTCTCACCATCAGACCCTAATTCCGATTGCTATCCTACCCGTAGGCCGTATCGGAGAGAATCGCACGATGGGGTGGAAACCAAAGTCCCGGGTTTTTCCTTTATATTGTCTATACCTTGTATTCTATTTACCATGACAACCCATCATCTGATCCGGGCTAGCTCGCCCATGGGGTGATTTTGATCCTCTTTGACACAAGCACATCCATGCCTCCCTGAGTTCGACCCCCAAGCCACACTACAACACCGTGCGCTTGCGGTTACAAATATTTAAATCTCACGCCCCCGATCTTATCATTGCACCCATCGAGAACACGCCAAATGCGGGGGGCGTCAAGCTTTATGGCGCCGTTGTCTGGGAGGCAACGTGCTTGTTATTTTAGGATTTCATGAACCCTAGTTTCTAGCTCACATCCCTACCTCGCGATAATTTTCGCATTCTTCTTTTTCATTTTTATTTTCTTATTTTTATTTTTATTTTTATTTCTTATTTCTTATCTTATCTGTTTCTTTCTCACTTTTCGCTTCACGGGTGTTTGTTGTTTTTCATGCGCAGGAGTTCAAGAAGTCTCGACGACTTGATCCCCATTGATCCAGAGATAAACGCCACCCTAAGGCGTTTGGCCGCCGAGAAGCGAAGAAGAGAGGATCCTGAAGCCATGGGGGAGAACACCCCGCCTCACAAGTCCCTGTTGGAGTACTCGATGCCTTCCATCGAGTCCACCTCTGCCATCCATCCTCCAGCTATTACGGCCTAAAGCTTCGAGCTTAAGCCATCTTTGGTGACGTGGATCCAGCAGGATCAATTTTCGGGTGCACCCATGGAGAGCCCGATTGAGCATTTAGACTCCTTCTTGGAGAAATGACACCTTTCGGATAAACGGTGTCACAACTGAGGTGATCCGACTGAAGCTGTTCCCCTTCTCCTTGCGAGATAAGGCCAAGCTGTGGCTTAGGGGGAAGGACCCGAATACATTCAACACATGGGAGAAGCACTCAAATGCTTTCCTGACGAAGTTCTTTCCCCCGGGGAAGACCATGAAGCTGAGGAGTGAGATCTCCTCCTTCTCCCAGGCCAGCCACGAGTCCTTGCATGAGGCTTGGACGAGATACAAGGAGATGCAGAGAAGATGTCCCCATCATGAGCTCCCCAAGTGGCAGATCATAAATCTGTTTTATAATGGGTTGAGGGACGATTTAAAATCTTCCATGGACGCCGCGGCTGGAGGGTCCTTTATGTCAAGAAGCGAAGAAGATGCCGGACAGATTATTGAAAATATGGTATCTAACAATGAGCGGTGGTGTGACGAGAGGGCCACACCTAGATCTGGGGGCATCCATAGAGTCGAGGACGTCGACAAATTGTCAAGCAAGTTTGATTTGCTATCGATCCAGATCTTCGCATTGATGGTAGGCGCCGGTGGCGTCGGTTCACAACAGATTGTTGCGGTGGAGTCCGAAGTTTTTGGAGAGTTCGACGGTGGTGACATCTCACCACCGTTGGATCAGGCGAGCACATTATTTTACAATCCTACAGGGAATGCGCCTTTTTCACCACGAACCAACTCTAACCCGGCCTACTCTCCCAACAACCGGAATCATCCCAACCTTAGCTACCGAGTGCCTTATCAACAGCCGGCTCAGCAACAACAGCAGATATATCAGCCGGCTAGGCCCCAGCAGCAGTTTCAGTAGCAGCAATTTCAGCAGCAACAACCTCCACAACAGTATCAACAGTATGCTCCTAGGAATCAGCAGCCCACCCAGCATCAATACGGCCAGCAGCGGGCCATTTCTCCGGTTGAGTCCCTCTTGACTCAATATATAGCCAACCAGGAGAAGATCAATCTGAAGCTGGAGATGGGACAAAGAGTCCTCACTAATTAGGTGACCCATCTGGGGTTGCAAGTGGCGAACCTTCAGAGACCGCAGAATCTTTTACCGCCACAGCCTGAGGTGAACCCGAGGGGGGTAAATCGGACCTTGGCGCTCACGCATGAGCATGAGAACGTGTCCGCCATCGTTTTGAGGAGCGGAACATAAATTCCTACTAGAGTGCCACCCAGGGAACCGTAGGCACCACTGGCCGTTGAGCGGCAAGTTGAAAAAGCTAATGACGACGGTGCCCCGTCGCCAAAAATTGTGGCTCCAGAGGGAGCCCCCGAAGAAGAGAAGAAGAGAGGAGAAGAAGGGTATTTGAGGGTATTCAAGCCCGTTGTGCCCTTTCCACAACGTCTGGCTCAAGCGAAAATCGACGAGAAGTATGGCAAATTTTTTGCCATGATCAAGGATTTAAGCCTTCAAATCCCCTTCCTAGAAGCTATAGAGACGATCCCCTCCTATGCAAAATTCTTGAAAGACTTGGTGACACGAGGATCTAGAAAAGAGAAGGTCGTGTTAACGGCGGAGTGCAGCGCCCTCATTCAGTGCGCAAATCTGCCCAAGCTCAAAGACCCAGGAAGTTTCTCCATCCCCTGTTCGATTGGGGAAGTGCGAATCCAGAGGGCGCTCGTTGATCTAGGTGCGAGCGTCAGTCTGATGCCCCTGTCGTTATACAAGAGAATAGGGATGGGAGATTTGGAGCCCACCGACATGACATTACAACTTGCTGACCGTTCGGTGAAGTATCCGGTGGGAGTAGTGGACGATCTCCACGTTGATGTGAGTGGAGTACAAGTGCCGGTTGATTTTGTGGTGATGGACATACCAGAAAACAAGCATACCCCAATTATACTTGGACGACCCTTTATGGCAACCGCCGGTGTTTTGATAGACGTGAAGAATGGGAAGCTTTCCCTCAATGTCGGCCAAGAAAGAGTCGAATTTGACTTAAGGTTGTCGATGAAACACCTAAATCCTTCGGATGATCTTAGTATCAATGTGTTGGAGAACGAAGAAGATAGAGCTGTTGAAACAAGTGCCTGTGAAGTACTCTCGAGGAATCCCCCCGACCACTTGGGAGACCTTAGAGAGCAAAATGGCTCACCAAAGAAGGAAGTTGCTGATGAGACGGTCACACGACCTGTAATCCCTCCTGGATTCCCTAAGGCTCCTCCTACGAGGAGAAAGGGGAAGGAGCCCATGGACCTCACCGGTGATGAGGTCTGGATCCTGAAAAAGATGGCGGTAGATGCCAATTTGAGGGAGAAGCCCCCGGATCCTGTCGGCAATGGGAGGGTAGTTGAGCGAATTTTTTTACAACCGCCGACTATACCAAAAGCCACAAACTCTGGAGCTGAAGAGATGCCGGATTTTGGGCATCACCCGTATCGTTCGCCTTGAACATCATCAACGGGCATCGAGCTAACGACGTTAAACAAAGGCGCTTCATGGGAGGCAACCCATGCTCTAAACCCTTTGTTTCACTTTTTAGGACTTTTTCTTAATTTTATTTTATCTATTTTTATATATAAATCCAGCCGCAACAACTTCCGTGATGGAACTTAGGCGATTTGTGGGTTTTTGCAGAAAACAAGGCCCCAACCGATCAGGTGATAACTCACCCGATTGGTTGGGATGTATCAGCTAATGACCGTGTCTGCCACTAAATGAACCGACCGGGTGAAGAAAGAAGAGACTGGTTGGCAGACCGTGTGACCTGGGGAAACTCTCGGGAAAATTCCAGAATTTGTCAACCGATCGGGTGACAAGAAGCGAGACTGGTTGAGGGACCGGGTGTGACACTCTGAATTCTCGGGAAAATGTGTGGAGCGATCAACCGATCGGGTGACAACTCACCCGACCGGTTCGACTTTAAATCCCTATAAATGGCCGCCCCCGCCCGTTCGATCCGCCCTCACCCATTTTCGAATTCCAGATCGACGCTTCGACTCCCCCTCTTGCGCCTGACCTCGTTCTTCCCCTAAATCAACCCCAATCGATCTCTCCCCTCTCCCTATCCATCTCTCCATCAATTTCTACCCATCCTCCTCGATTTCACCGGCACACAAAACCCTAACTTTCACCCAATCTCCCCCAATTTCGAAACTTGCTGAAAGGATTGCCGCGGCCTCACACGTGATCCTGTCAAGTAGCATTGGGGCGTCTTCGAGCAACGATCTTCATCTCATTTGGGTAAACTCGCTCCTTAGCTAAATTTTTATTTTACCCTAAATATTCCATTTTGCTCGTCGACCGTGTTTGTGTGTCTTCATCGTCTTTTGCATACACTCACACACACGACTCCTGCACAATGCCTCCTCGCCGTGCTAAGCCCACCGACGTCAGCTCTTCCAATCCTAGGCCCACCCGTCGCGCTCGTCGCACACAACCCCCTGCTCAATCCACCACCACCAATTCATCTACCACCCCACACACCACTTCCCCCGCTTACATTGGCGATGCCGAATTCGGGGAGGACCAATACGACCGATTCGTGGCCATGATCCTCCTAGCTGGCCATGGTGGTCGGGCAACTCAGGAGTCAGTCAACCGACACCTGCCCTTTCTTCAAAGCTTCGTTCGCCACATTCGCATTGACCCACCCGATGTCTCCGAGCTTCACATTCCACCCTCCCACACGTCCCCACCTCCATCACCTCCCCCGCAACATTCTTCTCCTCCACCCTCCCACACATCCCCACCTCCCCCACCCCCACCTAGGCGATCATCTCCCCCATCCACATCTATTCCCATCCACGTATCCACTTCTCCTCTCACGACCACTTACGTCGCCCCCACACCACCTCCTCCCTCCTCCACCGTCACTTCATATGTGCGCCGCAAGAAATTACCGGTGCGCTCCAAATCTCTCCCACCGCCACCCACTACCGTCACCATCCCGTCTTCTCCCCCCATTTCTATCCCTTCTACCACCGCTTTGATCGCCGTACTTCCACCACCACCCACCTCCACCGACACTCTACCCATCGTTCACACCACCACTGCACCTATTCCCCCACCTCTGTCCCCACTTCTCCGCACACCCCCCGCATCCCCCGACCACCCAGCCACACCCTCTTCCGAGGAGGGCGAGGATTCGCCTTCTCCTGATTTTTGATTTCACTTTGTTTTTTGACATCCCCCTTGCATATCTCTGCACTTTCACGTTCATATTTCATTGCTAGCATTGTCATGTCTAGCTTGGGGGAAGTCTATTTTGCTGTGTTGTCGTGTTTTGTTTCCTTTGTGTGTGTGCTTGTTTTATTTTTTGTGTGTCGTGTCTTCTTTCTTTCTTTCTTTCTTTTTCTATTTCTATTTCGTGTGGTTTGATTTTGATTTTTTCTTTATTTTCAATTTCGTATCTGTGTTTTACATGTTTTTCATTTCTTTTTTGTTTCGGTGCGTATTCCCCCCCCATTTTCATTGCCCTCCCGTACTCACTCTTATTGCATTGAGGGCAATGCAAGCTTCAGCTTGGGGGAGTCGCACTTTGTGCGTCATTTGAGTCTTTCTTTTTCGTTTTTGTGTCGTTTTCATCGTGTTTTTAATTTTTCTTTTCTTCTTTTTATCTCTTTCTCCTAGAGATGAACCCAATGATGAATTGCCACAAAATCACACACACCTAGCATAGCATCGATAATCACACTCACTAACCCTAGGATATCGAGTCCTCTTGCATTTCACACATCGTGGGTCCACTTAGCTTTTTGTGAGTCATGTGCCGTGCCTAGCTGTTTGGTGTGCTTCTGCTTTGTGATTTTACTTTATATACCTGTCCAGGAATGACCCCTAGATTTTCACGCTTCGATATGAATAATGCGGTATTTGCTTTTCTTGTATGCTTCTATATGCATGCTATATTTATATCGTATGCTTCATTTCGCATGCGTCGGGATTCCACAATTAAGGACTAGGATAACCCACTTAGCCCATGCTCTAATTAGCGAGAATAGTTTCCCTTGCCCAAGTGTTTAAATTTTGATTTCTTTTTGTTTTTACTTGGTGCAAATCCCCTTGTCGTGTACCGTTCTCCCACTTGGGAGAGTACACATGTATATACCCCAATATCCAGAAAAACCCAAAAAGAAGAGAAAAGAAAAGAAAAAAAAGAAATGAAAGAAAAAAATTGTATAGCCAAAAATCCAAAAAAATACAAATACCCAAAACCCAAAAAAATTCCCGTGTGAATATCTTTTCCTACTTGCCGAGAATAAAGGGAAGGCGGGAATTTGCACCGAGTGTTCTTCTCCACATCATCTCAACCCCCATCTGTAACGACTGCTTTTCATGTATCTGGATTTAATATAATATAATATATGTTTTGGTGGATTTTCTCCTCTTGTGTGGTTTTCGTCTCCGTAGCTTTCATTTTCGATCGATTCGTCGTATTTTCTCGCTTCTTCCTTAGGATTGTCGATTTTGAAGTAAGTCATTCGTGACGGACTTCATAACGGTCGTATCTAACTGTTAGATCAAGCCTAGGAGTCTTAGGAATCGATCCCGGGGCCCCGCGCTCCGTATCGGTACTTTTCTGTGCTCATTAGCCGGTATAAGAAGGGGCACCGACCGACTAGATGACGATCCAGTCGGTCGGCAATCCTTCTTGGACCGACTAGTTAGCTTTCTAAATTTCTCAGGAGTTACTGTTTATCGTTAGTCGGTCTAAGAACGTTGGTTGACCGACTGGGTTGCAAACTAGTCGGTCAGCAATGCTTCTTGAACCGACTAACTCATCATATTATTTTTGTATCAGCTACTGTTTACTCTTAGTCGGTCTAAGAACGTTCATCGACCGACTAGATACCAAACTAGTCGGTCAGTACTTGTTCATGGACCGACTAACTCTAGAATCCTATTTTCGTTCAGGAGTTACTGTTTGCACTTAGTCGGTCTGCGTTGGTCGACCGACCGACTAGTTGCCAAACTAGTCGGTCAGTGGTTGCTCTTTGACCGACTAACTAGTGTTAAAACCCTAATTTCTGGGCAGCCGCCAGCCCAACCTATAAATACCCCTCCCAAACGACTTCTTCTTCTCCAACACGACCCAAAACCCTAGAATCTTCCCCCTTCAGCCCCCATCTTCCTCCAAGCTTCATCCCTCCATTCTAAGCCCTAAATCCATCCTCCAATCCATCCATTCACTCATTCCACCTCTCATCTTCCCCAAAATCTCACCAAAACCCATCAAAATCCCCAAATCCCCCAAAACCCTAGTTTCTCCAAACTTCTCCAATCTTCTCCAGATCTGATCATAGGGTTCCCCGGAGTGTTTCTTCCGTCTTCTCTTGGTAAGAAATCGTTCTACCGTTGTTTTCTTAACCTATTTATAATTTTATGAAAACCCTAATTAATTTCATGTGTTTGATGTTTGTCTCCCCCAAAACAGCGATTTCCCCCGTAGATAGCATCCGTGTGACGAAGTGATCGTCAGTCCCCGGTGCTAGGCAAGTGAAACTTGCAACTTAGGGTTTAGGCCATGTTTTAGGCCATTTGCTTGTTGTAGGCGTAAAAGAGGCTAGGCGACGAAATGATACTCGCCTAGGCGCAAATTGGGGAACTAGCTTGACAACGAAGCTAGTTCCGACTTTTAGCATGTTGCACAATTAACATGTCATGTTTACTTTCAATTAACGGTACGCAAATATGTTCATGTCATTGCATTTCGCCTGTCACGTTTAATTTAATTAACTGTACGCAAATAAATTGTCATGACCTCGCATTCTTTAGGTATTGCTGTGATTGCGTAGCTTCGCTACAATGTTGTGTTCCTGGCTCGTGTTCCAGAAGCCGGCCATGTGTTGGTTGATAGCCAATGCCCGAATTGCGTGTTCCGGCTAGGTGTTCCCTACGCCATACTTGTGTTCCTGGCTCGTGACCAGAAGCGATCATAATGAGTTGGAAACCCCAACGCTCGATGTAATGAATTGTGAACCTAGAATGCGAGCTCAATGTGCGGGGCAACCCTAGGCTCACTAGATGAGCTCAATGTGCAGGGACCCCAGGCTCCATATCGTGTGGGTATTGGGTAGTGTTTAGTACCGATCGGTCTGAAATGCTATGCCATTCAGCGAATGGCATAAACACCTACAAAATGTGAATTGATTGAATTGATAGTAGCTTGGCTACTCTTGTCTTGTCCCGATGATTGTCCCCTTGTACAAATTGTATTGCCATGATTTAATCGTGCACTCATGTTATAACTGCCATGTCATGCATACTAAACTGCTAGGTTGCTAGATTCCTCACTTTCAGTTTCCTTGCCCAAGTCTTTTTAGACTTGCTGACATGTGCCCCTTTACTCTTTTGGGTGACACATGTTAGATCCTGAGCCCGAGTACCTCGTTGAGGACGAGGTGTTTGCTGACGCCGAGCCCGAGTTTGTGTTTGACGGGGAGTACGTGGACACTGGGGACCAGTCCTAGTGTCTTCCTGTGTTTTACTTTTGTTAGACAGTCGTTTGTATCCGGTGCGTAGCACCTATACTTTGTTGTTGTCGTTGCTTTTGTTGGCCTTGTTCTGGGCCCTTAGACTCTTTTCTTTTAGCCTGGTGGCTTTTCTGGATGTTGGACTTTTCTTGATGTTGGACAATTTGTGAGATGTGGAATTTTATTTCAGTCTCGCCTTGTTTTATTATTGTTATTCTGTTGTGGTTACAGGGACCTGTTTATGTATTGTGGACGCTTATCGGGTTTGGGGCTTCACCGCTCCACTCCCGTGCGGACCTTTTCACGTCTCGCCTCCATTTCAGGGAAGCGGGTCGTGACACCATCAATTTCGAAAACACTTGGCTTAGGAACTTTTTAGCTATTATCTAGGCTTTAGTGTGGTGATTTCCTTAACCCTAGTTGTGGAGCCCCTGACGCATGATATGTTTCGATTCTCTCTCTATTCTCATGCATGCTTGAACTATATATTCACCGCTTTATTCAATTCGAATCGATATTTGGGTCATTTCCTGGATTTTTGTATATCGAGCTTTATCGCACATCGTAGATAGTGACACCGTCTGCTAGCGCACAACCACACTCACTCGCGCTTCACCGCGTGGGCCCACGGCACTTGTCTGGACTTGTACTCCTTGGTTTAGTGATGTGATTTGGCGTTTGCTTGCTTGGTGTGTCGTTTTTGATTTTGTTGGCCCTGACGGGCGATCTAGGATTTAGAGTTTTCTTTTTCTCTCTTTCTATCTATTTTTCCTCTCCGAGCTCCTACTCTCACTCGTCTTCCTCGAGGACGAGGAAGAGTTCAGCTTGGGTGATTTTGATGTGCGTTTATATTTCATATATTTACGCACGTTTTCTTCCGTGTTTTTCCGTATTTTATCGCCGTCTTATATTCGTTTTCTCGTGTTTTCTTGTTTTCTTTCTCTTTTCCGTGTTTTCCGTATTTTGCAGGAGTTTACTGGCATATGGGGCATAAAACGACGATATCGCAAGTCCCCGGAGCAACGGGAGGAGTCACGCGTGATCTAGAGGGTCAAACGACGAAGATTGCATCTTTCAGCCCCTCACCCGATCGGTTGATCATCTTCAACAGATCGGGTGATGCACACGTGCACCACCCGGACGCAGCTTGGAGCTCACGAGAAGTCAACCGGTCAGTTCGCAGGCCAGTTCAAAAGGCCCAAGTCTCTGGATTTCTACTGTAATTGCCAACTGATCGGGTGACCTTCACCCGATCGGTTCACATGTAGCCGAATCTCCAGAGCCAAGACACGGTCAGCTCAACCGGCCTCCTCACCCGACGGCACCAAGATCCAACCGGTCACATTCATATGTCAACCGACCGGGTGAAGATGACCGGGTGAAGTTCCGCATCGCGCTGTAAATCTGTGAAGCGGGTCACCCGATCGGTTGACTTCTCAACCGATCGGGTGATGTCGTTTTCTATATATAGAACCCTAGGTTTTCCATAAACGAGAGCTGATTATTTTTTGATGTTTTCTTCATTTTGCGACGGCTGTAATTTCCCAGTTTTTTTAAGTTTTCGGATCTTTGTGAAACTTTAGTATTATCTTAATTGCTTTACTACCATTGCATTTCTATTGTCGGATCATGATTTTTACGGTCGATTTCTGTTTAGATCGCTTTTTCCTAAATATGTGTGAGTAGTTCCCGAATCTAGGATTTTGGTGGAAGCCCTTCGTGGGTTCTCCCCGAGGTATCCATAGGGTTAGGAAATCGATAGGGATTAAGAATCTAACGGTTACGCGGGGTGTTTCATTGTCATCGGTGGGAAAAAGACCGCCTTTGACCGTCGGGCCAAGGGGGAATAAACTTGGCGGTTGACTCCCTAGCCATAGCTCACGCCCTTAGCGTAGACGCCGAATCCTAGCGCGCGGGAGCGGCAGGATGAGACATTGGGAGTTATCATTGCGAGCTTAGTGCTCCAGGAGTCAATCAGTGTTAATGGACACGGGAGTGCCCACTGATCGAACCCGGGAAGTCCGGCGTATCATCCTGGGCACCGACCGGAATATCGGGCCCATGGGACGCCGGTACCACTTTCAGAGGCAACGTCTCACCATCAGACCCTAATTCTTATCGCTATCCTACCCGTAGGCCGTATCGACGAGAATCGTACGATGGGGTGGAAACCAAAGTCCCGGGTTTTTCCTTTATATTGTCTATACCTTGCATTCTATTTACCGTGACAACCCATCATCTGATCCGGGCTAGCTCGCCCATGGGGTGATTTTGATCCTCTTTGACACAAGCACATCCACGCCTCCCTGAGTTCGACCCTCAAGCCACACTACAACACCGTGCGCTTGCGGTTACAAATATTTAAATCTCACGCCCCCGATCTTATCATTGCACCCATCGAGAACACACCAAACGCGGGGGGCGTCAGTCGCCCGTTTACAAGAGCTGATCACCAAAGGCTACTTCAACCATCGGTAACTAAAGCGAACCTACAAGGAGATCAACCGTCAGAAAGGCGGGGCTGGGAGCCAGCCCGTAGCCTCTCCGATGCTTAAGTAGTGGGTGATTGTGAGGAGAGTGTCGAACAGCCAAGGCAACCTCAAAGGTAGATCGGCACTTGAGTGGCGAGCTAGTGTGGAAGGCACGAATATGTGGAGGATATTCGACCTTATGTATAGATTGATGTGTTAGGAATTCTTATAGATTTTCCAGCCCCTTTCTCGTAGGATGAGAAGTAGTATTTATAGGCTGCTAGAGTCAGCTACTTTAGCTGAGCTGGCAGCGTTAGGGGGCCGACCGAGGATGTCAGAGCCGGACACGTCAGCCGCGCTTTTGTCAGGCCGTCAGAGTCGTTAATGTCAGGTGTGCTTTTGTCAGGCTGTCTGGCGGCGAAATAGGTAGGTGTGCTTTCGGCGGGTGGTCAGGTGGCGAAGCGGACAGGTGCGCTTTTGTTGGGCATGTCTGTCGTGGAAATGCTAGGGCGTTTCGTCTTCCTCTTGGGGCAAGCTGGTAGGTGAGCGGGATCTGGGCAAGCTGCTCTGGGCGCGATCCACTTTTGGGCGAGCTGCTCTGGGTGCGAGCTTCTCTGGACCTCAGTAAGCTTTTCTGGACCTCAACAAGCTTCTCTAGACATCGGCGAGCTTTGGCGAACCAAAATTCATTATTGGGATTCGGCGGGCCAAGACTCGGGCCTCAAACAAGCGGGCCTAGATCGTACGTGCCGATCTCAGGTCGTAACACCCGGCCTTTGGGAAAATCCTTACGCTACAAGCCTTGATTTGTAGCATACAATCTTATTATTTTCATTTCTTTTTTCTCACGAATAACCATTTGTATCCCACAGGTTTGACACCAGTAGGTGTCTGGACTATTTTTCCAAAGACTTAGTGTTTCTTAAGCAAGTCCATCTCAGCTTCTATTGCTTGATTTCACTTTGGCCAATCATTTCTATGTTTTCATTCAGCAACAGAATGTGAATCATGATCATGGTTGCTTCCGACGACGTGAATAGCAATATGAAATGCAAAGTCATTATCGACGACTATACTCTTTCTGTCCAACACCTCCCCTGTACGTACATAATTTAATGATATTTCAATTTCTCCTGGCAGTTCCTCTATAGTGGATTTCGGGAGGGGTCAGGGCATGGACATGAGCTCATTTCTCTATGGGGGTATCGTCCCAAGGTCTCTAGGTTTTTTATTTTTCTTGGATTTTTATCCTTGGAGCCTGTTGGTTTGCCTCTTTTCTGTTGAGGTGCAGTCACTTCTGCTACAGGTGGATTGCATCCATTCTTGGGGATGTCAATCCTAGCTGGAGTATTTGCAGTAGGGATGTGTGAACTGACAATCTTCTCAGTAAATGAGTTCGGTAATCGGTGAACAGTGTTCTGTATGTGGAGGATCTTCATGATCTCATATTCATATTATTTTGTTACCAGATCATGGTGGGGTCAAACTTTTTGTATCCCACGTTATAATTTGCTTCGCACCATATTTCTCAGTGTTTGCACCCATTTTGGGGAAACTTGTCTCATCAAAATCACAGTCTTCAAGACGTGCCTTAAATGCGTCCCTCATTTGGGGTTCTAGGTATATTATAATTGAGGGTGCGTCAAACCCTACATAGATACCTAGACGACGTTGAGAACCCATTTTTGTCCTCTGTGGTAGTGCAATGGGTATGTAAACTGCACAACGAAGATTCTCAAGTGAGAAATGTTTGGTGGCATTCCATATGAAAGTTGTATTGGAGAGAGACGGTGACCTCAGAGGGTCTTATTTTTATTAACGATACAGCATGCAGAATTGCATGTCCCCATGCATCCACCAACAACTGGGATTTCATTAACAATGGACGTGCAATCCATTGGAGTCTTTTTATCAGTGACTCTGTCAACTCATTCTGGGTATGAATATGTGGCACTGGATGTTCAATTTCTATTCCTGTTGCCTGGCAGTACTCTTGAAATGACCGGGAGGTAAATTCTCCAGCATTATCCAGACGTAGTTTCTTTATTTGGTTGTCTGGAAAATGCGCCCGCAACTTTATTATTTGTGTCAATAGCTTTGTCAAAGCTAAGTTGCGGGTCGATAGCAGACACTGATCGCTCCTTATTTTACACCTTTTTTCTGCATGTTTGCATGTCATTTTGATCGCCCATATCGCGTTTTTCACGAGTACTCGACGATATCGTGTTGTTTTTCACTATTTCTTGTTTTTGTCGGATTTCAGGAAATATGGAGCGATCTGGAGCATAAATAAGATCAAAGGACTTGCACGCACGCTGGAGCATTGCCTATGACCCTATCGAGGAGTTAGCAGTGCTAGATGATGAGTGGAAGAAGAAGAGTTCGATAGAATCGACAAGGAGGTGAAGAGCAGAAGATAGGACTCCAGAAATTGGCCACTCAGCCAAGCATGCAGTTCACTGGGCCTAGTGAAGGAACGTACTCGGCCGAGTACATCAGATACAAGAGCACCTGGAGTCAAGTATACTCGGGCGAGTGAATGATCTCACTCGGCTGAGTGAAGAAGTCCACTCGTCCGAGTGCGTCAGAGCTTTTCAAAGGAGATTTTAGCCGACTCTCTGAAGTTTGGAGGAGAACAGCAGAAGACTCACTCGGCCGAGTGAGAAAGCCCACTCCACCGAGTGACGAACTCTACTCGGCTGAGTGACACAGAGCGACAGACCCCCAAAACCCCAATATCTCTGTTTTTCTTTGGGTCCGCCACTAGGCCGAGTGACATACTCTACTCGGCCAAGTGGCGCAGTCTGCCTGTATCGCGAACTAGGGTTCTGGGCTGCGCCATGGGCAAATCTATCAGGATTTTTTTTAGCCGACTTTGGCTTGTATTTAAGGCTAGTTTTCATCCTAGTTTAGGGGGAGACCAGAAATTAGTTTTGGACATTATTCTAATTGTAATTCTCTGCTGGATATTGAAGATTGGAGATCTGCTTTGTTCTTCTTATTAAAATTTCTTGTTTTTGTGAATTGTTTTCTTTCAACCATGAATTGATATATATTTTTATTTGTTTAATCTGTTATTGCCACGATTAATCGCGAGTAGTTCCGCTGTTATAGGGCATGGGGATGAACCCTATGGATCCGATTTTAGAATTGTGATGAACGAATTCATATATTGCTGGAATTGATAAAAGTTTGGGTTGTGATTGATTTATCACGAATAGCTAGGGATTTCCATTGATTGGGGTTTGCAAACGATTGGATTCTAATCGATGGAAAGGCTTAGATATTCGATTTAGTTTATAATCGAGATTCTCTAAATTTGGTTTGCAAGAGATTGGACCAAAGTTAGGATTTTTATTATAAATCTATACTGACGTGTGTGTATATTTTATATATTCACGCACGTCTTCTTTGTGTTTTTCCGTTATTTTCCACCGTCCCGTATCCATTTTCTCGTGTTTTCTAGTTTTCTTTCACTTTTCCATGCTTTTGTGTATTTGCAGGAGATTGCCAGCGTAGAGGACACATAACAAAGATATCATAAGTCTCCAGAGCAACGGGAGGAGTCACACACGATCCAGAGGGCCAAACAATGAAGATTGCCATCTTTCAGCCCACACCCGATCGGTTGGACACAGCCAACCGACCGGGTGATGCACGCGCGTCCGACCCGGACTGAAGCTGAAGCGAAGTGCAAGGTCACTCGACTGGTTCGCCGACCGGTTCATCCCAACTGAGTTCTCGGGAAATTGGAGCTGAATTCCAACCGATCGGGTGACCTTCACCCGATCGGTTCATCTGTAGTGAATTTTACGAACGACGACCCGGAGAGCTCACCCGACGGCCTGCTGACCGTGCCAAGTCGACTGAAGTCTCTGTTATTTTGGGCAATAATTCCAACCGATCGGTTGATAACTCAACCGATCGGTTCACCTGATGACCGCATCCCTTTAAACGACGACCTGCTTGCGCCAACCGGTCGGGTCAAGCGAGCGGGTGAAATTTCTGAAGCTCGCAGCCAAAGCACCTAGCAGCTCACCTGATCGATTGATTCTTCAACCGATCGGTGAAGTCGATTTCTATATATAGCTGCCTAGGTTTTCAGAAACGAGAGCTTGGTATTTTTTCTGTCTTTTTCTCTATTTGGGACGGCTGGAATTTTATTGTTATCTGTAAGTTCTCTGATCTTTGTCAAACTTTAATATAGTCTTAATTGCATTGCTACTACCGTGTTTCAATTGCCCGATCATGATTTTTACGGTTGATTTTCATTTAGATTGCTTTTTAGCTATAATGTGTGAGTAGTTCCCAAATCTGGGATTTTGGTGGAAACCCCTTCATGGGTTCTCCCTGATGCGTACATAGGACTAGGATTTCGATAGGGATTGAGAATTTAGAGGTTACACGGGGTGTTTCATTGTCATCGGCAGGAAAAAGATCGCCTTTGACCGTAGGGCCAAGGGGGAATAAACTTGGCGGTTGACTCCCTAGCCATAGCTCACGCCCTTAGCGTAGACATCGAATCCTAGGACGCAGGAGCGGCAGGACGAGATGTTGGGAGTTATTGTTGTGAGCTTAGTGCTCCCGGAGTCGGTCAGTGTTAATGGACATGGGAATGCCCACTGACCGAACCCAGGTAGTCCGGCGTATCATCCTGGGCACCGACTGGAATATCGGGTACATAGGACGCTGGTATCACTCTTAGAGGCAACGTCTCAACACTAAACCCTAATTCCGATCGTATTCCTATCCGTCGGTCGTAATAGTGAGAACACATGATAGGGTGGAAACCGAAGTCCTAGGTTTCCCTTTATATTGTTTAATCCTCAAATCTACAATTTATGACAAACCATCTATCGATTGGGCTAGCTCACCCGTAGGGTGAATTGGTTCCTCTTAGAAACAAGCACAACCATGCCTCCCTGTATTCGACCCCCAAGCCACACTAAAACACCGTGCGCTTGCGGTACAAATATTTTAAATCTGGTATCCCCCAATCCAACTGCACTCTGGTACGAGTTCGAAAAGCCGGGGGGGGGGGGTCAAGCTTTAAGGCGTCGTTGCCGGGGAGGCAACGCGTTTGTTTTCATTAGGACCCAGTAATCCCTGTAGCTCATGAACGCGGCCGCTAGACTGCATTTTATCCAAAAAATTATAAAAAATTCAATAAACAGATTCTTTTCTTACCACCATTATCTATTTGTGCTATTCCTTGTACCACTAACGCGCTTGTCGTAGCCAAAATTTTTGTTTGTCAGGTGAATTATGTGGATGCCCGATGGTTCATACATCGGAAATTTTGATGCTTACACGCCATACGATGCTCAGATGGGGGGATATGAGAATTATCCGCAGGTCATGGTAGTTTGCGAAGCTTGTGGGATGCAGGGACATGGAGGATGTCCATATCGACGAGGAGGGAGAGCGTGGAGCCGTGAACGTCACGACTCATTATATTGAGCCTCATGCTCCCTTGCCTCTACCACTACCTCCACAGCTCACCCTCACTCCACCAGAGGCATCGCATCCACTAGAGCTTACTGCTCCCACACAGGGAGATCTTTTAGACCCTATTTCTGAATCTCATATTACATTCCACATATTTCTAGATTCAAAATACTACTAACGTGACATACCCTCTAAAGGATCCAGATTCACACTATAGGGAGATATGTCAGGGCATGTCAGCACCTGACAAGCTCGTCGCTAAACGTGGACAGGAGATCACTGCGTTAGCACCACGACACATCACCACATTCTCAGGGAGTCATCGTCAACTTTTTCCAAGCTTTACATTTCACTTTGACGATACTCTTTGGGATACATTTAATGCGGGGAAGGACTTTTCATCACGGACTGATGCTCCTTTTCTTTCGAATGATTTAGGTGTACATCATCGAGAGAAGCTTGTGGGAGCATTGCTGGAGTTCGTTGGTGTTTGTGGCACCAGAACATTGGCGGAGCCACAGAAAGAATAGGAAGATCAGCTTCCTGCTCCACTCCAGATCGTAGATCCACCATTTGCTCATGTATATCTAAATCTAGTAGTGTAAAAAATATTTTACCGCTCTCTAGTCTAGACTAGAATAAACTCCTCTCCTCTCGGCAGTGAGAGGAGCGTATTAGGATCAATCGCATTTCTTTGTATAAAATTTGCCTTGCCACGCCCCTCCTGTCTCTTCCGAGGAGAATAAGTGCACCGCCTCTCCTGCATTTTGATTTCTTTTTCTTCTTCAATCTTCCCCCTTGCATATTTCTGCTTCATCATGATCATATCATATTGCTAGCATTGTCATGTCCAGCTTGGGGGAAGTTGACATTTTGTGTGTTTTGTCGTGTTTTTCGTCGTGGTGTGTTTGTTTATATATGTCGTATGGTGTGATGTTCTATATTTTATTTTCAGTTTTTCTTTTTCCTCTTTCTTTATTTTTCAATTTCGTATGTGTGTTTTTCTCGTTTTTTTATTCTCTTTGTGTCGGTGCGTATTCCCCCCCCATTTTCATTGCCCTCCCGTATTTACTTTTTATTGCATTGAGGGCAATGCAAGTTTTAGCTTGGGGGAGTCGCACTTCTTGCGTCTTTTGTGTCTTTTTCTTCGTTTTTGAGTCGTTTCCACCGTGTTTTTCTTTTTCTTTCTTTCCTTTTTCTCCTCTCTCTCTCCTAGAGATGACCCCAAATGATGAATTGCCACAGAATCACACACACACACACCTAGCATGGCTTCGATTATCACATTCACTAACCCTATGAAGCTGAGTCCTCTTGCATTTCATGCATCATGAGTCCACTTTGTTTTTTTGTGAGTCGTGTGTCGTGTCTAGCTTACAGTGTGCTTCTACTTTGTGATTTTGATTTATATACCTGTCCTGGGATGACCCCTAGATTATCATGCTTCGATTTGAATATGCGATATTTGCTTCTCTTGTTTGCTTCTATATGTATGCTATATTTATATCGTATACTTCATTTCGCATGTTTCGGGATTCCACAGTTAGGACTAGGATAACCCATTTAGCCTATGCTCTGATTAGCGAAGAAAATCTCTTTTGCCCAAGTGTTTAGAATCAGATTTCTTTTTTATTTTACTTGGTGCAAATCCCCTCGTCGTTTACAGTTCTCCCACTTAGGAGAGTACACACATGTATATACCCAAAAGTCCAAAAATCCAAAAAAGAGAGAGAAAAGAAAAACCCAAAAAGAAAAGAAAAGAGAAAAGAAAACATATATATATGTGTGTATAGCCAAAAATCCAAAAAAAAAATACATATATCCAAAACCCAAAAAAATTCTCGTGTGAATATTTTCCTACCTTCTGAGAATACAGGGAAGGCGAGAATTTGCACCGAGTGTTCTTCTCCACATCATCTCAACCCCATCGTTTTCGAAAACACTTGGAATAAAGACCTTCTAGCTATTATCTAGGTGATAGTGAGGTGATTTCCTAGTCCCTAGTTGTGGAGTCCCTGACGCATGGTTCGATTCGATTCTTACTCTGTTCTATTGCATGCTTGAGCTATCTATTCACCGCTTATTTCAAATCGAATCTATATTTGGGTCTTTTCTTGGATTTGTGTATATGGAGCTTTATTGCACATTGTAGATAGTAACACCGTCTGCTAGCACGCGACCACACTCACTTGCGCTTTCCCGCGTGGGCCCACGACACTCGTTTGGACTCGTTTTCCTTGGTTTAGTGTTGTGATTTGTCGCTTGCTTTCTTGGTGTGGCGTTGTTGATTTTGTTGGCCCTGACAGGCGATTTAGGATTTAGATTTCTCTTTTTTCTCTCTTTCGCTCTATTTTCTCCCTCCGAGCTCCTACTCAAGGACGAGGAAGGGTTCAGCTTGGGGGATTTTGATGTGTGTGTATATTTTATATATTCACGCACGTCTTCTTTGTGTTTTTTCGTTATTTTCCGTCGTCCTGTATCCATTTTCTCGTGTTTTCTAGTTTTCTTTCACTTTTCCGTGCTTTTGTGTGTTTGCAGGAGATTTCCAGCATAGGTGACACATAACGAAGATATCATAAGTCTCCGGAGCAACGAGAGGAGTCACGCGTGATCCAGGGGGCCAAACAACGAAGATTGCCATCTTTCAGCCCCCACCCGATCAGTTGGACACATCCAACCGACCGGGTGATGCACTCGTGCCTGACCCGGACTGAAGCTGAAGCGAAGTGTAAGGTCAACCGACCGGTTCGCCGACCGGTTCATCCCAACAGAGTTCTCGGGAAATTTGAGCTGAATTTCAACTGATCGGGTGACCTTCACCTGATCAGTTTATTTGTAGTGAATTTTACGAACGATGACCCGGAGAGCTCACCCAACGGCCCGATGACCGTGCCAAGTCGATTGAAGTCTCTATTCTTTTGGGCGATAATTCCAACCGATCGGTTGATAACTCAACCGATCGGTTCACCTGATGACCGCATCTCTTCAAACGACGACCCGATTGCGCCAACCGGTCGGGTCAAGGGAGCGGGTGAAATTTCTGAAGCTCGCAGCCAAAGCACGTAGCAGCTCACCTGATCGGTTGATTCTTCAACCGATCGGGTGAAGTCGATTTCTATATATAGCTGCCTAGGTTTTCAGAAACGAGAGCTTGGTATTTTTCTGTCTTTTTCTCTATTTGTGACGGCTGGAATTATATTATTATCTGTAAGTTCTCTGATCTTTGTCAAACTTTAATATAGTCTTAATTGCATTGCTACTACCGTGTTTCAATTGCTTGATCATGATTTTTACGGTTGATTTTTATTTAGATTGCTTTTTAGCTATAATGTGTGAGTAGTTCCCAAATCTGGGATTTTGGTGGAAACCCCTTCGTGGGTTCTCCCTGATGCGTCCATATGACTAGGATTTCGATAGGGATTGGGAATTTAGAGATTACGCGGGGTGTTTCATTGTCATCGGCGGGAAAAAGACCGCCTTTGACCGTAGGGCCAAGGGGGAATAAACTTGGCGGTTGACTCCCTAGCCATAGCTCACGCCCTTAGCGTAGACATCGAATCCTAGCGCACGGGAGCGACAGGACGATATGTTGGGAGTTATCGTTGCGAGCTTAGTGCTCCCGGAGTCGGTCAGTGTTAATGGACATGGGAATGCCCACTGACCGAACCCGGGTAGTCCGGCGTATCATCATGGGCACCGACCGGAATATCGGGTCCATGGGACGCTGGTATCACTCTTAGAGGCAACGTCTCACCACTAAACCCTAATTCCGATCGTATTCCTATTCGCCGGACGTAATAGTGAGAACACATGATAGGGTGGAAACCGAAGTCCAAGATTTCCCTTTATATTGTTTAACCCTCATATCTACAATTTGTGACAACCCATCTATCGATCGGGCTAGCTCACCCGTAGGGTGAATTGGTTCCTCTTAGAAATAAGCACAACCACGCCTCCCTGTGTTCGACCCCCAAGCCACACTACAATAACGTGCGCTTGCGGTACAAATATTTTAAATCTGGTATCCCCCAATCCAACTGCACTCTGTTACGAGTTCGAAAAGCCGAGGGGGTCATATACCCATATTCGTTTGCAAGAGATTGGACAAATACGAACTATCACAACCTAGATCATAACTCAAGTTTGCACGAGAGTGGGCTTGAGGGGCGATTGGACGATGATGTCGATCCTCATGCTAGCGTCTTAGGTTAGGGTTTGCACAAGAGTGGGCCCTAACCTAGATTGCTATAGACCGGCAATAGCGCAAGAGCGTAAGCTTGGTTCTCTATTTAGTTACGACTAGTTCACTTCAATTCAAGCCTTGCAACATTGAGATTCACGATTCACGAAGATAAATAATGATCCGTAGTGGGAATTCCTTAGCCCTAGACGCCTTTATTATATTGAATTCAAATTGTTAATTGAACGATTGTGACAATATTCTCGAAACTATTCAACCATCAATAGCTAGGTGATTAAAACAGAGTACCGTCATTAGTCCTCCTCGTGTTCGATACCCACTCGCCACTACACCGTGCACTTGCGGTAAAACAACAATCGTGCCCCATGGTGTGTGTATACGTCGCCGATCAGACACACATATGTATATTTCGAGGATGCATCAATCAGTACCATAAAGTACCGAAATGACCCACTTGGGGGTAGATGGGTCTGTAATGCCCTACCAGCTACTGCACAAGTACTAGAGGGGGGGTGAATAGTACTTTAAAATAATAAGGAGTATAATTCCAAATTAAATTGCAAACAACTACCAAATCAATTTGCGGAAGCTTAAATTGAATGACAACACAAAATTAACAATGCTAACAAACGAAGTTAATGGGTTCGGATCCACCCAAGTCTCCCCGACTTGTTCCCGGTGATCCTACGTCCCAACCACCCGGATCCCCTCCGGATACTTGAGTTAGAAACCCTAACTCAAGATTTCCACTATGAATATCTTGTGAAAAACCTTCACAAGATCAAATCATACATGCAATGGCAAAGTGAATCCCACAACCCGGGATCACAATCTTCTCTCACAACCGAGAGAATCACAAGCAATATAAATGAGTTATATTGAAATAAACAAATCTTACCACAAAATCCTATACCTTGAGTTTTTCTTACCCAAATGGTGAAATGGAGGATTTGAGGAAGATGAAGTCACCAAGTCCTAGCACCAAGGAAATGAACAGCAATCGGTGCCTAGGAATGAGTTGGAGACTTGGATCAAGCAATAGCTTGAAGAGCTCACCAAGAACAAGTTTCTCTCTAGATCTAGAAATGAGAGAGAATGGGTTTCTTGTGAGGAAGAGAGCTTTAGATTTGAGGGAGAATGGCTATCTCTTTAGAACTCAATGAATCTCTTAATGGCAGCTCTAACCTAGATAGAAATGACCTAGGTTCGTATTTATAGGAACCCATAAACACAAGTTAGGTCATTCACCAACGGATAGAAATCTGTGAGACTTAGTCGGTCAAAGAACAATCACTGACCGACTAGTTCATCAACTAGTCGGTCAGCCAAACAACGTGGACCGACTAAGAGTAGATCTGAGAAGAGATAGAATTTCAGACCTAGAAATCTAGTCGGTCCAAGAAGACTGTCTGACCGACTAGTTTCACAACTAGTCGGTCAGCCAATGAACGTAGACCGACTAAGAGGCAAAATAACTTAGTCTGAATGCAAAGTGACTTAGTCGGTCCAAGAACAAAAGTTGACCGACTAAATTGTCAACTAGTCGGTCACCAAACATTCTTAGACCGACTAACGGTAAACAGTAGCTTAGGTGAAATTTAGAGTGAACAGTAAGTCACAACTAGTCGGTCAAAGAAGCATCACTGACCGACTAGTTCACAAACTAGTCGGTCGGTGAGTCAACGTAGACCGACTAACTGTAAACAGTAAAGTCCAAGAAATTAAGGAATCAAACTAGTCGGTCCAAGAACAGTTGCCGACCGACTAGATCACCATCTAGTCGGTCAGTACTTGTTCTTGTACCAACTAACATGCACATACAAATCCGAATCGAAGCGTGACGCTTCGAGGAAGTTAGAATGAACTTGTGCAAGGATCCTAGAGCTACGAAATGAGCGTAATGAAGATAGAAACGTAAGATATACTCAAGGCTTAACAATCTATCAATCGAAACTAAAAGACTATAAATAAAACCTTAATAAACGGTCTTCGAGAGCTTCGATTGAATCTTCATAACTTCCAAAGCGTCGCAAGAGCTTCAACGAAGCTTTAGGCATGAATATGAGCTTTGGGAAGTGTTGAGATGTCGCTTTGAATGTTTTCGTGAATTTGGCGACGATCTCCAATACTGCGCTCACAAATTGTTAGTTCATGGATTATTTATGTTTGCTCATCATCAAAACCAAATCCGGGGAGTCCAATATTCAACATTCTCCCCCTTTTTGGTGATGACAAACCAACATAAATAATAATCAAAAATAATACTTCAAATGTAAAATACTTACTCCCCCTGCATTGATGACACGTTAATTCCAAAATGAATATATATGAATTGCATCAATCAGACGAGTAAGATATATAATGAGAATCGATTTTTGAAATATCGGATTTTGAAAATCCTTATATATATCTTAAATCCCCCTGAATCTAACATATCAAACTAGATTCTTGGAAATTGAGTTAAATTTTCATTTGCGCTATTTATTATCATTATCTCTCCCCCTTTGGCATTATCCCAAAAATGGGGGGCATACAACGACAACAATTAGGAAATGTAAAATCCAACATCGGGAGTCGTAGACATAGACAATGGACCAACTTGACACCAAGGGAATAAAAATGTGGAAATCAAATCAAGGTGTGCCAAAATGTCCATTATCACAAAAAGATCAAAAATCATCAAAAATACCAAATAATTATTCATTTCTTGAATAATGAAACATACTCTTCAATATTCAATATTCTTGGTTAATTTTGTGCATGGAAAACAATTCTATACAATTATAGAATTTAAATCTATTTAACCAAGTTTTTAATCGTCGAGCGATGAATTCACATTTCAAATGCATTCAACGAATATGAAAAAATAATGCACGACGAATAAAAGACAAAGTGAATGACGATGAATATATATATATGTAGAGACAACATGAGTACATCCAAAAAATATCACATCGAATATATGAGGTACATCATATCAAGTGCTACATATCATCAAAAAGAGATACATCATCATCATCAACATCATCAAAGTGTATCAACATACATCAAAACAACATCATAACATAATATCCAACTCCGACATCCAGAAATCGCAAAAATACATCAAAACATCTCTCAAACCCCATCCTAACCCAAAATACTCTCACTAAGATAAATCATCCAAAGCGTAGTGGAGAGTCCTCGAAACAAGCGATCACGAGGAGGTGGCAGGATCTGCAGTCTCCGTGGGTCCAGTCGACGGAGTGGACTCAGGCTCTGCAGGGAGTAGAGGTGTCTCAACAGATGGAATCGTCGGGGCAGGAGTGGAGATCTCAGCAACATGCTCATCAATGGGAATCTCAACAGCAGCAAGGGTCTCGACAGAAGCAGCAGCAGGAGTGTCAACAGCAGCAGGAGATACATGAGCAGGCTCGGAAGGCTGGTCAGCAGCAGGCTCAGAAGGCTGAAGAGCTGAAGCAGTAGGCTCTGGAACACCGGTAGTGGTGCCAACTCCAGGAGCAGAAGTGGAAGTACCAGCAGCAGCAGCAGTGGCCTCATCGCCACGGGCAAAAGAAGTGACAAGCTCGTCAAGCTCCTCATCGTCCATCTCCTCGGCCTCAGACACTGACGGAGGAAGATCAATCCCCATCATACGAGCCATACGGCAGACTACCTCCTCAGTACGAGCCAAACGGGAGTCGTGCTGACGAAGTAGGCGTACGACATCGTCCAATGTAGCAGGGGAAGAGGAGGCTGCAGCAGCTGACGGAGTAGACTGAGATGCAGATGCGGTAGACCTCTGCACGTGACGAAGTGCCGCTAGAGATTTCTTCACGGCCGTCGCGTTCAGAGGCGTACCCAAAGGACGCTCATCGTCAGGAGGGAGAGGGACTCGGAAATGACGGAATACGAGAGTCAACAGGCAGGGGTATGGAATGTGCGCAGACTTATTGGTCTTGCGTATACACTCGAAAGAATCCATCTTATCGAGTATCACGCGAGCCCAATTAATC
>CM061142.1:762920382-763189951 GCA_030789695.1 Scilla litardierei
ATCTACTAATGGTGCTTCCACTAGGTACACACCCTCGTTTGGTAAGAAACCCACTTTGGGTGGATCTCCAAAGAAGGGTCATGCATTCATGTACACCAATACTATGCCACGTAGGAACACACATCCTACTCCACCGGTTCACAAATATGATGATTTTTATGCTCCACGTCCACGAGCACGTGCACACCAAGTGAGACACACTCACGGACGTGTTCCGCCACATCCATATGTTCATCCACATCATTACTATATGAATGATTACCATCATGCACCATATCATATGTCGCCACCACCATTTCATCATGTGCTATATGCTTATCCATGACATGCATCACGTAGACATCAACATCGTATGCATGCTCCCAATAGGAATAGGGCTCCCAAGACATTCACTATTTGGGGCCCGAAGGACACCAGCATGCATGAAAAACAAGCGTATATTAATTCTTATTTCATGAATGTAGTGCACAATAATGATTATGTTGGGAAGTCTAAGTCCAATTGGACTTGGCTTCCAAAGGTCTAATCTTTTAAGACCCAATAACCTTGGATACCATGGAATGATATTTTTATCTTTAGGTACTCAAGAAAAATAAACGGAGCAACAAATCCAAATTTAGCTCCAAGGATGGGTGGATACTCGATAGCGGGTGTTCAAAACACATGACGGGTGAAGCTCAATTGCTCTCCGGAGTGGTGCCCATTGCAAATGGGAACCGAGTAGTCTTTGGAGGCAACGAGAGCGGAACCATCATTGGTGTTGATAAAGTTGGTAACCCATCTAATCCTCTAATAAGTGATGTTTACCTTGTTAAAGGCTTAAATCACAATCTTATTTCAATAAGCCAACTTTGTGACAGGGGTTACAAAGTTAGCTTTGCGAAAGGAATGTGTCATATTTTTAGTAAAGATAATAATAATTTGTTATTTTCTAGCACACGCTATAAGGATATCTATATCCTAGATCTTCCAAAATCACATGAACAATGTCTCATTACCAACACAAGTGAACAACACTTATGGCATCGACGTTTTGGTCATGTGAACTTTGGAACACTTTTCAAACTTTCCAAGTTAAACTCTATAAAAGGATTTCCTAAGCTTGTCTTCCAAAAGAAAATCTTTTGTGACTCGTGTCAACGAGGCAAACTTCCAAAATTGTCATTCAAACCTAAGAAAAGTATTTCATCTAAACGGCCTCTAGAGCTTTTAGATCTAGATCTTTTTGGGCCAACTAGAGTTGCTTCTTTAGGGAATGCTCGATATGGACTTGTCATCGTTGATGACTTTTCTAGATTTACTTGGGTATTTTCTTTAAGTAATAAAAATGATGCTTTTGAAAACTTCACAATATTTGTGAAGAAAGAACAAAATCTCATTGGAACCACCATTGTCACTATTCGTAGTGATCATGGAGGGGAATTTGAGAATGAGTCTTTCTCAAATTTTTGTGATGAAGTTGGTATTACACACACCTTTTCTTTCTCTCACGCACTCCCTCAAAATGGTGTTCTTGAAAAAAGAATAGGACGCTAGTGGAATGTGCTTGCATAATGCTTGATGATAGCCAACTTGGCCGTCAATTTTGGGCGGAAGCGGTACATACCGCTTGCTATGTGTTTAATAGGATACTCTTGAGACCCGACACCAAACAAACTTGTTATGAATTGTTGTTTGGTAGATTGCCTCAAGTTAAACATTTTCGAGTTTTTGGTGCAAAATGTTTTATCAAAAACACGTATGGTAGTTTGGACAAATTTGATCCAAGATCCGATGAGGGGATATTTGTTGGATATTCCTCGCGTAGCAAAGCCTACCGGATATACAACAAAAGAACCTCAACGATCGAGGAATCACTTCATGTTTCATTCAATGAAAATTTTGTCCTGTTTAGAATTATCAATGATGACGACTCAATGGATGTTTTATGTGATTCTATTGGTAATTCTATTGATTCTATTGATACTAACCCTACTGATGAATCTTTTGAGAATGTTCCTAGTGATCAGAGAGTTCCCAAACGGCTTCATACAGTTCGTGACCATCCCCATGAGCAAGTCATTGGCAACATACTTGATAGTGTCAAGACGAGATCTCAAGTCAACTACTTCGCTCATTGTGCCTTTGCCTCTTCAGTAGAGCCAAAGAATATTAACGAAGCGTGCGAAGATAGTGCTTGGATCCTAGCCATGGAGGAAGAACTCATTCAATTTGATAGGAATGAGATTTGGGAGCTAGTTTCGTTGCCTTCGAAGAACCACACCGTTATAGGAACGAAGTGGATCTTTAAGAATAAGACCGACGAGAACCAAAACGTCATCCGGAACAAAGCTCGGTTAGTAGCTCAAGACTACAGGCAAGAGGAAGCTATAGATTTCGAAGAATCCTTTGCTCCTGTAGCTAGATTAGAATCTATTAGGTTATTATTATCGTTTGCATGCCATAAAGATTTCAAGCTCTTTCAAATGGATGTAAAAAGTGCATTTTTAAATGGAGATGTTGTTGAGGAAGTGTATGTTTCTCAACCTCCGGGGTTTATTAATGAAAAGTTTCCAAATCACGTTTTCAAACTTAAGAAAGCACTTTATGGTTTGAGACAAGCTCCTAGAGCTTGGTATGACCGCCTAAAGAACTTTCTTTTGAATTTGGGTTTTAAAATGGGTGAAGTTGATTCTACACTATTTGTTAAGTATGCGAATCATGATATTATTTTAGTTCAAATTTATGTTGATGATATCATTTTCGGTGCTACTAACTTCAATCTTTGCGAAGAGTTTTCTAATGTCATGAAGGACCAATTTGAGATGAGCCACATGGGTGAGCTCAAATATTTCTTCGGACTCCAAATTCGCCAAATGAACGATGCAATCCTCATCCACCAAATCAAGTACACGGTGGAGTTGCTAAAGCGATTTGGAATGGAGAATGCTTCTGGCAAGAAGACTCCAATGAGCACTACTACACATCTTGATAAAGATTTGGGCGGCAAAGATGTAGACATTCGTCTATATCGAGGTATGATAGGTAGTTTATTATATCTTACTGCCAGTCGGCCTGATATTATGTTTGCTGTATGTGTATGTGCTCGTTATCAATCTCAACCTAAGGATTCTCACTTAGTAGCGGTAAAACGTATTTTCCGTTATTTAAGTTACACCCTCGACTATGGATTATTCTATCCAAAGTCTAGCACATATGAGTTAATCTCATACAGTGACGCAGATTATGCTGGATGCAAATCCGACAGGAAAAATACTAGTGGCACTTGCCATTTTATAGGAAATTCTATTGTCTCTTGGTTTTCCAAGAAGCAAAATTCCGTATCACTTTCAACCACCGAGGCGGAATATATTACCACCGGTGCTGCGTGTGCTCAGATTCTTTGGATGAGACACACTCTTAAAGACTTCGGTATAAACTGTGATACTTGCCCTATCATGGTGGACAACCAAAGTGTAATATGTCTCTCTAAGAATCCGATACACCATTCCCGTTCCAAACACATAGATGTCCGTCACCATTTCCTAGATGATCATGTTGCTAAAAAAGACATCATTTTAGTGTACGTTGAAAGCCATCGCCGATATTTTCACGAAACCACTCAAGGAAGATTCCTTTGTGCGGTTACGTCGAGAATTGGGGATTATGGGTGAATCCGAGATTTAGGATTCATATGTTCGATAATCCCGCATGATTATAATTTTCTATATGCTCATGCTAAATCTGTTGGGATTTTCTGGATTTATGATTGGATTTTTGGAATTTATGCTAGATGTGTTTTTACACGTCGTATTTAAGATCTTCTATGTTTTATGGGGTAGAATAATGATGTTTGAGAGTATTTATGATGTATTTTTGGATGTTTTGATGATACTTTTTTATGTATGTTCGTTTTGATGTCTGTTGAGACATGTGTCGTATGATGTGCACCGATCTGATGATCGTTTATATTTGTGTTGGCGGATGTAAACCTTTTGATGTACCATGGTATATATATATACACACACACACACATCGTGTTGCCATTTACTTCTATGTGCACATTATATTTTTTTTGTTTGTCTCTGATGTTGAGTTCGTCGTTCGACGACTATATTTGATTAAATAGAATTCTTTCTACGAAAACATAGAATTGTTTTCCATGCACTAAATTCACTAAGAATGTTGATATTGGAGAGTATGTTCCATAACTCAATATGTGAAATTGATTTGAGTTTTGATGATTTCATTTTTCGATTTTCGACTTTGGTCTCGTTGGCACGCTTTTATTTTCTTTGGTATTTTACATTGGTGTCATTTGGACCGTGGTCATATTCTTCGACTCTCGTGCTTTTATTATTGGCCATGGTTGTTGTCGTTGATCTCCTCCCGCCCTTTTTGCTAATGCCAAAGGGGGAGAGAATTAATAATGACAATGTGTTAAATGATAATTTAAAGCAATTTACCATGAATCTAATTTGATATGTTAGATTCAGGGGGAGTTAAGATATAAAAATGGATTTAGATCCTAAATTTCAATAATTGGGTTCATATTTTATGCTTTCCTCGTCTGCTTGATGCGTATGATTATTATTTGATATGTAATTAACGTGTCATCAATGCAGGCGGAGTAAGTAAATTTCATTTGACTCATTATTATTGATTATTATTTATGTTGGTTTGTCATCACCAAAAAGGGGGAGAATGTTGAGTATTGATTCCTCGGATTTGGTTTTGATGATGAACAAACATAAATATCGTGAACTAACTCTTTGTGAGCGCAGTTATGGAGATCATCGCCAAAATTCTACGTACATCAAAAGCGACGTCTCAAGACTTCTCAAAGCACGTGATCGTGTGCCTGAAGCTTCGTTGAAGCTCTAGGAGCATTATTGAAGTCAAGAGATTCAGATTGAAGCTTTGAAGACGGTTCGTCTAGTTTATTTTATAGTCTTCTAGCTTCTTTTCATAGAATGTTAAGCCTTGAGTAGGTCTTACATTATAATCTTCATAACGCTCATATCTTAGAGCTAGGATTATCTTAGAAGCCCATAGAAACTTTTCCGAAGCTTCACGCTTCATTTCGCGGCTTCTAGTGCATATTAGTTGGTTCAAGAAGAAGAACCAACCGACTAGATTGTCATCTAGTCGGTTAAGAATCCTTCTTGAACCGACTAGATATCCTTGCTCAATTCAGCCTAGGCAATGTTGAGCAATTAGTCGGTCCAAGAAGGTTCACCGACCGACTAGTTGTCAAACTAGTCGGTTTGGAATCCTTCTTAGACCGACTAGTTATACTTTCACTTTTCAGCCTGAGCTACTGTTGACTCGTTAGTCGGTCCAAGAACATTCATCGACCGACTAGTTGTGAAACTAGTCAGTTGGAATTTGTTCTTAGACCGACTAGTTCTCCTTGTTTTTAGCCTATTGATTTCAACTGCTTAGTCGGTCAAAGAACACTCACCGACCGACTAGTTGTCAAACTAGTCGGTTGGCAAGTCTTCTTAGACCGACTAGTTCTATTCTCCTGAAATTCTCCTTCTTGGCTGTGAACCTTTTAGTCGGTCCAAGAAGAATCACCGACCGACTAGTTGCAAAACTAATCGGTCAGTGATCCTTCTTAGACCGATTAGACTGCTTCAGAATAGAGCCGTTGGAGCATTAAATGCTACGAATTTTCCCTCTCTCTTCTCTCTATCCTATATATACTTGTGATGCTTCTTCCTAGCATTCAAGGCTGACATTTATTGTGATTTAGAGATCAAAGAGAAAGCATTCAATTCTCATTTCTAAGCTTCCTCATTCTCACAAGAATCTCTCTAAACTCCTTGAGCCCTAATTTCCTCAATAGAGATTCTCTTCATTGTGAGCCACTCAAGCCAAGAGCTTGATTCAAAGTCACCAATCCATCCTAAAATCTGTAAGTTTACTCAAGCCATAGGATTTTGTTGGTAAGTGTTTTATAATTTCATTTACTTTGCTATTAAGTTTATCTCTCGGTTGTGAGAGAAGATCGTGATCCCGGGTTGTGGGAGTCACGTTTTCATTTGTGTATGATTTGATCTTGTAGAGGTTTTCAACAAGAATTTCATAGTGCAAACTTGGGTTAGAGGATTCTAACTCAAGTAGCTGGAGGGGATCCGGGTGTTTGGGACGTAGGATCACCGGAAACAAGTCGGGGAAACTTGGGTGGATCTGAACCCGTTACATCGTTTGTTTGCATTGCTTATTTGTTTGTTGTCATATTTTCATTCCGCATTGTTGGTTGAGTTTGCACGATAATTAGGAATTATACTCTTGATTATTTTAAAGTACTATTCACCCCCCTCTAGTACTTGTGCAGTAGCTATCAGGGCATTACAAGAACAGGAACTTAAGAAAGAGCTTGGAACTGTCGAGATCGACCCCCAGAGGTCTATCTTGAGTCAATCGTAACAAGCTATTTGGGTGAAGAAATATTAAGTGAAAGACAGAGTTTTAAATGTTATGTCTCTCGTACCTTGGGAGTCTCACCCTCCTTTCGTTCTTGTCCCTTCTATTTATATCTGAGGATTTCTGTTGATAGTGCATAATGGCTCCTCATTGATTAGGGCAAGATCTTCTCCAGGATTGCGGATAACAGCTGCCCATTTACTCGGTCCTCATTAACCACCTCCTCAAAGTTTGCAGGGCTTCAACGGTCGCCTGAGCTGTTTCATCGAAGGATATTAAATCACCCCCGCTAATGGGTTTTGGGTCACAGGGCTGTCACGACCCGCTTCCCTAAAATGGAGGCGAGACGTGAAAAGGTCCGCACGGGAGTGGAGCGGTGAAGCCCCAAACCCGATAAGCGTCAATTTAGTATAAGCAGGTCCCTGTAATTGCAATCGAAACAACAACAACAATAATAATAGTATGAGACGGATATGAAATACCAATCCCAAAGGTTGTCCACAAAATATCCAACATCACAGAAAAGCCACCAGGCTAAAGGAAAGAGTCTAAGGGCCCAGAACAAGGCCAAACAAAAGCAACGACATAAATAAGTATAGGTGCCACGCACCGATAACAAAACAACTGTCTAACAAAAAATAAAACACAACGGAGACACTAGGACTGGTCCCCAGTGTCCACGTACTCCCCGTCCAACACGGGCTCAAGCTCGGCATCCGCAAACACCTCACCCTCAGCTGGCAACTCAGGCTCAAGGTCTAACATGCGTCACCCAAAAGAGAGAGGGGCACATGTCAGCAAGTCTAAAAAGACTTGGGCAAGGAAACTGAAAGTGACTAACAACCTAGCATTTAATTGTTAAACAATGGCATGACAGTTGAATATGATGCAACAGTTTGAAAGAGTGACAAGCAGGCACGGTGTAGCAAAAGCTACCAATTCACTAATCACTAATCACTTATCACTTATCACTTATCACTTAACACTTAACACTTAACACTTAACACTTAGTGCATAGAGAGTCCACTTACTGGCCAGCTCGTTTATCTCTATCACTATCAACACTGAAACACTAGAGATTTCACCTGTTGGCCGGAGTGGCTGATCAAGCCACTCGGGCTCAGTCCGCTTATCTCTTACCCCACCCACATGTGACGAGCGTTGGGGTTTCCAACTCATTATGCTCGCTTCTGGTCACGAGCCAGGAAAATAAGTGTGTGTTGACATTCGAGCGTTGGGGTTTCCAACTACAGGGCTCGCTTCTGGAACACGAGCCAGGAAACATGGGATTGTAGCGTGTGCTACGCAATCACGATAAATAATCATTATGCAATGCCATGAACAGATAATTGCGTACCGTTAATGGAATTTAAACGTGACATATGAGCATGAGGAGGGTGACGGACCAAGCTTCGTTGTCAAGCTAGGTCAATGGCGTCTAAACGGCTATCCTTTCACCGTTTAGTCTCTTTTACGCTAAAGCAAGGGAAATGGCCTAAGACATGGCCTAAACCAAGAGATGCGAGTTTCACTTGCATATCACCGGGGATGACGGTTACGAAAGTTCGTTACCGCGGATGCTAGCCTACGGGGAATCGCTGTTATGGGGAACAATCATCAAAACACAAGTATTTTATTAGGGTTTCATAAAAATTACAATAGGATAAGAAAACAACGGTAGATCGATTTCTTACCGAGAGGTGGCGGAAGAAACACTCCGGGGAACCCTAGGACCAGATCTGGAAAGGATTGGGGAAGTTTGGAGAAACTAGGGTTTTGAGGAATTTTGGGGATTTGATGGATTTTGGTGAGATTTTGGGGATGGTGAGAGGTAGATAGGGTGAATGGATGGATTGGATGATGGATTTAGGGCTTGGAATGGAGAAATGAAGCTTGGAGGAAGATGGGGGCTCAAGGGGGAAGTTTTTAGGGTTTTGGGTCGTGTTGGAGAAGAAGAAGTCGTTTGGGTTGGGTATAAATAGGTTGGGCTGGCGGCTGCCCAGAAATTAGGGTTTTAACACTGGTTAGTCGGTCAAAGAGCAACCACTGACCGACTAGTTTGGCAACTAGTCGGTCGGTCGATCAACGCGGACCGACTAAGTGCAAACAGTAACTCCTGAACGAAAATAGGATTCTAGAGTTAGTCGGTCCATGAACAAGTACTGACCGACTAGTTTGGCATCTAGTCGGTCGATGAACGTTCTTAGACCGACTAAGAGTAAACAGTAGCTGATACAAAAATAAGATGATAAGTTAGTCGGTTCAAGAAGCATTGCTGACCGACTAGTTTGCAACCTAGTCGGTCAACCAACGTTCTTAGACCGACTAACGATAAACAGTAACTCCTGAGAAATTTAGAAAGCAAACTAGTCGGTCCAAGAAGGATTGCCGACCGACTGGATCGTCATCTAGTCGGTCGGTGGCCCTTCTTACACCGGCTAATGAGCACAGAAAAGTTCCGATACGGAGCGCGGGGCCCCGGGATCGACTCCTAAGACTCCTAGGCTTGATCTAATAGTTAGATACGACCATTATGAAGTCCGTCACGAGTGACATACTTCGAAATCGACAATCCTAAGGAAGAATCGAGAAAATACGACGAATCGATCGAAAATGAAAACTACGGAGACGAAAACCACACAAGAGGAGAAAATCCACCAAAACATATATTATATTATATTAAATCCAGATACATGAAAAGCAGTCGTTACATCCTCCCCAACTTAAGAAAAATTCCGTCCTCGGAATTTCCAAAAACTCACGAGTCCGGAAACAAAAGTGGGAAACGCTCTCGCATCTCATCCTCATTCTCCCAAGTAGATTCTCCAGGTGAGCCGTGTCGCCACATCACCCTTACAAGATTGACAACCTTGTTCCGAAGCGACTTCTGACGCCTGTCCAGAATCTGCACTGTATGCTGGTCATACGTCATATCGGGGCGAACGGTAATCTCCGAAAAATCCACCGCATGAGACGGATCGCTAATGTATCGACGAAGCTGCGACACATGGAAAACATCGTGAACCCCTTCCAAAGACGGCGGCAAGGCCAAGCGATAAGCTACCTCGCCAACCCTCTCCAAAACGTCAAACGGTCCAATGTATCGCGGGCTCAACTTCCCATGCTTCCCAAAACGAATCACACCACGATTCGGGGAAATCTTCAAGAACACATGGTCGCCTGGCTGAAACTCCAAAGGACGACGTTTAGCATCCGCCCAATGCTTAAAACGGTCCTGAGCAATCCTCAACCTCTCCCGAATATTCCTGACGACATCCACGATCATCTCAGGCCCCAACAACTCCCGATCACCAACGTCATCCCAACTCAATGGCGATCGACATTTCCTCCCATAAAGAGCGGCGAAAGGCGCCATGCCAATACTCGCCTGGAAGCTGTTGTTGTAGGAAAACTCCACCAAATGCAGATGGTCCTCCCACGAACCCTTGAAATCCAACATGCACGCCCTCAGTATGTCTTCCAAAATCTGAATTGTCCTCTCGGACTGGCCATCCGTCTGCGGATGGTACGCCGTGCTGAAACTCAGACGCGTACCCAAGCTCTTCTACAAACTCTGCCAGAACTGAGATGTGAACCTCGTGTCTCTGTCCGACACGATACTCACGGGGACTCCATGAAGTCGCACAACCTCCTGCACGATTCACGTTACATCACTATCTAAGCTAGGAAAAGGAAATAAAAACGGAGAGTAAAAGAATTTTACCTCCATATATCTCCTTGCTAGCGCCTCAGTGGACTGTCCCACTCGGAACGGAATAAAATGCGTAGATTTGGTCAACCGATCTACGATCACCCAAATCGTGTCATTCTGCTTCGGACTCCGAGGTAGTCCAGTCACGAAATCCATAGTGATGTGCTGCCACTTCCACTCCGGAATCGGAAGCGGTTGTAGCAACCCGGCCGAACGCTGATGCTCCGCCTTCACTTGCTGGCAAACCAAACACTTGGCTACACTCCGAGCCACACTCCTCTTCATATCATGCCACCAATAATTCAGACGAAGATCCTGGTACATCTTGGTGCCACCAGGATGCACAGAATACGGCGAACTGTGTGCCTCCACCATCAACTCCTCTCTGATATCCCCAGCAGGCACACACAACCTGGCTCCAAACCTCAGCGAGCCATCCTCATGAATCAAAAAGTCAGTCCGCAGACCGGCTTCCACCTGCTCCCGAATCTTCACCAGCTTCGGATCCTCAGCGTGGCCGGCCTTAATCCGATCCACGATCGTCGACTGTACCTGCATGTACATCAACGAAGAAGCCTCCCCAGGAAGAACAATCTCCACGCCAGACTCGCAAAAATCCTGCTACAATCTCCACTGCGTGGTCAAAATCATCACCGCTGGAAGCCTACTCAAAGCATCTGGAACCACATTCACCTTGCCAGGGTGATACTGCAAATCAATCTCATAATCCGCCATAAGCTCCAACCATCGACGCTGTCGCATGTTGAGCTCCTTCTGCGTGAAAATATACTTCAAGCTTTTGTGATCGGTGAAAATCTTCACTTTCTCACTCAGCAAGAAGTGCCTCCAAATCTTAAGAGCAAACACAACGGCAGCCAACTCCAAATCATGCGTCGGATAGTTCTTCTCATGAACCTTAAGCTGACGAGACGCATACGCCACAACATGCCCGTGCTGATGCAACACACAACCGAGACCCTTGCCAGAAGCATCACAAAAGATCTCAAATCCACCGCTGCGGTCAGGCACGACAAGAATAGGGGCACTCGTCAACCTCTCCTTCAGAACACCAAAAGCACTCTCGCAATCACCCGACCAAACATAAGCAACATCCTTCCGCGTCAACCTGGTCATCGGCTCAGCAATACGGGAAAAGTCCTTAATGAATCGCCGATAGTAACCAGCAAGTCCAAGGAAACTCCGGATCTCAGACGCTGACGACGGAACAGGCCACTCCCTGATGGCCCGAATCTTCTCGGGATCCACTGAAATACCATCTCCAGTCACCACATGCCCGAGAAAAGCAACTCTATCCAGCCAAAACTCGCACTTCGAAAACTTAGCATACAACCGATGCTTCCTCAAAACCTCCAATACCGTCCTCAAGTGCGAGGCATGCTCTTCCTCCGACTTCGAATAGATCAGAATGTCGTCGATGAAGATAACGACAAACTTATCCAAAAAGTCGTAGAAAATCAGGTTCATCAGATTCATGAAAACTGCGGGCGCGTTAGTTACGCCGAAAGGCATAACCACAAACTCATAGTGTCCATACTTCGTCCTGAACGCTGTCTTCGGAACATCATCCCTCTTCACCCTCAACTGATGGTAACCACTCCTCAAATCCAATTTAGAAAACACCCTCGAACCTCCAAGCTGATCAAAAATATCATCAATGCGAGGCAACGGGTATTTATTCTTAATGGTCACCGTATTCAACTCCCGATAGTCCACGCACATACGACGCGAACCATCCTTCTTCTTAACCAGCAACACCGGTGCTCCCCACGGAGACACACTAGGATTAATATAACCCTTCAGCAACAGCTCATCCAACTGCTTCCGCAACTCTTCCAACTCAGCAGGTGCCATACGATACGGCGCCTTCGAAATCGGCTGCGCACCTGGAACAAGATCGATAGAAAATTCCAAAGCTCGATCAGGCGGCAAACCAGACATCTCCTCGGGGAAGACGTCACCAAAATCTCGCACCACAGCTGGCCACTCCAGCTCCATCTGCATAGCCACAGCCTCCACCGGCCTGGCCCGAAATCTGACAGGACCAAGCGAACGGCTACCACGACTGAACTCGAACACTGGATGTCCGGGAATCTCGAACACCACCTTCTTCCTCCTGCAGTCGATCGTAGCATAGAAGCTCGCAAGCCAATCCATCCCAAAGACAGCATCGTAGTTGGTGATGTTGTGGACAATAAAATCAGCATAAAGCTCATGTCCACAAACCACCACAGAGCAAGGACTGCACCCATGATGCACTGTGACTACTCCATTCCCTGTGACGATATTCCAACTCTTGGAGAGAGGGGACGTCGACAAGGAATGCTTCTCCACGAAGCTCTGGGCCAAAATGCACATTGACGCACCTGAGTCAAAGAGGACTCGGGCAGGGAACGTGCAAACCAAAATCACACCTAACAAACAGTCTAATCGATCAAATCTTATTCTAGCAACACCATACACAAGCATTCACATAATTTAACAATCAATTAATTAAGGAAGGAACAATCTAGATCGAAAGTTACCTGCAATGACCTCATCCATGGCCAAAACCTCCTCCTCAGTCATCAGAAATGCATGCCTCCTCGGCGGAGCGGCCTGCCGAAAAGCCTGCCCCTACGGAACGAGGGGCACCCCACGACCAGCGGGCACCGGGGCTCTCTGCTGCAACGGCGGGGCAGCAATAGGTGTCCTCCAAGGTTGCCTCAACCTCGGGCACTCCCGGATAGCATGGGCGGGATCTCCACAGATAATACATTGCCCCAAGAACTTCCTACATGATTCCTTGACATGGCCCTCCTTGCCACAAAAATGGCAAGTCCTCCGAACAGGCCCTCCTGGCCTCTTAAACTGAACAGGTGGGTTCGGCCTGAATCCAGGCCTAACCACAGCTCTCGCCTGCTCCACAGGCCTCCTCACAGCACCAACAACAGACCCCTTCCTCTGGTTCACGAGCAGCTCCTGCCTCTTGGCTGCTACTAGAACCTTCTGATAAGATTCCCGATCAGAGGAGGTCACAAAACTCTGGAGCTCCGAAGCAAGCCCCTGCAGGAACCTCTGAGCTCTCTCCTCAGCGTCCTGCACCATCTTTGGTGCAAACCGACTTAGCCTCATGAACTCCTGGTGGTACATGTCCACCGACGAGTTCCCCTGCTTCAGATCGATAAAACGCTGTAGCATCTCTTCCCTGGCAGCCTTCGGGAAGAACTCACCATCAAATCTGGCCTTGAAGGTAGCCCAGACGATCGGCTCTACCAACATCTTTTCTTCAGCATCCCACCAATTCCTGGCGTTATCCTTCAGCTGGCGCTTCGCCAAGTCAACCCAACTAACTTCGTTGACCTTGGACATCTTCAGATTGTCCTCGATATTCCTCATCCATTCATCAGCAGCTAGTGGACCTTCGGTTCCATCAAAATACGCAGGACCCAGCTCTCGGAACTGCTTCGCCCCGGGCTCAGGGTGAGGGGCTTCCACCACCCGAGCAGCTCGAGTCACCGGAGCATTCTACACCTGCAGAAGCACACCCTGCTGAACTTGCATCATCTGCAACATCATCCGCATCATCTCTCCATTAGTGGGCTCCCGCTCAGGCCCCTCGTCATGAGGGGGCGCACCACTACCACCACCACGGGTGATTCGCCTTCCTGCCATCTAATGACGCAGAAAACGAAACAATTAGACTCACAGCTTAGGGCTCAGATGTCGAACTTATTTGTTGGACAATCATGCATTATTATTGTTATCCCGATAATCGCAATTACAGAGGAGACCTGCATGGGCCACCACTAAAACCTGTCACGACCCGCTTCCCTAAAATGGAGGCGAGACGTGAAAAGGTCCGCACGGGAGTGGAGCGGTGAAGCCCCAAACCCGATAAGCGTCAATTTAGTATAAGCAGGTCCCTGTAATTGCAATCGAAACAACAACAACAATAATAATAGTATGAGACGGATATGAAATACCAATCCCAAAGGTTGTCCACAAAATATCCAACATCACAGAAAAGCCACCAGGCTAAAGGAAAGAGTCTAAGGGCCCAGAACAAGGCCAAACAAAAGCAACGACATAAATAAGTATAGGTGCCACGCACCGATAACAAAACAACTGTCTAACAAAAAATAAAACACAACGGAGACACTAGGACTGGTCCCCAGTGTCCACGTACTCCCCGTCCAACACGGGCTCAAGCTCGGCGTCCGCAAACACCTCGCCCTCAGCTGGCAACTCAGGCTCAAGGTCTAACATGCGTCACCCAAAAGAGAGAGGGGCACATGTCAGCAAGTCTAAAAAGACTTGGGCAAGGAAACTGAAAGTGACTAACAACCTAGCATTTAATTGTTAAACAATGGCATGACAGTTGAATATGATGCAACAGTTTGAAAGAGTGACAAGCAGGCATGGTGTAGCAAAAGCTACCAATTCACTAATCACTAATCACTTATCACTTATCACTTATCACTTATCACTTATCACTTAACACTTAGTGCATAGAGAGTCCACTTACTGGCCAGCTCGTTTATCTCTATCACTATCAACACTGAAACACTAGAGATTTCACCTGCTGGCCGGAGTGGCTGATCAAGCCACTCGGGCTCAGTCCGCTTATCTCTTACCCCACCCACATGTGACGAGCGTTGGGGTTTCCAACTCATTATGCTCGCTTCTGGTCACGAGCCAGGAAAATAAGTGTGTGTTGACATTCGAGCGTTGGGGTTTCCAACTACAGGGCTCGCTTCTGGAACACGAGCCAGGAAACATGGGATTGTTGCGTGTGCTACGCAATCACGATAAATAATCACTATGCAATGCCATGAACAGATAATTGCGTACCGTTAATGGAATTTAAACGTGACATATGAGCATGAGGAGGGTGACGGACCAAGCTTCGTTGTCAAGCTAGGTCAATGGCGTCTAAATGGCTATCCTTTCACCGTTTAGTCTCTTTTACGCTAAAGCAAGGGAAATGGCCTAAGACATGGCCTAAACCAAGAGATGCAAGTTTCACTTGCCTATCACCGGGGATGACGGTTACGAAAGTTCGTTACCGTGGATGCTAGCCTACGGGGAATCGCTGTTATGGGGAACAATCATCAAAACACAAGTATTTTATTAGGGTTTCATAAAAATTACAATAGGATAAGAAAACAACGGTAGATCGATTTCTTACCGAGAGGTGGCGGAAGAAACACTCCGGGGAACCCTAGGACCAGATCTGGAAAGGATTGGGGAAGTTTGGAGAAATTAGGGTTTTGAGGAATTTTGGGGATTTGATGGATTTTGGTGAGATTTTGGGGATGGTGAGAGGTAGATAGGGTGAATGGATGGATTGGATGATGGATTTAGGGCTTGGAATGGAGAAATGAAGCTTGGAGGAAGATGGGGGCTCAAGGGGGAAGTTTTTAGGGTTTTGGGTCGTGTTGGAGAAGAAGAAGTCGTTTGGGTTGGGTATAAATAGGTTGGGCTGGCGGCTGCCCAGAAATTAGGGTTTTAATACTGGTTAGTCGGTCAAAGAGCAACCACTGACCGACTAGTTTGGCAACTAGTCGGTCGGTCGATCAACGCGGACCGACTAAGTGCAAACAGTAACTCCTGAACGAAAATAGGATTCTAGAGTTAGTCGGTCCATGAACAAGTACTGACCGACTAGTTTGGCATCTAGTCGGTCGATGAACGTTCTTAGACCGACTAAGAGTAAACAGTAGCTGATACAAAAATAAGATGATAAGTTAGTCGGTTCAAGAAGCATTGCTGACCGACTAGTTTGCAACCTAGTCGGTCAACCAACGTTCTTAGACCGACTAACGATAAACAGTAACTCCTGAGAAATTTAGAAAGCAAACTAGTCGGTCCAAGAAGGATTGCCGACCGACTGGATCGTCATCTAGTCGGTCGGTGGCCCTTCTTACACCGGCTAATGAGCACAGAAAAGTTCCGATACGGAGCGCGGGGCCCCGGGATCGACTCCTAAGACTCCTAGGCTTGATCTAATAGTTAGATACGACCGTTATGAAGTCCGTCACGAGTGACATACTTCGAAATCGACAATCCTAAGGAAGAATCGAGAAAATACGACGAATCGATCGAAAATGAAAACTACGGAGACGAAAACCACACAAGAGGAGAAAATCCACCAAAACATATATTATATTATATTAAATCCAGATACATGAAAAGCAGTCGTTACAAGGGCCGAGGCTTAAGTCCTCTGAATGGGCCGTATTAGTTTGTCCCCGCTTCGTGGACCGTACGTAGGCGTCAATAATGGCCCCCATCAGTTGCGCTCAGGAGAAATTTGACTTAGGGTGAATGATGTGAAACCACATTAAATGTGCACGACCGTCGAAGCGGGATTATTTGATTTATACATCCGAAACTCCCCATCTTCTGATTCGATCCTCGTTGTAACGGCCTGTTTCTATCGTACGTATTTTGTACGTATTTCTATTAATTGATTTAATTAAATATTTGTTTTATGATTGGATTATTATTTTTTTCATGGTTCGAACGCGTGATCGGACCCTGCATTCATGATCCTTTTGATTTCACGATCGCAACGATATCTTCTTCATGATTTTTTGATAACGTCGAGTCGAGGGGAAAAATCGTGAATAATCAGATTATTTTGACTACATCGATTTCTTCTAATCAAATCTTAATCAGATTGATACTTGTAATCAAATTATATTTTCTAATCTAATTATCATAACTAAATCAATTTCCTGAATCAAACCGTATCCTATTAAATCTTAATAACATTAATATCCTAACCGAATTGAACCTCCAAGATCTAATATTGATAAATCTTAATCTAGATATCCTAACTAGATTATTTTTCTAAATCTTATCTAAAAATCCTAACGAAAATATTTACCCAAATCTTAATTAAAATTCATTTTCTCTAATAATAAATCTAAATCCTAACTAAATACCACAATATTTTTCCCGCAGCAGAATATCTCAACAAACCACCCATGCACGCAGCCCTCCCATGTCCACAACTCACATACACCAAATCCCAAGGATCCCAACAACCGCATGCACTCTCCCTCTTCCCTTCTTCTTCAAAATCCCCAGGCAAACCTCACTCCTACCTCAACCCATCCCCTCGCAGCAACTCAGCCCGCAAAGCCTCCGACCATCCTCCCCTTCCACCGTCACCCCGACCTCCACGAGAACACGAACCATACCTCCTCCGCACCTCACCCTAGCTCTCTGATCGATCCTCCCCTCAAACCCGAAGCCCACAACTCATACGACCTTCAAAATAGCCACCACTGCTAGGCTCCCTTTCAGTAGCCAGCAACACTCCCCGACCAACAACCCGTCTCCTTCCTCCGCTCGACCCACAACCTCGACGCTCAAGCTGTCGCTGACTACCTCTGCCTATCCTAGGAACGGAGCCTGACCCTAGCAAACCCTCAAACACCAAACCCATCGCCCCCTTAATGCCTCACATCACCACCGCCGGCATCTGCCACGTCACCACCCCTCAGCCACAACCTCCAGTGCCTCGCTCCACCTCCTCCTTCCAACCTCAAAACCAATGGCAACTCATACCTTCCTTTCCTCCAGCCACATGATCACGCTCAGATATACACCCAGAAAACGACTGTAGTTTTACCACAAGCGCACAGCGTAGTGACGAGCGGGTATCAAACACAGGGAGGACAATTGACAGTATCCTACTTTGATCACCTAGCTATCGATGGAATAAGAATAGTTTTGATGGTAATGTCACAATCGTTCGAATAGCAAATAGAATTCAATATAATAAAGCATAGGAAATCCCCACTATGGACCGTTTCTTATCTTTGTGGATCATGAATATCAATGTTGCAAAGCCTGAATTTAGGTGAACTAGTCGCAACTTAATGTAGAACCAAGCTCATGCTCTCTCGCTATTGCCGGTCTATAGCAACCTAGATTAGGGCCCACTCTCGTGCAAACCCTAACCTAAGCCACTAGCGTGAAGATCGACATCATCGTCTAATCGCAACTCGAGCCCATTCTCGTGCAAACTTGAGCTACGATCTAGGTTATGATAGTTCGTACTCATCCCATCTCTTGTAAACGAATATTAGTATAGATTTATAATAAAAATCCTAGCTTTGGTCCAATCTCTTGCAAACCAAATCTAGAGAATTTCGATTATAACCCTAAGTCGAATATGTAGGCCTTCCCATCAATCGAGATCCAATCTCTTGCAAATCCCAATTGATAGAAATTCCTAGCTACTCGCAATAAATCAATCAAAACCTAACCTTTCTTCAATCCTAGCAACAATTCTATTCATTCATCACAATTCAAAGATCGGGTCCATAGGGTTCATCCCCATGCCCTAGAACGATGAAACTACTCACAAATCATCAAGGAAATCTCAGAAATAAAGCAATATATCATTAGCACAATTCATTGTAGAGAATAGACAATTCATAAAAATAAGAGTTTTAGCAAGAAATAACAAACCAAAATCGTCGCCTATGATCTCCAATTGAGATTTCACAAAATAATAGCCATCAAAAAATAATAGAAGTCTCCCCTAAAGCTAGGGATAAAACTAGGTTTAAATACAAGCCAGAATCGTCCAAAAATCCTGATAGATTTGCCCGTGCGCAGCACAGAAATCGCAATCTGTGTAGCAGTCGGATGCGTCACTCGGCCGAGTAACAATGTCACTGGGCCAAGTGACTGACCTAATAATAAAACAGAGAATCTGGGGGTTTCGAGGGTCTGTCTCTCTGACTGACTCGGGCGAGTATGCTTCTTTACTCGGCCGAGTAAGCAATCTTGCTCGGCCGAGTAGGCTACTCAAAATTTCCAGTAACTTGGCCGCTTCTCAGAAGAAAATCCATGTTCTACTCGGGCGAGTGAGCTTTCTCACTCGGCCAAGTAGACTTTCTTGCTCGGCCGAGGAAACTTTGAAATTTTGCTATGCGTATCTGTTTCACTCGGTCGAACGCAGCTTGTTACTCGGCCGAGTAGACTCTCTGTTCGGCCGAGTAAGCTACTTCCGGGATCTTTTCTTCTCCTCCTCGCCTCCTCGTCGATTCTATTAAATTTCTTCCTCTTCCGCTCATCCTTTAGCGCTGCTAACTCCTCAAATAAGTTGTGGGCGATGCTCCGGGTGCACAAAAGTCCATTGATCTTATTTTTTCTCCAGATCGCTCCATATCTCCTGAAATACGACAAAAACGAGAAATAGTGAAAAGCAACGCCTCAGACATTGGACTTGTCATAGATTAAGTAATTGAATGTTACACAGTTTACCTTCTGCCATTGCTATCCTAAATTGTGTAAACTGCTAGCTGCTCTCTTACCATGTTCATATGCACTTTACTTTGTTCGCTACACTTTACTTTGTACACTACACTTTGCCATGCTCACTACACTTTACTTTGTACACTACACTTTGCCATGCTTGCACATTTACTTACGCTGCCATACTTTTCTTATTTTGATCACATTGTGTTGCTCGTCTTCAAAGTTTTGCAAACCTTACGTATATTATAATATTTTAAATCTTGTCGAGGGTCAATTCTTCTAACGATTTAAACCTTATTGAGCGACCCTTGCTGATGTATATTTCATTGCCCTTTACCTTGTGAAATATACGTTAGCTTTTGAGATAGAGTTCACTGAGGAGTATACTTGAGACCGAGCAAGTTGACCGGAGTACCTTGACGCTGAGATCCCCTGCCGAGGAACGGCGTGCCTTTGCAACACTGCAATAATATAATATTTGTTGTTGTATTTCATTCAGGTGTATCTTTATTCCGTGTAACTGTTTGTAATGGCCAGGCTAGGCCTTATTTGTGTACATGTATTCTGGACATTGACTTAGTAATACTGATAATCTGCAGTGTTTTGAGTTTGCGTACAAGAAGCTACAATGTTTAAAACACAGACGCTTATTGTGCTTAAGTCAAGGAAGAAAGAAAAAAGTACTTCTTCTTTGCTTTAAGCACATGCAGACCCATTCACGTTCTTGCTCCCAAGTACAATGCGAAGCAGGGCGGGACACTCGCCGTAGTTTGAAAAGTTCAGACACGTGCAGTTCATCGAGCGTTTATCCCTTGATTTGGTGTAAACCCTTTCTAATTAAATGGGAAGGTTAAATAAGCATTGTAATGGCCCAGAGTGCCATATACGTTACGGCCTATCTTTCTGTGACATATATACTGTATGTATGTTTGAGTACATGTGTAGTGGGTATAATAATGGAGTGCAGTGTGTGTTATTATGTAGTGATATGTTGGTACATTAATATTAGTGTATTATTACTTATTGTTGAATTAGTACTATTAGTGTGTTAGTGCTTGTATTTATAAGGATGTTTCTTTACTAATGTGTTGAGTGTAGGGTTCTTTGTCTATTATTATTATTATTATTATTATTATTAGGATTCATTGTGTATTAATAATGGCGTGTATTTAGGAGCATATTGAGAAGGGTATTACTATGCATCACTTTGGTATTTATAAAAGGCTAGCATTGAGCATTTGCAGTGCACTAGCTAGTTGTTACTAGTATTGTTGTTAGTCTTAGTTATTAGTAGCATTTGTTCTTAGTGTTGTTAATCTTAATGCTTAGCACTACTATATGTGAATGTCATTCTTGTGTTGTGTGTGTGCATGGAGTCGGGGGTGTGTGTAGAGTGATGGCTCCTTAGGTAATTAGTAGAGGGTAGGTATTAAGATATGTGTTAGTGTAGGAGGGCAAGTGTGAAAGAGGTTATGGGGGCAAGAATGATGCTAGTGTGAAAAGGGATGTGGTTAGGGGCATTGGTGTAATTAAGTAAGATGTGTGTGTCTAGTAACGAGGAGGATGTGCATAGTAAATGGCATCATTGTAATTACAATACCATGTTAGGGGGGAAATTATGAAGAAGCTTTGTGCAAGGTACACTTGTAATTAAGGCTAGATGTGTGTAAAGTAAGATGACATGTGTAAGGTGTTGCAAACTTGTAAATAAAGAGATATTTATATAATGGAGATTTTATTAAAGGAATGACATTCTTGTAAATAAAACCCCAATTTGGAGGGCTAATTGAGCAAAGGGTGTGAGCAATGGCAAGCTTATAAGTAAAATGAATCAACGAAGAGATCTTTCCTTTATTAAATGTTTATTCTTTCTACCCTCTTCATTTTTCTTTCTTGTTCTTTTCTTTTCTTTTTAATTTCATTTTCTCCCTCTTCCCTCTTGCTTGAGGCCAAACCAGGTGCAACTAAAACAAAAAAAGAAAGAAAGAAAGAAAGAAGAAAAAGAAAGAAAAGGAAGAGGAAAATCAAAGGAAAAGTGAAAGAGAAAGGAAAGGAGATGAAGAGAAAGAAAGAGGATTCATCCACAACCCCAAGCTAAGTAGGATTCCTAAATTTGTGCTCTAAATATTAATTAGGGTTTGTTGTAGTGGTTGAATTAGTAAGAAAGAAGTAATTTTTAATTGAAATCCAAATGACAATTAGTATCTTTCTTGAACAATATGCCATGTTTACGCCAAAGCTTGCATATTCAAGTTAAGCCCTTAAGTATCATTATTAAAGGTGACATTTTTAACATAGATTTTCCATTATCTCTGATAAAGTTAACATCTTTATTATCATTTTTATGCATCCCATGTAACTTTGGTTAAAAGTAGTAGCTTTTCAATGTAGGCCTAAGCTTGTATTTAATGTTGTATTCTTGAAGTAGCATTCTAATGTTGATAGTTTCTTTAGATTGTATGGAAGTAAAAGTTAGTAGCCTTTTAATGTTGTATCCTTGGTGAAGAATTGTTTAAGCTTGTATTTAAAGGTTGCATGGAGGAATGGTATATGATGTTTCTTGGAAAATGATTCATGGTGCATGTGAACCCTAATAAAGATGTGTTTGTGTTGGGAGGATGGTCTATGTAATTGGAAAATGGGGTTGTGGTGGTTGGCAAGAGAACTCTAATGTAGCATTGTGTTGATGGTTTCCACTGGATCCTTTAATTTCAATGCATGTTATATGTTGCATTCTTTATGCTGCATGTTATGTTCTCATATGCCACCTTAATTCTTCATGTTAGTTTGATGGCAATTTGAATATTCTAGCCATGTTTAGCCATATTGCTTAACTGCAAACCTAACGTTGTATGTATTTTAATTTATGATGTTAATAAATTATAGGGTTGTCTTTGTCTACCACATGGCAGATGAGCACCCAAGAAAAAGGGTTGGGGGAGAACTGGGTACTAGTAGGGTATGAAAGCTGAACTATGTGTTGTGATGTTGATGTATCTTGCTCAGTTTCAGATACTTGGTGGTGTTTTCCGTACTTTGCACAGTTTCAGGTACGAGGTTTTGTGATGTTGTGGAGTTTTTCTCACTCGCACTCCGATGCAGGAGGGTATGGGTGGAGTGAGAGACCCCGTTAAGAAAACAGTGCTCGTGTACCACTGGTGGGTGCTCCTCACCGCCCCTCCTTTGGGGTGGAGTCCAGTTCCTCATATTCAACGACACATCCAGGTTTTCGAATGAAATGTAATTAAACAATTAATTGCTTTAAGTTTTCAATGTGTAATTCTTGCTTTCTTTCCTTATCTGATACACATGTGGTTCCTTCATGCCTTGTACTATAGTGTGACAATAACAACATCCCCAAATTAATGTTTATTCACTGCATGAGTTGGTTTCCTACTTGGACACGCTTTGACGTGCTCCAATTTGTAGTTTCAGAATTATGGAGCTGGAGGCAGGGGGATGGAGTTAGAGTTATGGTTGAGGAGTTTAGGTGGTAAGTTGGGTTATGAGGGGAGAGGACGAGAGTTTTGTACTTTTGGGTTTCTTTGGGGTTTGTTTTGGGGCGAGTTGCAGATGTACTTGATGTATGTATAAGTCGATGTACAATGGAATGTTGCATATAAATACAATGTTTGCCTTGTTTTCTCTGTGTAGTTGTATTTGTAGTTGTTGCTTTGGGTTCTTTCTGTGTTTTCTATTTGTTTTGAATTTGGAAACATTACAGGTACTATCCCAGTAGTGTGCATCCGACCTGCACCTCTTCAGTAGACTCTCATTCATTCCCTCTTCTTTTTTTCACATGCGCCTCTTCGAGAATATCTGGGAAGGATTTGTTCTTCCCGGGTATCCTGGGGAGCGACGTGTTGCAGGTGGTGGCCCATGCAGGTCTCTGTACTGCGGCTGCATTTGGATAATGCGTGTATTGTTTCCGTAGAGGGTAGTCGTGTCATAAGGTGGGTAGATGATCGTGTCATAAGGTGGGTAGATGATCTGCCTTAAGATAGAGCCCTGACATCAGAAGCTTGAGGTGTAGTGTCCTGGAGGATAGACATCTGTGGTTGATTGGATATGTAGATGTGTATATGTGGCTATGTGTATTTGCATGCCTATAGATATTTCTATATAAGTGGATGAGTGTTATGTAGGTGTGGTTGCAAGTGGCGTATATTTATATTATTATTAGTGACCTATGTGCTGGTATTGGAACGTATGCATTAGTATAATCTGTATTCTAGTACATGTGGATGAATCTATGTAGGTGTTTGTATATGTGTGTATTGTTATTGTTGGGGAATGAAGGATTATGCTGGTTGTATGTACCTAGTGAAGATAACTTTTGGTGTACATAATGGTGTATTTGTATGTGTACATGTGTATTTTCTGTACGGGAATAGATATACTTGTCTTGGTGGGAATATGAATAGCTGGTTAATTGTATTGAGTAGTGTATATTAGTACGTATATGTATGCATATCTATATATATTGTGATCTATGTATAATATCGTGTGGTGAATGTATTCGGTGGCTATACATGTAGTTAACTACCTATTGTGTTTATTACAAGTATGTGTGGTGCTATTATTAGATTAATGTGTACCTAATTACTATTTGTGTGTATATGGTTCTGGAGATGTATTCATGTATGTGTGTTTGGAGATATACTTGTATATGTGCTACTCTTATAGATGCTTGTATGATTACATGTCAGTTTGTTTATTTTCTAAAGTATACGTGTTAGTATATGGTTGCACTATGAGATGTAGGTATAGTTGAGCTATTGTATTAGTTGAGATGTATGTAGTATATATCTATAATGTGTGGTTCCATGTGCAGATCTCTGTGTTCCATGCATGTATGGGAGGGTACATTTTAGGTATATTAGTATGTTATGTTTGTCTGTTGTGTTGTTTATATATATGTGGTGATGTACGTGGTATGTATGGTTGTAATCGCTATGCTTGTATTGGTATGTTAGTAAGTTATGTATAGTTGGTGATCTGTATGTAGTGATATGTGGCTTATAGTTAAACGTATGTGTATATTGGTAAGCTTTATGTATTAGCGTGTATGGGCGTGTGCCCATGCATGGGTAGGTATATGTTTAGTTATATGTATGTGCTTGCATGGTATGGATATGTGTGCCTTATGTAAAGTAGCAGGGATATAATATTGTATTGTATTGCATGCCCCTATGGGGTGATATATGCGTGTGTGTTGGATGTACACTAGGAGGCATACATGGTTGTATGTCTATACCTATGTATAGATGTGCATATGTAGCAGTGTGCTAGCTCTATGTGAAGTATCATGTTCGTGTATACATGGGTGTATGTACATATGGTACGTGTGATTATGTTTGCATAATTATGAGGTATGTGTGTAATAACGTTAGCATGAATATGCATGTGAATGTGTATACATGTATGAGTATTGGTATGTGTATGACTATTTGATATATGTGTAAGTGTATGCATATGAGTATGCCTTGCTTTTGTTATAATGTATGCATGCCTGGGGTATATTGACCTTAATGTCTAAGTCTGTCCATCCTTAAATTGATCCTTAGTTTGAAAGTCCGAGGACGGACTTTAGTTTTAAGGTGTGTAGAATGTAATTGCCCAAAGTGCCATATACGTTAGGGCCTATCTTTCTGTGACATATATATTGTATGTATGTTTGAGTAAGTGTGTAGTGGGTATAATAATGGAGTGCAGTGTGTGTTATTGTGTAGTGATATGTTGGTCCATTCATATTAGTGTATTATTACTTATTGTTGAATTGGTACTATTAGTGTGTTAGTGCTTGTATTCATAAGGATGTTTTCTTTAGTAGTGTGTTGAGTGTAGGGTTCTTTGTCTATTATTATTATTATTATTATTATTATTATTATTATTATTACAATTATTATTATTATTATTAGGATTATTAGGATTCCTTATGAATTAATAATAGCGTGTATTTAGGAGCATATTGAGAAGGGTATTATTGTGCATCACTTTTGTATTTATAAAAGGCTAGCATTGAGCATTTGTAGTGCACTAGCTAGTTGTTACTAGTATTGTTGTTAGTCTTAGTTATTAGTAGCATTTGTTCTTAGTGTTGTTGTTAATCTTAATGCCTAGCACTTCTATATGTGAATGGCATTCTTGTGTTATGTGTGTGCATGGAGTCGGGGGGGGGGGTGTGTGTGTGTGTAGAGTGATGGCTCCTTAGGTAATTAGTAGAGGGTAAGTATTAAGATATGAGTTAATATAGGAGGGCAAGTGTGAAAGAGGTTATGGGGGCAAGAATGAGGCTAGTGTGAAAAGGGATGTGGTTAGGGGCATTGGTGTAATTAAGTAAGGGGTGTGTGTAGTAAAGAGGTGGGTGTGCATAGTAAATGGCATCATTGTAATTACAATACCATGTTAGGGGGGAAATTATGAAGAAGCTTGGTGCATGGCACACTTGTAATTAAGGCTAGATGTGTGTAAAGTAAGATGACTTGTGTAAGGTGTGGCAAACTTGCAAAATAAAGAGATATTTATAGAGGGGAGATTTTTATTAAAGGAATGGCATTCGTGTAAATAAAACCCCAAGTTGGAGGGTAAATTGAGCAAATAGTGTGAGCAATGGCAAACTTGTAATTAAAATGAATCAACGAAGATATCTTTCATTTATTAAATGTTTATTCCTTCTACACTCTTCATTTTTCTTTCTTGTTCTTTTCTTTTCTTTTCAATTTCATTCTTTCCCTCTTCCCTCTTGCTTGAGGCCGAACCAGGTGCAACCAAAACAAAACAAAAGAAAGAAAGAAAGAAAGAAAGAAGAAAAATAAAGAAAAAGAAGAGGAAAATCAAAGGAAAAGTGAAAGAGAAAGGAAAGGAGATGAAGAGAAGGAAAGATGATTCATCCACAACCCCAAGCTAAGTAGGATTCCTAAATTTGTGCTCTAAATATTAATTAGGGTTTGTTGTAGTGGTTGAATTAGTAAGAAAGATGTAATTTTTAGTTGAAATCCTGAAAAGTAGCTTTCTTGAACAATATGCCATGTTTATCCCAAAGCTTGCATATTCAAGTTAAACCTTTAAGTATCATTATTAAAGATGACATTTTTAACATAGATTTTCCATTATCTCTTATAAAGTTAACATCTTTATTATCATTTTTATACATCCCAAGTAACTTTGGTTAAACGTAGTAGCTTTTCAATGTAGAACTAAGCTTGTATTTAATGTTGTATTCTTAAAGTAGCATTCTAATGTTGATAGTTTCTTTAGCATGTATGGAAGTAAAAGTTAGTAGCCTTTTAATGTTGTATCCTGAATTGATGAAGAATTGTTTAAGCTTGTATTTAAAGGTTGCATGGAGGAATGGTTAATGATGTTACTTGGAAAATGGTTCATGGTGCATGTGAACCCTAATAAAGATGTGTTTGTGTTGGGAGGATGGTCTATGTAATTGGAAAATGGGGTTATGGTGGTTGGCAATAGAACTCTAATGTAGCATTGTGTTGTATGGTTTCCATCGGATCCTTTAATTTCAATGCATGTTATATGTTGCATTCTTTATGATGCATGTTATGTTCCCATATGTCACCTTAATTCTTCATGTTAGTTTGATGGCAATTTGAATATTCTAGCCATGTTTAGCCATGTTGCTTAACTGCAAACCTAATGTTGTATGTATTTTAATTTATGATGTTAATAAATTATAGGGTTGTCTCGGTCTGCCACATGGCAGGTGAGCACCCAAGAAAAGGTGTTGGGGGAGAACTGGGTACTAGTATGGGTATGAGGGCTGGACTATGTGCTGTGATGTTGATGTACCTTGCTCAGTTTCGGATACTTGGTGGTATTTGACGTACCTTGCTCAGCTTCGGGTATGAGGTTTTGTGATGTTGTGGAGTTTTCCTCACTCGCATTCCGATTCGGGAGGTTATGTGTGGAGTGAGAGGCACCGTTAAGGAAACAGTGCTCGTGTACCACTGACGGGTGCTCCTTACCTCCCCTCCTTTGGGGTGGAGTCCAGTTCCTCATATTCAACGACACACCCAGGTTTCCAAATGAAATGTAATTAAACATTTAATTGCTTTAAGTTTTCAATGTGTAATTCTTGCTTTCTTTCCTTGTCTGATACACATGTGGTTCCTTCATGCCTTGTACTATAGTGTGACAATAACAACATCCCTAAATTAATATTTATGCACTGCACGAGTTGGCTTCCTACTTTGACACGCTTTGACTTGCTCCAATTTGTAGTTTCAGGATTATGGAGCTGGAGGTAGAGGGATGGAGTTAGAGTTAGGGATGAGGATTTTAGGTAGTCAGTTGGTTTATGAGGGGAGAGGACAAGAGTTTTGTACTTTTGGGTTTCTTTGGGGTATGTTTTGGGGCGAGTTGCTGATGTACTTGATGTATGTATAAGTCGATGTACAATGGAATGTTGCATATAAATACAATGGTTTCCTTGTTTTCTCTGTGTAGTTGTAGTTGTAGTTGTTGGTTTGGGTTCTTTTTATGTTTTCTTTTGGTTGTTTGAATTTGGAAATATTACATGTACTATCCCAGCTGTGCGCAGTGGACCTACACCTCTCTAGTTGACTCTCCTTCTTTCCCTCTTCTCTTTTTTTCACACGCGCCTCTTTGGGAATATCTGGGACGAATTCGTACTTCCCGGGTATTCTGGGGAGCGGTGCGTTGCAAGCAGGGAGGCTAACTTGCTCTGCTCTGGGATTGTTGACGCTCCGACATCCTCCGAAGTTCAATCACTTTTGCTAAGGAATGTCTTTTCTTCCATTTTGATTTATAATGGAAATTTGGCCACCTGTAGTGATCAAAAGAACCGACTTATGAGGAGATAATGGCGCGTCTCCGGCCCACTCAACACGTTGTAGTTCCTGGAAAAGGTAAGGGGCTTCGGATGGAACCATGCCTCCCTGTTCTCCGAAAGGATCTGGCTTCAAAAGTTCCACAAGTGATACTGGACAAGGTGCCGGAGCTTTCTTACGATATGACCGCCAAGATCTGGTCAGATTGTCTATTTCCTCCTTATAGGGTTAGGTTGTTGGAGTTTAATGAGAGAATTTGTTTCCCTCAAAGGAACGAAATTGGTGACGCTAGGGCGATGCTAGGGCGACGCATTTAATGACAGATTAACTGGTGATCATTAAATGCCCAGTTAATGGGCAACGCCAGTAACCAAAGGAGCTCAACGGTCAGTCGAAATGTCACTAAGAGCAGGTGATAGAACGCACGTAAGAGCTTCTGGATTGCCGGACGGAAGTTGTGAGCCCTACTGGGCTTATCAGCTGTGGATAATTAATTGGCTGGCCTCTAGGATGACCCAGGGTTGCATCAATTACCACTTAACTAGTTAGAAAACTGCCCCATAAAGTTGAACTGTGAATCTTAGGGCCTGTTGTTTTGTAGGAAAGTATAAATGGAGAAAGTTGAGAAGTGTGGATTCCGAGGAGAGAGAAATTTGGTGTAGTTTGTTCTTTTGTTGGAAAGTGGGGTTGGATTGTGGAGTTGGAAAGTTGAAGTGGCGTCCACTCCGTGTAGTATGTTCTTTTGAACGAAGAAAGTTGGAAGAAGAAAGTGGTGTGGGGTCCACTCATATTTAATATGTTTTATTTATATCTAAACTAAATAATTAACACTAAATTAATTGATTAATTAAACTAATTATTTAATACCCGTTACAATTAAAGGACGCCAGATTTGTAATCAATGCATAAATCCTCAAGGGTCCCACCCAATTCTCGTTGTGCTGCATGTGGCAGCCAAAGCCAAAAAAAATTACGAAAGCCAAAAATCTTATTGGGCGCGTGCAAGAGAAAGGGACCCACTGCTTTCAAAATCCCGTGTAATCCGAGCAATTCTCGGATGAACTCAATTGGCTTTGAGAATCCTGAGATGCCCCGCCACGTCGGACAACATTCCGAAACCCCCAATTCTCAAAAGAACAGCCCAAACAAATTTGAATTTGGATTCTGCGTGAACAATGGCTAAATAGTGCAAAAGTCAGGATTCCAAGCCAACTATTTTGCAAAAGAACAGGCCCTTAAACATGTTCACGAGGAATTCTACGTGAGTGGTCATTTTTTAATAGAAAATTTATTATACTCTACGATAAAGTATCCGATGAGAGTTGTATTCTACAAAGATCGCATTATATATGTACATTGCGATTTTAGCAGAACCGATTCATCGTGAGAGATCACTATGATTATATTAGAGGCAACGTCTCAGACCTTTTCGCAAACGATTTACATGTTCTTGACAACCAGGAACACAACAACCATATGCAAACAAATTCAATTTAAAAAAGAAAGACACAAAGAAAGCCCAAAATCTCATTACAGCTATCACAGTACTCTATTAAAAGGTTAATACCAATCTTCACTGGGCAAAACTCAATTTGCATCTCAACCCTTGGATTTAATTAGACCCAAATTTCCTCTTCAACCTCTCCACCTCCTTCTCACTCAAATCAAAAGCTTTTTCCAGCAACTCCCCCTTAATCCCGGATCCAAACACCGTGCCCGGTAGCCTGACCAACCCGGGATTCTCACTGTTGAAGGTACCAAAAATGGTGGCCATCTCCTCTCCCACATTCATCTGAAAATGGACCATGCCACGTGGGAAAACCACGACCTCCCCCTTTTGAACCAACTTCGCGAAGAGCCGGCCGGCCGAGTCGACGAACCCGGAATAAACCGTGCCGTGGACCACCAACGCCGTCTCGGTCGCCCGCGGGTGGTAGTGGGGCGGGTTGACCCCGTCCGGCTCGAAGTCGGCACGTGCGAAGGACATGCCGAGGGTGTGGAGGGCCGGGAACTGGACGGGGGTCACCGAGACGCCGGCGAACCCGGTCGCGGGGGAGAAGTTGCCCGGGGATCTGATGCTGGCGAAGGTGAAGTCGCGGGCCGTTACGTTGAGCGGGTTCTTGCATGGGTAGGTGGGTAGGTGGGTGAGCTGGATTGGGCCCGTGCCGTGGTCCGGGATGCAGAAGTCCTGGACCGGGTCCGGGTCGGAGAAGGAGAGGGACGGGAGAGAGGAGAAGAGAACGAGGAAGAGGAATGACAGGGGAGTTGGAGTCATTGGTTTGGGTTTGGGTTTGGGTTTGGAGAAGACGAGGATGGGATATATAAGAGAGAGAGGTAGAGCAGTCAAGAATGACAGCTGGGTATAATTGAAGGGTTGGAGAACGAATTATCGTATGAATTATTGGAGATGGCTTTGTTATTGAGTATGTTTCAATTGGATGCTTGAGGGCGAAGGGATGGAGTGGGGTTTGGTGACCCTTAGGGGTCCAGCCTGTCTTGCTTTGAAGGTCTGCTTAATTTGACTAAAGAAATGTCATGAGCGTTGCATCGAGTGTGTACATGCTTCAAACCAAAGCCTCGTTTGTTGCCCGGCTCATATCCAACCCAAAAACTGAAGATATTATGAGGGATATTTACAAGTGTATACACGAAGTATGTCTCTGTTTGGAAGGAAAATTGAGATGCTCATGGGCAGTGTGCACAATTACCTCTGTTGAAATATGCTTCAAATTCGCTATTTGGGCTTGACGTGCCAAGTTTGGCACGGCCGTGCCAAACTTGCGAATTCTACATAGTCTGTGAAGCTGTACAGGCACTTTTCACAAGTGTGACACGGTCGTGCCGATTCTTGCATGGCCGTGTCGATTGAAGACGGGCCAGACACGACTTTTGAGGAATGTTTTTTTTTATCAAAACCTAATCTAATCGGATAGCTAAGATTTCACACGACCTTTGGTGCTATTTAAACCATTCCTAGGGTTTATTTTTGCAGATTGCGAATAGATAAAAGAGAAAAGGAAGAATTGTGTGCCGTCATCACGTTTTCTTCTTCCTCGCGCGTCCTGGAGCTTTGTGGCATGAACTGGTGAGTGACTTATTGTGATTTCTTTTGAAATACATTGAAATCTTCTGCTTGAGATCTCTCTTTACGGGTTGAGAGATTATTTATGAGAGCTTTTGTTTTCTTTTCTTTTGGTGAGATTTGAGATCTCCATTGGTGTTAAGGCCAAAAATGACCGAAGCAATTATGTTGCTGACGTGGACCTTTCGTGCTGAGTCGGAGCCTCGTCAACAAGTTGAGTGGGACCCATAGGTTGGACGAACTAGGGTTGTTTGATGGATGATGGTTCGCTTGTGATGCTCGATCGACCCTTGAGCGGCCTGTATGTCGATAGATCGAGGCTGGAAAGCTCTGGAGCGACCATCACAGGAGATCGAGACTCGGCGATCTGCACCACAAGGAAGCGTCAGGGGGGGGGGGGGGGGGGGGGGTCAGATCTTGGTCCCGACCCAAATCCCTTCCGATGCTTAAGTTAGAATGAGAACTTAAGGAAGAGAGTGAGCTTCGAGCAGCTGAGATCGACCCACGGAGGGTACCCAATTTTGGGGAACTATGTTAAAATCTTGCGTTTGCATTTGGATTGATTGTGTTGCTTAATTCCTCTTGCATTTATTATTCCACATTTTCAAGTTAAATTTTAATTGCATAATTTATTGCTATTACTCTATTCACCACCCTCTAGAGTGTTTGTTGTTAGTATTGCAAGGTAGACGGTCCTTACAATTGGTATCAGAGCGAGGTTATAGCATACAACAACGATGGCATTCAGCGCTATATCCGCGTCTCATGAAGAAGGTCTATCAACTGTACGACCCTCGCTCTTCAACGAAACCAACTACCCAAGTTGGAAGATCAAGATGATGATCTACTTGGAGGGTCAAGACCTATGTGACATCACGGAGTCGCCATTTAAGAAGCCTACTACACACGTGGCTTCAAGGACAAAAGCAGAGAAGGACCCAATCAAATTCAATGCGATGGCTATGAATGCATTTCATTGAGCACTCACTTCAAATGAGTTCAACCGCATCACCATGTGCAAAACGGCCAACGGAATTTGGCATACATTGGAGATTTCTCATGAAGTGACTTCGAAAGTAAAGAAATCTAAATAATGTGTATTAAGATCTAAATATGAGTTGTTTAAGATGCAGGATGGTGAAAACATCTCGGAGATGTTCACAAGGATCACAAAAATCGTGAATGCTTTGGAAGGATTTGGGAAGGTGATTTCCTAAGAGGATCGAGTGGAGAAGATCCTTGACTCGCTTACATCTCAATGGGAGACAAATGCCAATGGGATTTTGGAGTCAAATGACATGTCCAAATACACCGTTGAAGAGTGCATTGGAAATCTCATGGCATATGGAGTGAAACTTCAACATAAGAAAGAGATTCAACCAACGAAGCCCGAGAAGCCGGAGAAGCAAAAGGGGGTTGCATTCCATGCCGAGAAGGAGCCAATCGAATGGAGAAAGAAATTCCATCAAGAAGCTTCGAGTGAAGATGATGGAGAACATGATGCTAGCGATGATGATTTCATCGAGCTTTCCAAGCAATTCAAGGCATTCCTCAAGGGCAAGCAAGGTAAATTTTTGTCAAAGTTTACCTCCAATTCTAACAAGATTCCTACTTGTTACATTTGCAGTGGTAAAGGTCATCACTCTACCGAATGCCCTTCCAAACCCTCCAAATATTACTACAATGGGAAATGGAAAAAATATTGGAAAGACATGTCCAAATTCAAGAACCAAAAGAAGGGACTTGTCGACACATTTGATGACTCGGATGAGGACTCATCAAGTGACAAAGAAGAGACAAGTAGCAAGCCCACATGTGCTTCACGTCATTGGAAGATCTTTCTTCAAGATCTAGCAATGAAAAGGTGGAGGCTTAGCTCAAGACCAATGAAGAAGTGTGCTTCATGGCAAAAGGGCAAGAGTCTTCGTCAAGCTATAGCGAAGAGGAAAGCGATGGTGAAAAATAGGAGGAGCCAAAGCTACCCTATGAGGAGCTTGAGTATCGTTACAATGTAGCCTCCAACACGGTAAGTAAGTGCATCGACTCATATGCTAAGTTGAAAGCAAATTTTAAGAATGCTATAAGTAGGGTGCATTCTTTAGAATCTTCTAGTATAAATAATAATGATGCTTTGCATGTTTTTGACACTAGTGAGAGAGACACACTTCTCTCTCAAGTTAAGGATTTGAGCCTAATTAATGAAAATTTGGTAGCTCAAAACCTTAGTTTAGAAACTCGCATTCAACAACTTACGTTGAAATGCGAAGAGGAATCACAAAAGCTCATAAGCTTTGTATATGTCAGGAATTCACTTCACGGTTTGCTTGAAAAACAACATCTGGCAAACCATAGAGAATGTTTGGGGTATATTCAAAATGTGGTACCCAAACCTAGCTCTATTTCTTCTTTTGGTGCAAATTCATGAAATTTTGTTAAAGCACCTAAGAAGAATCACCATGCTTTCTTGTACAACAATAACCCCAACAAGAAGCATGTAAATCACAAGGTGATGAGAAAAAAATGAAAATCCTTCATTTTTCTAAGAAGCAAAATCCTCACTTTACGCATGTCAAGAAATTTATTTCTACACCTAAGCACATCCACCCTCTTGCAAAGGTAAAACCCTTGCCTAGGAAATCCTTGAGTTTATGGATTCCCACTAGGTGTAATGTGCAAGAGAGGGATAGTTACATCAACTGATTAGTTAGGGATGTGATCACCTCATATGATTACATTAGGAAATCAAACTCCTTTAGGGTTTGGTTTCCTAATGTTTAGGTCTCTCACACATATGCATATTGCATGGGTATTGGGCTTAAATGTGTATTTTTAGCATACCCATTGTTTTTGTGATGTTTCATGATTTTGAAATTGTTTTCAAATTTATTTTTCAAGAAATGGGGATCTTGGGGAACATATTGTCATACATGCAATGTTTGAACAATGTTATGACAATGGGGAGTTAATATGGTTAATATGTTTAAGATATTTTAAAACATATTGTAACTCTCATTTTGGGCTTTGATTAAGCTCATTATTTACCATTGGTTATTATGGTCTTGATCTTAACCCATTGATATTTCCAACATGTTTCATGTTAGATTTTTTTTGGCAATGTCATGTGTATCAATGTGATTGATTTTTTCATATCTATGCTTTGATACACTTTAGGCCATTGCTCCAAATATTAATTTACAATTGGTAAAGAGGATTATCTTACAAGATTTTTTCCTACAATTGGTATTATCTCAAATTTTAAAGATCTTTTATCTTTTTATTAACAATTGGTATTAGATCCTAGAAGTCAACAATTTGACCATTTCTATGATCTAGGGGAGCATGTGATAATGACTAATACCTACTAAATTTTACAATTTGGTATTATACATATCTTTATCTCTTGATTATTTGTCATTTTTTATATTTGGTCTCAATGACAAGATGTCACTTCTTGTATGTTTGATGTCCACCTTTTTTGACAATGACAAGGGGAGAGATATATGCATTATGTAAATTATGTTTATCATACATATGCATTTGGGGAGAGAGATATGATTATGTAAATCATATCTTATATGGGGAGAAAGATATACATATGAGAGATTGGATTATGTTTTCCATGCCTATTATATCTCACCAATGTTTTATTATTTCAATTGGTTTATATTATTTTATAATTGGTGCATATAAGTAGGGGGAGCTCATTAGCATTGTACTTTATTTTCTTTATATTTACATAATGTGTGTCATCATCAAAAAGGTGAAGATTGTTAGGTATTGGTGTTTCATACCAATATTATTTTGCTGATGATCACAACATTATGTTGTTATTAATGTCTCTCATGTTTTAGTCTCATTGTTATCATTTCAAGAATATCATTTTTGGAGACTAAATGCTTGGTGCAAGGATGGACATCAAGAGTAGCAATGCCAAAGCTTGGACTCAAGTGGTGCCAAAGCTTGAAGATGATGAGGTGCATCAAGGCATTAAGGATTGAAGCCATAGACTCTAAGGATAGAAATATAATCTATGCATTATTTTATTTATTGCTTTTCTCTTTTTGAGTCTAGTTTTAATGTAATGCCTTGATTGATGGATTAACTGATACATGCATATGCATTTTCCATCATTAGTGAGCCTTAGGATTATCAGAAAAACCATTCTAATAGGTTCACCATGCCTTAAACTCAAACTGGAGTTTTTGGCTCTCCAACAGGCGACTGATGAAGGAAGAATAGGCGACTGGGTGATTCCGGGCGCCTGGCTAGTCTTCTACAGTCGGCTGTTGTGCACTAGCTCAAGTCAACTTTTATTGACTCTGTCTTGCGCTATTGGAGACAGATGACTGACGTTCATTTTACAGGCACCTGTCTTCAATCATGTGCTTGGAAATTGTTCTACAATCGCCTGTGTGCCAAAGTGCGTAACTTGCATTTTTTAGGTTTCATCCCACTTTACAAGTCAGTCGACTGATGACGAGATTTCAGTCGCCTGTCAATTTACAGGTGCCTGTGTTTTGTTCATTTATCGTCTGAAGGTGCTAGTGCGAAAGTTGCGTTTTTCTCAGCTCCTTTCCATCCCAAGTGACAGTCGTATGCTAAAGGATAAATAGGCGCCTGCTCATTTACGTGCGCCTGTGTTGTCTTCTACAGTCATCTGTCTTGGCTCAAATTACAGTCGTTAGGATTTTCATAGCCGTTGATCAGGCGACCGTCAGTTGTTCATCAGTCGACAGTCTGTGCTGTAAATTACCAAAATAGAGCTTTTGCAGATTTTCTGTTTTGGACGTTTTGCTGGAGTTTGAGGGTTCCTTTGGACTTCCTATATATATAGGAGAGGGCTGAGTTCATTAGAACTTCTTGGAACTATTGCAAATCTTTAGAGATTGATTATGCCTCTCTCAAACTCTCTCATTTCCCTCTTAGAGCTCATATTCCTCTTCATGCATTGAAGTCAAGCTCAAGGGAAATCACCTAAGTGCATTCAAGCAAATCTCAAGCACTTAGTCATCCTCTTCCATGCCTTCTTCTTCATATGAGTAAGTTCATCTCAAGGCATAGGTAAGAGTCTTTTGTTTTATTTGTTTTCTTAAAACCTTACTTCTCTTTGTGGGAATTAGATACTCTCTTTATAGGAGTTGGTTACTCTCTTTGTGGGAGTTTGGTATCCTAATATAGGACTAACACTAATTCTCTATGTGGAAGTTAGTAATTCTCTGTGTGGAAATTTGACCCTGTATAAGGTTGGTTGGGTTCTTGTGTAGAACAAAATTCTCTGTGTGAGGTATCTCTGTGTGAGATTGTATTCACTACCTTATGTAGGACTATAGTGAATATTGGTATGGCTGGATGTACCCAAGTTTGGGAAACCAAGGTAAAATCTTGTGTTTGCGTTTGGATTGATTGTGTTGATTAATTCCTCTTGCATTTATTATTCCACATTTACAAGTTAATTTTTAATTGCACAATTTATTGCCATTACTCTATTCACCCACCTCTAGAGTGTTTGTTGTTACTATTGCAAGGTAGACGGTCCTTTCAACAACGTTCACGTACAGGTTAGTACAATGAACTCAAGTCTAAAGACCAACTTGCCTATCATCATTGAGAGTTATCACTGACAGATTAGTTATGTTAATCATGTGATAATTCTCGTTGGGTCGTTCGGTGAACTCATTCTCCAATGAGCACCCGTGTCTTGTCTCCGACTTCGCCAAATCAAACAACTATGAGATCATCGTCACCACTACATGGTGAAGACAAAGACACAATGGTCTATTCGATGTATTGATATCTATTTCTCGTAACATCTACAACCACGAACGATTTTAGATTTATGGTACAAACGGTCAAACGATTCTCCATGATCGAGATCCTCATCTCGATACTTGTTTGACCTCTTATCAAGTCTCTGAATTTACCTAAGTTCTAATGTCGACTACATTATTATTAGCATAGGTAAATTCTTGCCAAACAACTTACTGTTATTTTGAACAAGATGTTTGTACACATACACCGAGATAAATTAGCCTCGAAGGCATACACATCTCCCAACACACTGTTGAAGGATAAAGGTAAAGAGTCTGCTTAGCATGTAGCAACATTTGGAGGTGCATGCATTGATACTGATAATGGAGAAATATTGGTTGTGTCTTCTTTGGAAGACAACCTGGCTTCATGGATTCTTGATTCAGGGTGCGAAACACATATGACTCCGCTACAGAGTCACTTTGTGACATATACTCATAGAGATGGAACCGACGTATATATGTAGAACGGAGCTATGTCTAGAATGGTATGGGTCGGTACATTACGGTTCAAGATGCAAGATGGAGTCATTCGAACATTCATGGGAATTAGGTAAGTACCAGATTTGCAGCAAAATCTTATTTTGATTAGAGCTTTGACTGGTGTGGTGTGTAACGTGGTACTTGATGTATCCATATTTTCTATCTTTTCATAGCATCATTTCATTGCATTTCACGTCATATCTGCATCTGACGTCCCCGTGTTGTGCGTGTTTGATATGTGCAATATATGGTTGGGGGCGTGAGATTTAAATATTTATAACCGCAAGCGCATGGTGTTGTAGTGTGGCTTGGGGGTTGAACTCAGGGAGGCGTGGTTGTGCTTGTGTCAGAAAGGACCGGATTCACCCTAGGGGTGAGCTAGCCCGAATCGGATGATGGTTTGTCACGAATCGTAGGTAAGGGGTTAAACAATAATAAAGGAAACCTAGAACTTCGATTTCCACCCTATCATGTGATTCTCGCCAATACGGCCGACGGATGGGATAACGATCGAAATTAGGGTCTAAAGGTGAGACGTTGCCTCTAAGAGTGATACCAGCGTCCCATGGGCCTGATATTTCGGTCGATGCCCAGGATGATACGCCGAACTTCCCGGGTTCGGTTAGTGGGCATTCCCATGTCCATTAACACTGACCGACTCCGGGAGCACTAATCTCGCAACGAGAACTGACGTGCGTTTATATTTCATATATTTGCGCACATTTTCTTCCGTGTTTTTCCGTATTTACCGCCGTCTTTTATTCGTTTTTTCGTGTTTTCTTGTATTTTCTTGTTTTCTTTCACTTTTCCGTATTTTCAGTGTTTTGCAGGAGTTTGCTGGCATTTGGGACGCAAAACGATGATATCATGTGTCCCCGGAGCAACGAGAGGAGTCACGCGTGATCCAGGGGGTCAAACAACGAAGATTACATCTTTCAGCCCATCACCCGGTCGGTTGGTCATCTCCAACCAATCGGGTGATGCACGCGTGCACCACCCGGACGCAGCTTGGAGCCCCCGAGAAGTCACCCGGTCGGTTCAGTGACCGGGCCAAAAGCTCAAAGTCTCTGGAAATTCGAAGCTGATTTCCAACCGATCGGGTGACCTTCACCCGATCGGTTCACCTGTAGCTGAATTTCAACAGCCAAGACTCGAAGCTCCAACCGGTCTCCTCACCCGGCCCGCACCAAGATCCAACCGGTCGGTACCAAGATCCAACCGACCGCACCAAGATCCAACCGACCGGTTCATACTGACCGGGTGAAACCCCCGCATTGCGCTGTAATTTTGTGAAGCAGCTCACCCGACCGGTTGACTTGTCAACCGATCGGGTGATGTCGTTTTCTATAAATAGAACCCTAGGTTTCCCAGATTCCAGAGTTGGTTATTTTTTACTGTTTTCTTCATTTTGTGACGGCTGTAATTTTCCTGTTTTTGTAAGTTTTCGGATCTTTGTAAAACTTTAGTATTATCTTTATTGCTCTACTACCTTTGGATTCCTATCGTCTGATTATGATTTCAACGGTCTATTTTCATTTAGATCGCTTTTTAATGAATATTGGTGAGTAGTTCCCAAATCTGGGATTTTGGCGGAAACCCCTTCGGGGGCTCTTCCTGATGCGTCCATAGGGTTAGGAAATCGTTAGGGATTAGGAATCTAACGGTTACGCGGGGTGTTTTGTTGTCATCGGCTGGAAAAAGACCGCCTTTGACCGTTGGGCCAAGGGGGAATAAACTTGGCGGTTGACTCCCTAGCCATAGCTCACGTCCTTAGCGTAGACGCCGAATCCTAGCGCGCGGGAGCGGCAGGATGAGACGTTGGGAGTTATCGTTGCGAGCTTAGTCCTCCCGAAATCGATCAGTGTTAATGGACACGGGAGTGCCCACTGATCGAACCCGGGAAGTCCGGTGTATCATCCTGGGCACCGACCGGAATATCGGGCCCATGGGATGCCGGTACCACTTTCAGAGGCAACGTCTCACCATTAGACTCTAATTCCGATCGCCATCCTACCCGTAGGCCGTATCGGCGAGAGTCGCTCGTTGGAGTGGAAACCAAAGTCCCGGGTTTATTTTCATGTTGTTCATACCTTGCATTCATTTACCGTGACAAACCATCAACCGATCTGGGCTAGCTCGCCCACGGGGTGATTTCGGTCCTCCTTGACACAAGCACATCCTAGCCTCCCTGTGTTCGACCCCCAAGCCACACTACAACACCGTGCGCTTGCGGTTACAAATATCTAAACCCTCACGTGGGTCCCCCGGCCATTTGCGGTTCGCAAACTGGGGGCACGTCAAGTTTATGGCGCCGTTGCCGGGGAGGAAACGTGCTTGTTATTTTAGGATCTCTTGAACCCTAGTGTCTAGCTCTTATCCCTACCTCGCGATAATTTTCGCACTCTACACTTTTCAATTTCACTTGGACATACTGTAGATAGTAATTGTATAGTGCTAATTGACTGAATTGCCGTGCTTCCATCGCTACTTTCGGTTCCCGTTTATGCAACCCGTGCTTTTGATGTGTTTGCCACTTGTGCAGATCTCTCTCTCTCCTTTCGTATAGGATCCTGGCCCCACGAAGAGGATGTTGCATGCAGTTTCAGGAGACATCTGGGATCACTCTCACCATATCCGCTGTTTGGCGCGGAGCTTAGCTGAATTCCTGAATACTTCGAATATACGATCCCTCCTGTCTGCCACCGTGGAAAATCAGAGGAGATGTCGAGATACACAGGAGCACCTTGCCACGGCAACTCTCTTTCCTCATGGTGAAGTGGCATATATCGACAATCATGGTCCCGAATTCACTGAAGAAGAGTTGTCCGCGGAGTTTTGTCAGGAGAACCATCCGGCTGAGTTTGTAGGCTACGCTGGACATGAACCAATCTATTCCTTGCAGACTTCTATTGAGCGTCCCCGATCTTTGGACAATGAGGAAGCTAGAAACAGTTGTGGGGAACCATCGACAATTGAAACCTGTTTTAACTTAGAAGCCTTCTTCCCGGACAATTATTATGAGCTTGAAAGAGACCCGGTGCCTTCCTCGATCGTTCCCACTATACCTTGCAAAACTTTGCCATGCGGAACCGCGGCCGAGGATGAGGTTCAGGATGCTGGCTTCCGAGAAATCCACGAAGAACTCCTTTCCCTTGAGGATGCTCAGCTTGAGAAGTATGCGTCGGGGCCTCATGAAGTTGAGATGAAAGAATTACCGCCGGGGCTAAAATATGAATATTTGGGGGCTGGCTCGACCCTTCCGGTCATAGTCAACTCTTCACTGCCCGAAGACCAAATGACCAAACTTCTTGGTGTTTTAAAAAGGTTTAAAGGAGTTTTTGGATATGCAATTGAGGATTTAAAAGGGGTTAGCTTAGGCCTCTGCTCACACAGAATTCTGCTTGAAGATGAGCAAGCCTCCTCGATTGAGCCGCAGCGGAGGCTAAATCCCATAATGATGGAGGTTGTAAAAAGGGAGATTGTTAGGCTTCTACATGCCGGTATTATATACCCTATCTTCGATAGTCGCTGGGTTAGCCCGGTGCACGTCGTACCCAAGAAAGGAGGAATGACGGTGGTTCGCAACGAGAAGAACGAGCTAATACCAACGAGGACCGTCACGGGGTACATGATGTGCATTGACTATAGAAAGCTGAACAAAGCAACGAGGAAGGATCATTACCCTCTCCCCTTTATTGACCAGATGCTCGAGAGACTGGCGAAGCATAATTATTTCTGTTTCATGGACGGGTATTCAGGATTTCTTCAGATCCCTATTCATAACGATGACCAGGAGAAGACGACTTTCACTTGCCCATTCGGGACATATGCCTATAGAAGAATGCCGTTCGAACTTTATAACGCCCCTGCTACATTCCAAAGACTCATGTCTGCTATCTTCTCCGACTACTCCCAGGACATCATGGAGGTTTTCATGGATGATTTCTCCGTCTATGGAACTAAGTTTGATTCGTGCCTCAGTAATCTAACTAAAGTCCTGGAGAGATGTCAAGAAAAGGGATTAGTCCTAAACTGGGAGAAGTGCCACTTCATGGTCCAAGAAGGAGTTGTGTTGGGGCATGTCATCTCTTCGAGGGGAATCGAGGTTGATAAGGCTAAAGTTGAGGTGATTGAAAAGCTTCCACCACCGCTCAATCTTCGTGGAGTCCGTGGTTTCCTAGGACATGCGGGATTTTATCGCCGCTTCATAAAAGACTTCTCGAAGATTTCCAGGCCGCTGACCCAACTCCTCGTGAAGGACATGCCTTTCATCTTCAGCGAGGAGTGTATGGAGGCCTTCCGCACTTTGAAGCTAGCTTTGATTTTCGCGCCCATAATACAGCCACCGGACTGGAATCTACCCTTTGAGCTAATGTGTGACGCTAGTGATTATGCGGTTGGTGCCGTCTTAGGGCAGAGGAAGGATAAAAATCTTCATGTCATATATTATACGAGCAAAACCCTTGATGCCGCCCAAAGAAATTATACTACCACGGAAAAGGAATTGCTAGCGGTCATCTACGCCATGGATAAGTTCCGACAATATCTCGTTGGTGCCAAGGTGATCGTGCACACAGATCACGCGGCCCTTAAATACCTATTGAGCAAGAAAGAAGCTAAGCCGCGGCTCATTAGATGGATTCTCCTCCTCCAGGAATTCGAACTGGAAATCAGAGACAAGAAGGGGGCGGAGAATGTTGTTGCTGATCACCTGTCCAGGATGCCTACCCTCGATTTAAATGCTACGCCGATCGACGATTCACTCCCTGACGAGCATCTTTTCTCTGTCTCTTCCTCCTGGACCCCCTGGTACGCTGACATCGCAAATTATCTGGCTTGTGCCATCGTCCCCCACAATGTGAGCTTTCAGCAGAAGAAGAAATTTTTCCATGAGGTCCGCAGATTTTATTGGGATGACCCCCCACCTATACAAAACCTGCAATGATGGGGTGATACGAAGATGCATCCCTGAAACTGAGGCGACCTCCATCATTTCCTATTGCCACGGGCAGCAATGTGGAGGGCACGCGAGCACCTACAAGACCACCACAAAAATTCTCCAAAGCGGATTCTACTGGCCTACACTCTTCAAGGACACACATGCTTATGTCCAAGCCTGCGATAAATGCCAAAGAGCGGGGAATATCTCCAAAAGGAATGAGATGCCTCAGCACTACATCCTGGAGGTAGAAATCTTCGATGTATGGGGAGTGGACTTCATGGGACCGTTCCCTTCCTCCTCAGGGAACCAGTATATCTTGGTGGCTGTAGACTACGTGTCGAAATGGGTTGAAGCGATGGCCAGTCCAACTAATGATTCCAGAGTGGTGGCCAAGTTCTTCAAAAGCAACATCTTCCCGCGGTTCGGTGTACCTCGTGTCCTGATCAGTGACGGGGGGAGCCACTTTATAGAAAAGAAATTCGAGGCCCTCTTAAAAAGATACGGGGTACAACACCGGGTGGGGCGTGCCTACCACCCACAGACCAGCGGTCAGGCGGAAGTATCTAACCGGGAGATTAAAAGCATATTAGAAAAGACGGTAGCCAATTCTAGAAAGGACTGGTCATCAAAGCTTCCTGACGCACTTTGGGCCTACAGGACGGCATTTAAAACTCCGATCGGCACGACTCCCTACCGGCTTGTCTATGGGAAAGCCTGCCATCTTCCGGTGGAATTGGATCATAGAGCATTTTGGGCAATTAAGAATCTGAACTTTGACGCCAAGGAGGTAGGGGGGCACTGGCAATTACAACTCAACGAGCTCGACGAAATCCGGCTCAATGCCTATGAGAACGCCAAGATCTACAAGGAGAAGCTGAAGCGGTGGCACGATAAGCGAGTCTTGAAGAGGGAATTCAGGGAAGGGGACTTAGTTCTCCTATTCAACTCAAAGCTGAAGCTCTTTCCTGGAAAACTCAAGTCAAGGTGGTCGGGACCGTTCCGTGTCACCAAGGTTTTCCCGCATGGGGCTATTGAGATAATGGGAAGGGATGAGCCGTTTAAAGTCAACAGACAGCGTCTGAAGCACTATGCGGTTGGAGAACCAGAATTCTCCCCGGTCGGGCCCCCAACGAGTGACAACTCTTCCTCTAACCCTCCGGATCCTAATTGACCACCGCTAGAGGCGTCGAGCAAACGACGTTAAACAAAAGCGCTTCATGGGAGGCAACCCATGCTCTTAAAATCTCTATCTCCAATCTTCAGAGTTATTTCTAACTTTAATTTGTCTATTTCTGATAAATAAATCCAGCCGTAAAAATTTTCGTTGAGGACTGATGCCATGTGTTCATTTTCTGCAGGAAACAAGACCCCAACCGATCGGGTGAGAACTCACCCGATCGGTTTGGACGTATCAGCTAAATGGCAGAGTCAGTTTCCTAACGAACCGACCAGGTGGCATTAGCAGTGACCGGGTCGCTGACTGTGTGGGTAGTGCTGAACTTTCGGGAAATTTGGAAATCGCATCAACCGATCGGTTGAGTAATATCGCGATCGGGTGAGGGGCCGGGTGAAATATCACATGTTCTCGGGAAAGATTTGGGAAGCGGTCAACCGATCGGGTGACTATTCACCCGATCGGTTCACCTGTAGCTGTTGGCCGACAGGAAACTTTCAAAATTCGTCCACCCGATCGGGTGAGTACTCACCCGATCGGTTCAGTTTCGCCCCTATAAATACCACCACCGCTCGATGACCGCCAACCGACTCCCGAAAATCCCCTTCACGCAGTTACTCGCCCTCAAACAGTCGAATCGCCCTCCTCTTCCTCTGAGGATTCTTTCATTCGCTATTCCCCACCCTCCTCTCCCTCCCCCTACCATTCTAGTACCAGCGAATCCGATTGACTCCCCCTCGCATATATCTGCATTTCACGATCACATCTTATTTGCTAGCACTGTCATGTCTAGCTTGGGGGACGTCTATTTTGGTGTGTTGTCGTGTTTTGTTTTTTCTTATTTTTGTGTGTGTGCTTGTTTTTACTTTTTGTCGTGTCATGTCGTGTATTTTGTTCGTGTCGTGTCGTGTCGTGTGGCTTGTTTATTTCGCTTCTTTTTATTTCTATTTTCGTGTCGTGTGGTTTGATTTTGATTTTTCTTTATTTTCAGTTTCATCTCTGTGTTTTCCTCGTTTTTCATTTCTTTTTGTGTCGGTGCGTATTCCCCCCATCTTCATTTCCCTCCCGTACTCACTCTTATTGCATTGAGGGCAATGCAAGCTTCAGCTTGGGGGAGTCGCACTGTGTGCGACATTTGAGTCTTTCTTTTTCGTTTTTGTGCCGTTTTCATCGTGTTTTTATTTTTTCTTTTCTTCTTTTTATCTCTTTCTCCTAGAGATGAACCCTATGATGAATTGCCACAAAATCACACACACCTAGCATAGCATCGATAATCACATTCACTAACCCTAGGATTTCGAGTTCTCATGCATTTCACGCATCGTGGGTCCTCTTAGCTTTTTGTGAGTCGTGTGTCGTGCCTAGCTGTGTGGTGTGCTTCTGCTTTGTGATTTACTTTATATACCTGTCCAGGAATGACCCCTAGATTATCATGCTTCGATTTGAATATGCGGTATTTATTTTCCCTGTTCTGCATGCTATATATATATATATCGTGTACATCATTTCGCATGTGTCGGGATTCCACAATTAAGGACTAAGATAACCCATTTAGCCTATGCTCTATTTAGCGAGAATAGTTTCCTTTGCCCAAGTGTTTAGATTCCGACTTCTTTTTTGTTTTACTTGGTGCAAATCCCCTCGTCGTGTACCGTTCTCCCACTTGGGAGAGTACTGATCGCTCCGGGACGTAACCCAAAAGAACGGTTGTAGTTTTACCACAAGTGCACGGTGTAGCAGCGAGCGGGTTATCGAACACAGGGAGGACGAATGACCGTGCTTGTTCTAATCAACCTGGCTATTTAAGAAGAGAGAAATTTGCCTTTGGCGATCCTGTCACAATCGTCAGACAAAGTACGGAAATATCAAATCAAATAAGAACGTCTAGGGAATGGGGAATTCCCGCTACTCACCATATTTCGTAAAAGCGGTTCATCGGTATCAAAGTTGCTAGAATAAGATTTTGGATGAACTAGTTGCAACTGAATGTAGAACCAAGCTCACGCTCTCGCGCTATTGCCGGTCTATAGCTATCCTAGGTTTGGGTCCAATCTCTTGCAAACCCTAGCCTAGGGAAGCTAGCATTAGGATCAACATCATCGTTCAATCGCGCACCGAGCCCAATCTCTTGCAAACTCGGTCCACGACCTAGTTTGGGATGGTTCCTACCCGTCCAATCTCTTGCAAACGGGTATTGGCACGGAATTGGAACCGGAAACCCTAGTATCGGTCCAATCTCTTGCAAACCGATACTACGGAAATTCGATTCCAACCCAATTCGGATTTCTAAGGGTTCCTATCGAATTGGGATCCAATCTCTTGCAAATCCCAATCGATGTGAATTCCTAGCCATCCGTAGTAAATTGATCCCAATCTAATCCCTAGTAGCAATTCTAACACAATTTCTACCAATTCATCACAATTATGAAATAGGGCTTGTAGGGTTCAACCCCACGCCCCAAGACGTGGCGACTACTCACAATTCATATCAAGATCACAAAAATAATCAATGAAATAAGCAATAGAATTCATCACAATATTGAGATATGCAATAAAAATAGAATTTTTAGAGAAGAGAAAAGCAAACCAATTGAGTTCTTCAATTTATCCTACAAAGATCCAATTTTGTCTCCTCTCCAATCACAAGAATAAAACTAAAAAGCTAATCTAAAAAGCTGCAAAAATTCTAAGAGAGAGAGAGGCCCCCTAAAACTAGGGTAAAAACAGGAGTTAAATAGCCCCCAAAATCGTCCAAAAACTGTGACCAAAATACCCCTGCACATCCTGTTTTCTGCAATTTTCGCTACAGGCAGCGCGTCGCACTCGGCCGAGTGACAAAAGTCGCTCGGCCGAGTGAAAACCCTGTAATTTTCCAGTAAGTCTCGATCTTCAGGGGTCTTCACTTCGAGGGCGGCTCGGCCGAGTGAGTTGTCGTCACTCGGCCGATGGCTTCATGGTACTCGGGTGGACGGAATTATCCACTCGGCCGAGTGGGTCTTCTGAAGCTCAGGCAGCCGAAAAACAGTAACATGGCGATTTTTGAAGGGCTTCGTCTGGGCGCCACTCGGTCGGACGGGGTCTCGTCACTCGGCCGATGTGGTCTCCGTCGCTCGGCCGAGTGCACGTATGAATCATGTCTGATCTGGTCGGCCGAGCGGTGTCTCGCTGGTCGGCCGAGTGACTCCTTCACTCGGCCGAGTGGGACACAAAACATGCCCAAACTGCTTGTTTTGGCCTCCTCGTCGCTCCTGCGACGTCCGTTCTTCCGCTCCTCTCCAACAGCAAAATACCCCTCGGGGAGGTCGTCGGCGACCCTCTGGAGTAAGCGCATCTCGAGAGCACTCCAAATCGCGCCAAATCACCTGAAATGCGACAAGAACAACAAATCGTGAAAAGCATCGCAATATCGTCGATATATCGTGAAAAACATGATTTGGGTGATCTAAATGGCATGCAAACATGCGGTAAAAAAGTGTAAAATAAGGAGTGATCAAAATACCCCAAGCTTACCTCTTACTCGTCCTCGAGGAAGATAAGTAAAAGGCGAACCCGGTGGATTCGGAAAAACGAAAACGGCGAAAAATGAAGAATGAAAAACGGAGAAGAATGAAAAACGAAATAAAAATAAAGAAGAAAGAAAGAAGCGAAGAGGTAGGCTGCTAGATCATTTTCTCAGGACGTGGGTTCCGCTTACTCATATAGCATGCACGGAATGAAAAACACATGTCAAAGAATTTTATTTTGATATCATAGTATAATAGTGCAAATAGAAATAGAAAACCCACGAACAACAATATAATCATGAAAAACGGAATAATTTTATAATTAACATCGTCTGAATCATTTAAAGCGGTATACAAATCACAGATCACACACTTTTCAATTGAATGCTTTCTATCAGGAGTATAAGAGTATCACACTATAGAATAGAGAGAATAGAAAAGTATGGATTTCATAAAATGAGTGCTAGGCTTAGATTTCTGGATTTCGTAAAGCTAAAAATAATCTCACCGAGTATAGAATATTACTTAGCCTAGGTTGTCGTGCAACGTCAAGTAGTCCCTCTCTCACACATCAATGGATCCCCTCCCCCAAGCTTATCTATAAGCATGGTGGCATAAAAAATGTTTACATCCCCATTTTTATAAAGCTCCAAAAGCAATGAAAAGAGAAGAGAAAGAAAGAAAGTGAGATGGGATCTTTTATTGAGGATTTTTCCTCTTTTCTTTTTCTCTTTTTTTTTCAATAAAAATATATACACAACGATCCCAACTCAAAGAGAGATAATGATATACAAGAATATTTTCTCTTTTTTTTTCGAATAAGAAATTTGGAGCTAGGAATTAATAGCGGGGGAAATGCCATATAATAGAATCGCTAAGGTGAGATTCACCAATGATTTTAAAAGTAGAGAAATGATGTTCAAGATTCATGGAGAAAGAAATGAATATATCTCTCGGTTCACTCTATAAGACATGCATGACAACTTCAGCAGGGTAATCTAATCTACTCAGTTTCGATCACAAAAAGCTAACTAATCTAGATTTATCATAGCTAACATCATTCAATCATCCTGAAGTGAAATGTACAGTTCATGCATATAGAAGTGATATAAGAAAAGAAATCAGTACTCCAGACATAGGCATTCAATGCGTGAATCTTGGTGTGTTTTCTGTGATAGCATACATATGAATATTCAGACTCAGCTAATAATAAAATTTCATCCATTTTCATGTGGAAAAAGTGTGGGTTACTATCTCTAGGTGCAAGGCAAGTCATAGCATATGATATCAGAAATAAAATCTAAGACATGACAAATATAGCACGCATACAGAATAAGCTAACTCCACGTCATCATCATCACAGAAAAGTCATCTCTAGCATGAGATGAAAAAGAAAGAAATAAAGATAAAGGGAAAATAGAACTATTTACGATGCGGCACACAGAAAGATAAGAAAAACGTGATGCATGGTAAAATGAGAAAAATGATGAATAATAAGTGCAAAAGCGAAAAACGGTGTGAAAAACTAGAAATAAAGGTGGCAAATCGAAAAAGAACGTGAGAACTCACTCCCCCAAGCTAAATGGCACAGTGTCCTCAATGTGCAAAGTGGGGCACACCGAGAGACAGGTAAAGTGAGGGGCAAGTGAGGATGCATGCATGATGAAAAAAAGATGAAAATAAAAAGAAAAATAAAGAAATGAAAAATATGATGCAGACATGATGCATGCAGGAATGGAGTGGTACAGATATATAAGTGTGTCACCAAAAACTCTCCCTCTCTCCCAAGAAAGATATATAAAGATACGATATGAATGAGAAACCCAAAATAAGTGAGGGGAGGGGGGTGGACAAAACTGCAACAGGACCCAGTGACGCTCACCGTGCCGACGAAGCATCTTCATCCAGGCCATAACATCGATCGACAAAGAAGTGGGGCCCGGTACTCATCGCAGGTCGTCAGGGAAGTCCTCGCCGGTCATAAGGGCAAGCAAGGTGATCAGGCCGCCGCAGCATATCGGTGAGCGAGCGCCCACCGATACAATGATGCGGTCCAAAAACCAAGCCGCGACATCAATCACGACGGCGGGGACAAGCTCATCGCCATCCCTAGATAGAGCTCTGGGACGTGTCATCGCGTAGAGCATGTAGAGCTCCGGCGTAGACATCGTGCCCGGCTCATATCTGGCCAAAAAGGTCGTCGCCATAAGGCGCTGAGCAATACGGAGGCAGGGATGGACAATGGCCGAGGCCTTGGCCCTACTAGGGTCAAAGGCAGCGTGAAGACCCGTAATCCGGGCCCAGAAGGCACCGGCGTCGAAGGAAGGTGGGGGGATATGGGTGGGGCCGTAACCGCGATCGGCTCCAGGGACAGCGGGCCACGAGAAAAATGCTCTCATCATATCGAGAGTGACCTGGCACTCCCGGTCCATGAACCGAAACGAGCATCCCTCGTCGGTCCGGGCGATCGAACTAAGAATCTCAAGTGTCGGGCGGGTAAACGTGTCCGCTGACACCTGGAAGAAATCTCGCCAGCCCACATTGTCGTACAACGTGAGCATCCCCTCTAGTACCCCCAGGCGTCCTAGGTCGGCAAGGTGTGCAAACCTGGAGGGTACGATCGAGCGCTGGGAGATACGCTCGAAGACGGCGCGGTGTGCGTCGTCTCGGAACGTAATCCCGAGCGGCCCCGACCAGTGGAGCTGGAGGTGGTGGCTGTGGAGCGGCGGGGAGTGGCTGTGCGGGCTGTGTGGGCGCTGCATGCTGTGCGGGGTGTGCGGGGCCTGCAGGCTGTGCTGGGTGGATGGGGTGTGTGGGAGAAGGTGGAGGAGAGTTCTCCAACTCGTGGGAGGGGCCGGCATCATCCGACCGCTTCCGCTTGGCGGAAGCTCTCTTCGACCGCGGCCGTGTCCGGGGCGGCATATCGGCCCCGAGCGCGCGCCGAAAAGTGTAAAAAATGCGGCGTGTGCAAAAGAAAGGAAAGAGTGTACACCGACACGCCGCGAGTGCTAAGCAATGGAAGAGTGCGAAGACAGCGCCTCCGCGAAGCCCGAATCAGTCCTTAGAAGCTCCCCGGGGCTCCCCCTAAGCTCCCAAAAACAACCTGCGCATGAAATGGAGATATCAGCGAGTAATATTCAAAATGTATGGGGCATTAGGGGTATAATAGATAGATATAGAAATCAATTTGGGTTTGGGGGTTGTTTAACACATGGATCCTCGAAAAATACACAAAAAGAGGAGAAAAAGGCGAAATAAGCGATACCGGAGGTGGTCGGAGCGGCGGCCGTCGGCGACGAATCGGGCGAGGCACGGTGGTTGCTCGGTCGGTGGTGGCTGGCCGAGCGGCGGCGCGGCGACCGGTGGTCGGGCGAGTGAGGGCGCGAGCGAGGCGAGCGGGCGAGGGGAGCTGAAGGGTCGGGCGCGATTTGGGTTTTTGCGTTTCGAAAAACGTGCCCCCCTCGGCCACTTATATAGTGAAAGTTACGACTCGGCCGAGTGAATAGGTCACTCGGCCGAGCGAGATCAATGGACATTTCCTCCCCGCTATCGCTTCGGCCGAGTGGCTTTGCCAGTCTCGGCCGAGTGGAGTAAGTCCATTCGGCCGAGTGGCTCAAGCTACTCGGTAAGATTCGCCCTAGGAGCGTATCCGTTTTACTCGGCCGAGTGAAAATATATACTCGGCCGAGTAGCATTTACACTGAAATCAGGAAAATAAACAGAGAGTTGGGTACAGCAGACTTCCCTCGTTCGTGAGCGGCTCGGCCGGACGAAGTTGTGTACTCGGCCGAGTGACTAGTATACTTGGCCGAGTGAGACTTGTGTTCTGCTGTTTGTCTTCGTTTGGGCTCTAAACTCCGTCTTTCTTCCTCCAGTCGATTTCATCTTACTCCTAAGCATCGAGCGTCTTCCTGGGGCGCTCCTCATCGTCTCGTTCATCCTCCTCATGATGGATTTACCTATCTCCCCTCCTGTCAAGAAAAATAGGACCCGTTATCACAAAATTTTTGGGCGAACGACTTAAAACACTAAAAATTTCTAAAACAAAAATAAAGAAAAAGTAAAAATAAAGCAATAACCGTCGGGTTGCCTCCCGACAAGCGCTCGTTTAAGGTCGTGAGCTCGACCCCCTATGATTTTCAATTAATGCGGGATGTTTGGTGCATATGAGATGCACCCATCAAACTTTCCGGGGAGAACGCTTGGATTCGGAAGTTGCGGTGGCGTGTTCTCCCGCGGTGGTCTCTCGTCTCAAATAGTATTGGGGGGAGGCTCCCCCAAGCTAGCGTTTGCTCCGGTAAACGGCTTCACCGGTGACGCCGATTTTCGTATCGGCGGAGCTTTCTTTGGAGACTTTAATTTCGAGAGCTTGCAGAGCTCTCGAATCCTTGCGACATCAGCGTCGCCTTCATCATTTTCAGCGGAGAGGTCGGGGGAATCATCTTTCTTCTCATCTTGGCCTAAATCCGGGCCTTCATCAAAATCCTCATCGAAAAGAGCGCCAATCGAGTGGGGGATCGCCTCTTCTATCACCTCATCAAGGAGGTCCATGTAGTCAAGTTCCTCGTGGTAAGGCATGTGTTTCATAGCCTTAGGAATGTGAAGCTCCACCTCGATGTTGCCGACATTCAAAGTTAGGGTACCTTCTCGCACGTCGACAATCACTCCGGCGGTGGCGAGGAACGGGCGTCCAAGTATCAATGAAGTATCTCCCTCCTCCTTAACGTCCATGATCACGAAGTCACATGGCAAGCATATTCCCCCCGGGACTTGTAGCGGGATGTCTTCGGCTATCCCTACCGGTCTTGTTATTCGCCCATCGGCCAATTGTATCCGCATGTCGGTAGGTTTCAACTTCGTCCCGGTGTTTAGCCTTAAGAACATGGAGAGAGGCATGAGGCTCACACTAGCCCCTAGATCTACCAACGCCTTTTGAAGAGGGACGCCGCCCAAGGTGCAAGGAATCCGAAAACTCCCCGGGTCTTTAAATTTGGTCGGCTAATTCTCTCTCTTGGTGAACCAAGAGCCCTCCTCGGCTAGCATAATCTTCTCCTTCCTCTTTCTCCCCGAAATTAAGTCCTTTAAGAATTTAGCATATGTGGGGATCTCCACGATGGCGTCGAGGAAGGGAATGTTGAGGCTAACTCCTCTAAGATACTCGAGAAACTTTGCTAGCCTTTTCTCCATTTTCGCTCTAGCGAGCCTCTGGGGAAACGGGACCGGTGGCATGAAGCACCTTTCCTCAATCAATTGCTCCGCTCTAGATTTCTCCTTTTCTTGTGGCTCTTTCTCCTTCTCAACTTCAACTACCGGCTCAATTGGCTCCAAACTTTCCTCCACGGGCTCCTCGGTAGGAATCATGTCGGGGGTGGTATCCTTCCCGCCTCTAGTAGTAACGGCAACTACGGCATTGATGTGGCCGGTGTTGCCCCGTGGGTTTTGCTCGGGTTGTGCCGGCAATCGTTGAGTGTTCCGATTGAGCAACGCCAATTGCTCCGATATTTGAGCCACAACGGTATTGAGGGAGTCTTGCCCCGCCTTTAAGGTAGCATTGACCTTATTTTGCTCGACCATAAACGCCTCCACTCTAGCTTCGAAGTCGGATCGTTGTTGAGCTTGTGGAGGGTTTTGATTTTGATTCCTCCACCCTTGATTGTATCCGGGCGGCCTATATGGTGGAACTTGTTGCTTTGGTTGGAAATTTTGTTGTGGAGGCCCCCTCGGCGGATAGTGTTGTTGTTGGGGTGGTGGTGGTCGATCTTGTTGAGGTGGTTGTTGTGGCGGGTTCAAAGCTCCTTCATTGTTGGCGTAAGAGAATCCGGGATGATTTCTTGTGGCTGGATTGGCCCAATATCCTTGGTTCCCCGCGACATATTGTACTTGCTCCAAGGATCCTTCTCCTTGCTCTCCTCCCACATACATGGCTTGAGATTGGTCTTGCCAATCACACATTTGGTTCGTTGGAGCGGAGGTGGAAGGGGTTCCTTGGGGCTCCGTGATAAACTTCTACAGTCTCTCCACTACCTTGTGGAGAGAATCAAACTTGCTTGTAAGCTCCGCTACGACCTTCGACTCATAGATACTAGTTGGCTTCAAGGAGGACGTGGAGTGTCCTCGCTCATCGCCCCATTGTTGGTTGTTTGAGGCCATCTCATCAATTAGGGCCGTAGCCTCCTCGGGAGTCTTTGACAAGATAGCACCATTCGCCGCGGCATCAATAATTTGTTTGGTCCCTGGTTGGAGACCGTTGTAGAAGCTATGAACTAGCTCCCAATCTTCTATGCTATGGTGCGGGCATTGGTGCTGCAGATCTTTAAAACGCTCCCAAGCCTCATAGAGCGTCTCTTGGGGTCCTTGCTTGAAGGACATGAGAGCGCTCCGGATCTTCACCGTCTTGGATGGCGGATAGAACTTGTCAATGAATGCACTCGCCAACTCGTCCCAAGAGGTGAAGACTCCGTCAGCCTGCGTCCTCAACCAATAGAGTGCCTTGTCCTTTAGCGTGAAGGGGAAGAGACACAGTCTGATGGCATCGATGGAGACCCCCGGCATCTGAAATGTGGCGCACTTCGACAAGAATAAATGGATGTGGTAGTGAGGATTCTCATGGGCATTCCCATGAAATGGATCCTGCTGCATCAGAACCACTAGTCCAGTCTTTAGCTCGAAATTCTTGTCGGCCGCCAACTCCGGCACGGCAATGGATGAGGTCGTAGAAGAGGTCTTAGGCCGAAGCCTATCTCGAATAGAAATTATCCTCGCCATCCTTGCTGCTAATTGGTCCGCAGTTTCCGGGTTGGTCATAAACCGCCCTTCCAGATTTTGTCTCCTTTCCGCTCTAAGTCTCCGCGTGGTACGTTCGATCTCGGGATCAAATAATATAGCTTCATGGTCCGCCGTAGATCTCGTGTACATGCACAGGGAAAACAGAGTTTCAAAGAAATGATTAGTACCGTGGAAGGGTTAGGTAAAAATGAAGGAATGGAAATAATAATAATAATAATAAGAAAAAGAAATAGCTAGGGTGGTAAGATCAAACGCAATCGCCTCCCCGACAACGGCGCCAAAAACTTGATCGCTCCGGGACGTAACCCAAAAGAACGGTTGTAGTTTTACCGCAAGTGCACGGTGTAGCAGCGAGCGGGTTATCGAACACAGGGAGGACGAATGACCGTGCTTGTTCCGATCAACCTGGCTATTTAAGAAGAGAGAAATTTGCCTTTGGCGATCCTGTCACAATCGTCAGACAAAGTACGGAAATATCAAATCAAATAAGAACGTCCAGGGAATGGGGAATTCCCGCTACTCACCATATTTCGTAAAAGCGGTTCATCGGTATCAAAGTTGCTAGAATAAGATTTTGGATGAACTAGTTGCAACTGAATGTAGAACCAAGCTCACGCTCTCGCGCTATTGCCGGTCTATAGCTATCCTAGGTTCGGGTCCAATCTCTTGCAAACCCTAGCCTAGGGAAGCTAGCATTAGGATCAACATCATCGTTCAATCGCGCACCGAGCCCAATCTCTTGCAAACTTGGTCCACGACCTAGTTTGGGATGGTTCCTACCCGTCCAATCTCTTGCAAACAGGTATTGGCACGGAATTGGAACCGGAAACCCTAGTATCGGTCCAATCTCTTGCAAACCGATACTACGGAAATTCGATTCCAACCCAATTCGGATTTCTAGGGTTTCCTATCGAATTGGGATCCAATCTCTTGCAAATCCCAATCGATGTGAATTCCTAGCCATCCATAGTAAATTGATCCCAATCTAATCCCTAGTAGCAATTCTAACAAAATTTCTACCAATTCATCACAATTATGAAATAGGGCTTGTAGGGTTCAACCCCACGCCCCAAGACGTGGCGACTACTCACAATTCATAGAAAGATCACAAAAATAATCAATGAAATAAGCAATAGAATTCATCACAATATTGAGATATGCAATAAAAATAGAATTTTTAGAGAAGAGAAAAGCAAACCAATGGAGTTCTTCAATTTATCCTACAAAGATCCAATTTTGTCTCCTCTCCAATCACAAGAATAAAACTAAAAAGCTAATCTAAAAAGCTGTAAAAATTCTAAGAGAGAGAGGCCCCCTAAAACTAGGGTAAAAACAGGGGTTAAATAGCCCCCAAAATCGTCCAAAAACTATGACCAAAATACCCCTGCACAGCCTGTTTTCTGCAATTTTCGCTACAGGCAGCGCGTCGCACTCGGCCGAGTGACAAAAGTCGCTCGGCCGAGTGAAAACCCTGTAATTTTCCAGTAAGTCTCGATCTTCAGGGGTCTTCACTTCGAGGGCGGCTCGGCCGAGTGAGTTGTCGTCACTCGGCCGATGGCTTCATGGTACTCGGGTGGACGGAATTATCCACTCGGCCGAGTGGGTCTTCTGAAGCTCAGGCAGCCGAAAAACAGTAACATGGCGATTTTTGAAGGGCTTCGTCTGGGCGCCACTCGGGCGGACGGGGTCTCGTCACTCGGCCGATGTGGCCTCCGTCGCTCGGCCGAGTGCACGTATGAATCGTGTCTGATCTGGTCGGCCGAGCGGTGTCTCGCTGGTCGGCCGAGTGACTCCTTCACTCGACCGAGTGGGACACAAAACATGCCCAAACTGCTTGTTTTGGCCTCCTCGTCGCTCCTGCGACGTCCGTTCTTCTTCCGCTCCTCTCCAACAGCAAAATACCCCTCGGGGAGGTCGTCGGTGACCCTCTGGAGTAAGCGCATCTCGAGATCACTCCAAATCGCGCCAAATCACCTGAAATGCGACAAGAACAACAAATCGTGAAAAGCATCGCAATATCGTCGATATATCGTGAAAAACATGATTTGGGCGATCTAAATGGCATGCAAACATGCGGTAAAAAAGTGTAAAATAAGGAGTGATCAAGTACACATGTATATATCCCAATATTCAAAAAATCCAAAAAAAAGAGAAAAGAAAAGAAAAACCCAAAAAGAAAAGAAAATAAAAATTTTGTATAGCCCAAAATTCAAAAAAAAATACAAATACCCAAACCCCAAAAATTTCCCGTGTGAATATTTTCCTACTTGCCGAGAATAAAGGGAAGGCGAGAATTTGCATCGAGTGTTCTACTCCACATCATCTCAACCCCCATCGTTTTCGAAAACACTTGGCTTATGAACTTTTTAGCTATTATCTAGGCTTTAGTGTGGTGATTTCCTTAACCCTAGTTGTGGAGTCCCTGACGCATGATATGTTTCGATTCCCTCTCTATTCTCATGCATGCTTGAACCATATATTTACCGCCTTATTCAATTCGAATTGGTATTTGGGTCATTTCCTGGGTTTGCGTATATCGAGCTTTATTGCACAATGTAGATAGTGACACCGTCTGCTAACACACGACCACACTCACTCGCGCTTCACCGAGTGGGCCCACGGCACTTGTCTGGACTCGTATTCCTTAGTCTAGTGATGTGATTTGGTGTTTGCTTGCTTGGTGTGTCGTTTTTGATTTTGTTGGCCCTGACGGGCGATCTAGGATATAAAGTTTTCTTTTTCTCTCTTTCTCTCTATTTTCTCCCTCCGAGCTCCTACTCTCACTCGTCTTCCTCGAGGACGAGGAAGAGTTCAGCTTGGGTGATTTTGACGTGCGTTTATATTTCATATATTTGCGCACGTTTTCTTCCGTGTTTTTTCGTATTTACCGCCGTCTTTTATTCGTTTTCTCGTGTTTTCTTGTATTTTCTTGTTTTCTTTCACTTTTCCGTATTTTCCGTGTTTTGCAGGAGTTTGCTGGCATTTGGGACGCAAAACGATGATATCATGTGTCCCCGGAGCAACGGGAGGAGTCACGCGTGATCCAGGGGGTCAAACGACGAAGATTACATCTTTCAGCCCCACACCCGGTCGGTTGGTCATCTCCAACCAATCGGGTGATGCACGGGTGTACCACCCGGACGCATCTTGGAGCCCCCGAGCAGTCACCCGGTCGGTTCAGTGACCGGGTCAAAAGCTCAAAGTCTCTGGAAATTCGAAGCTGATTTCCAACCGATCAGGTGACCTTCACCCGATCGGTTCACCTGTAGCTGAATTTCAACAGCCAAGACTCGAAGCTCCAACCGGTCTCCTCACCCGGCCCGCACCAAGTCCAACCGGTCGGCACCAAGATCCAACCGACCGCACCAAGATCCAACCGACCGGTTCATACTGACCGGGTGAAACCCCCGCATTGCGCTGTAATTTTGTGAAGCGGCTCACCCGACCGGTTGACTTGTCAACCGATCGGGTGATGTCGTTTTCTATAAATAGAACCCTAGGTTTCCCAGATTCCAGAGTTGGTTATTTTTTACTGTTTTCTTCATTTTGTGACGGCTGTAATTTTCCTGTTTTGTAAGTTTTCGGATCTTTGTAAAACTTTAGTATTATCTTTATTGCTCTACTACCTTTGCATTCCTATCATATTATTATGATTTCAACGGTCTATTTTCATTTAGATCGCTTTTTAATGAATATTGGTGAGTAGTTCCCAAATCTGGGATTTTGGCGGAAACCCCTTCGGGGGCTCTTCCTGATGCGTCCATAGGGTTAGGAAATCGTTAGGGATTAGGAATCTAACGGTTACGCGGGGTGTTTTATTGTCATCGGCGGGAAAAAGACCGCCTTTGACCGTTGGGCCAAGGGGGAATAAACTTGGCGGTTGACTCCCTAGCCATAGCTCACGCCCTTAGCGTAGACGCCGAATCCTAGCGCGCGGGAGCGGCAGGATGAGATGTTGGGAGTTATCGTTGCGAGCTTAGTGCTCCCGGAATCGATCAGTGTTAATGGACACGGGAGTGCCCACTGATCGAACCCGGGAAGTCCGGTGTATCATCCTGGGCACCGACCGGAATATCGGGCCCATGGGATGCCGGTACCACTTTCAGAGGCAACGTCTCACCATTAGACTCTAATTCCGATCGCCATCCTACCCGTAGGCCGTATCGGCGAGAGTCGCTCGTTGGAGTGGAAACCAAAGTCCCGGGTTTATTTTCATATTGTTCATACCTTGCATTCCTTTACCGTGACAAACCATCAACCGATCTGGGCTAGCTCGCCCACGGGGTGATTTCGGTCCTCCTTGACACAAGCACATCCTAGCCTCCCTGTGTTCGACCCCCAAGCCACACTACAACACCGTGCGCTTGCGGTTACAAATATCTAAACCCTCACGCGGGTCCTCCGGCCATTTGCGGTTCGCAAACCGGGGCACGTCAAGAACTCCCGACATCTCATCCTGCCGTTCCCACGCGCTAGGATTCGATGTCTACGCTAAGGGCGTGAGCTATGGCTAGGGAGTCAACCGTCAATTTTATTCACCCTTGGCCCAACAGACAAAGGCGGTATTTTTCCCGCCGATGACAATGAAACACCCCGCGTAACCGATAGATTCCTAATCCCTATCGATTTCCTAGTCCTATGGACGCATTAGGGAGAACCCGCGAAGGGGTTTCCACCAAAATCACAGATTTGGGAACTACTCACACATATTTGCTAAAAAGCGATCTAAATGAAAATTGACCGTTAAAAACATAATCATACGATTGGAATGAAGAAATAGTAATGCAATTAAGATAATATCAAAGTTTGGTTAAGATCAGAACACTTACAAATAACAAAGAAATTACAGCCGTCACAAGAGAGAAAAACAGCAAAAAATAACAACTCCCGTTTCTGGAAACCTAGGTGTAACGACCGGTTTCAGCGATGCGTAGTTTGTTCCCCTCTCGTGTCGTATATCTTTCTTCGTATCCGTAGTTAAGTCGTAAAGGACCCCGTATCCGTATCCGCAACTAGCTTTATACGTATTAGCCATCATTATTATTATCTTTAACAATATTTTATTATTGAGTTTAGACAATTTCTTTGATACCCTTTCTAAATTACTTTCGAATTCAAATGAGAGCTTCCCATATTAAATCCTATATAAAAATATATATTTCCAAAACCCATATTGATTAGCCCTATTTCCTTAATTAAACCTATTAATTTAAACATTATTTTGGAAACTTTCCATGTATAAACCCTTTTAAACCTATTAATTAGCCCTAATTACTTCCCGCTATAACAAAACAATATTACTATCTAAATTTCACACTATCTTACCTAGTATAACTCTAGCCAACTTAGGAACTTTTTGGCCGAACCAAATGTAACACACGCACCCAACAGCAAGACTCACCCACACCACATGATAACACACAAAGGGAAGAAAACAACACTTTAAGACCCTTGGCCTGCTCACGTACAGCCATCTTGGCCTACTGAATGCCCCACTTCTTTAAGAAAATCCTAAAGGCTAAAAAATTCTACTATTTCTTATACAACAAAACCATGTCCCTATTAATTCTTTTAAATAATAACTCTAGGCTTTGGTTCCTACAGCTAGCCTAAACAAAAAAAAGGAGAACCACTCCTCAGTCCTCACGTGCTGCTTTCATAACCCCACACCCCTAGGCTAGCCTATGAGAAACCCTAAGGTTTTCTTTTTACATCTAACCCTACTTTCTACCTACAGCCGCCCTACCCTTTATCATCTCCATTCCATCGCAAAACAACGCAGCTGCGCCCTACTTTTGTCCCCACCGCCTAGCAACGCACGCGAGCTGCCCCTCCTCCTTCTCCTTCCTCATAAGCCCGCAACCACCCCCAGACCACGGCATCTGCTCCTTCTCCACGCATCCGACCATAGCCCGCGGCCTCCACTCATGCGTCAACCCACGCCCAGGCACACAACCGCCTCTCCACAGGCCACCTCCGAGCTCCTTCTCCCCGGCCTCCTCCTCCTTCCTCCCCTGCGCCGGCATCCAAACACCCCCCACAGCGACGCTGCATCCAAGCCGCGGCCCCCTCGCATACCCCAGCCTCGCGAGCAGCCCTCGACGTCTCCCTCTTGTCTCCACGCATGCTCAGCTTCTCCCAACGTCGGTAGCCCTCGCCCAGCGACGTCGGAGCGCCCTGAACGCCTGCAGATTGCCGGGATACCGCACGACGTCTCTCTTGGGCACAACGGCAGCCCCTCCTCGTGAAACTGCCCGGATCCGACACCGTCAGGCCGTGCACACGTCGTTCAGCCCCGGATCTGACGTTGTCAGCCCCTGAGACTTACTACTTCCTTCGCAACTGGCTGCAGGACCTCCGGACGTCGCTGCCGCTCTTCAAACACAAACGTTAGTCGTTGTTTTGAAGTTGCACACGTCGCCGCTGCATTCCGACCCTTTTCCCTCATCACCGGTTAGTGGATCTGCCCTTATTGTGCTTTTACAACCCACACCGTAAACTAGAAGACCTAATAAAATCGAGATACTAGACATCTTAGGTTATTTCAATGTTTTAAGATGTCAAACATGACCTAACGTGGCTGTATGTTGTACCAAAACAGCGAATCGTCTCCTCCGTAGCGTAGTATTCGTCAAGACGTTTCCAACGACACCAAGAACGTCAAAAACAGGCAAGTATATGATTTGTTATGATTTTTAGAAGTTTCGGCACATTCACGCCGCCTTCATGTATTGCTGTGTAACTCAAAAACTAGGTATGAAATGACGTACAAAACTGACACCATAATGACTTGGACGAAATTTGGGATCCAACGGTATATCATACGATATATCCCCAATTTAAACAATAAGCGAAAGAAATCATTTCTGTAGCAAGTTGAACAAAAAGGGCGTATTCGTCATTATTTGAAATTACGGAAACGGCAGTCCGACCCGTTTCCACTTTGCAGAACTGTCACCAATAAACCTTAATGTTGTTAACAATAAAATTCAGTGAGTCCTGACATGTTTAACAGTATGGACATCGTGAAATCGTGCGCCTCGAAGGCGGTATCGTGATATCGTGATGTCGTGTGAGTCGACTAGGCCGGCTCGTGTTCCGGCAAAACTTTTGGGTGGGGTTAGGGTTGAGCGGCCACTGGACGTATGAAAGGTACTCTCCTCAAGAGCACCACCCGACGCGGTGGGTTAGTGTCAATCACGGTAAGCCCCAGTGAGAGGAACGACCTTCTCATCACGACCTAAAGGCGAGAACCCTAGATTAGATGTGAATTCTTGACATGGTCATTGTAACGCTAACTTGGTCTTCGTGAATATTGAAAAGCTAACAAACTCAGAGAATCTAATTTTGAACTTGCCATCGACTAGAACTGCATGCTAGGATTGTTTCTTTCTGCTCCGAAATTGTTAAATGTTAAATTGCTGCAGTCATTTCTTTAAGATATTAAATGCTTCTTAAATTCATATCATATGCATATCTTGCCTTGGGATGCTAATCTTTCCTTGCCGACCTTGCTAACATACATTCATTGTTTGTGGATGTATGTCAGATTCAGCGCCTGAGTACCCGGAGGATTCGTACGTGACGCCTGGCTCTGAGAGCCAGAGTTGGTCGTAGACGCCGAGCCGCTTTCTGCGGAAGAATATGGCCTTCGTCACTGCTTTGAGTTTCAGTTTAGTTCCTTGTAGTAGGATTAGTGTGTCGTTGTAGTTCTTTTTGGCCCTGCTGTGGCTTGTCTTGTAATTTCGTGTACGCATTATATATCTGGATGTGTCATTTATCTTTGAATGTTCTGATTGTTCTGATACGCAAATGCAAGGACCTCTTCTGTGTTTTTATCACAGACGCTTATTGGACTTGAGCTTCACCGCTCCAGTTCAAGCGGGCCGTGTAACGCTCTAGCTTCCGGTTCTTTTGGGAAGCGGGGCGTTACAGGTTTTAGTGGTGGCCCATGCAGGTCCTGCAACTGCAAAATTCAGAACAATGAGAACACTTTTCATTAGCCAAACGTCCAGAATTAGTTCGTACGCGAGATTACTCGAATGCCTTGTCTCAGCAAGATAGGAACCCAATGTCAGGATGATAGGAAGAGTTAGTTAGACGCTTGTGCTCATTAGTTAGAAACCCTCGCCACGACTTAGTATTATCATCTTAGGAGTCACCCTGTCGATTGATCATCCAACTCTGACCTTATTAGGTCTTTTTGAATTCATTAGTTAATCGCTTAGATTTATCGAACCTAGGGCCCAACCGAACGTAGCGATCATCACCGTGCAAGTCGAACCTGAGACTCCTGCATGAGTAGACTTCGAGACGTAAGACATCCCAGACCCATAAGATTCCGACCTTGATCCTCTATGAACCACCACCTCGGCTTCCCTATCACAGTCTAGTTCTTTGACGAACCTTAGTGCTAAACCTTAGTCGACCCAATGATTATTTCCCCTGATTTTATTATCATCTTATTATTACAATTCCATGTTAATTGATGATCGTAGGAGGCCACGGTAGCGTGTTCACAGAGTTACTTCTTAGTCGTCCTTACGTTTCAAATCGTCGAACCTGATTCTTGTCCTCGATTCACATAAACTCTTCAGATCCGCCGTCTTACTGATTCAGGATCTTCAAAAAAAGTATTTTCGATATTTTATTGAATTCTACGCTAAGTTTGAAATCCCTTCGAAAACTTTTCTACACTTCAGTCGACTTAAACCCAATCTTGATTAGGGAACTCTTCTGACGCGATCTTTTAATTACTACCCTAAAGCGATTTTCTAACATGCATTTTCCGCACTTCTACTCCACATGACCTCGTATAACCACTCTATTTTTCCTCGTGTAAAGAACTTCCTTTTGAAACTTTTTTTTGTCACCTCCTTTTCTTACTAACACATTTCAAACCAATCATTCATACATATTTCTAAAATACTTCCTAAGTTAAATAGAACTTCAAAATCCTGTGTGTCAGTTTTATAATCATTATCTTCATATACTTTATGAAAAGAAAAATTTTCTTTTTACAAACCTATTTCCATTTACAAGTCAATCACTACGACACAATGTCCATATTACCCTTCACCTGTTATTGGACTAATCATATTTTACGTTTTAACTTCTACCGTATACTCGCTATGTAACGTAATTTATAACGATGTTATTATTTTTACACACATCCTTATCTTCTTAATTATTTAATTATTCATAAATATTTTATGTCACCCAACCAAATTACTCTCTTATCTATATTACCCCCAGAACCGTCCGTCACAACTTCATTTCATTGATCATTCAACTCCGATTCCTACCCTATTCCTTAGTTACCACATTAGTGCTTATCATTGCTTAGTGAGACCGTTAGCATGGATTGTAGCGTGGTTGTGGTATATGTATATAGATAGTGGGTGTGGACCTGTGTGGGTGAATCTCTAAATACCCGTTATGTATAAGTGTGTTTGCCTTTAATGTGCTAGTATGGTGTGATTGTCTATTGAGTCATATGTGCATGTATGGTAATTTGTGATATATATGTATATAGTCGAGTGTAGATTAGTAAGCGTATATTTACACTTAGGCAAGCGATTGGCTATATCACTATAGGAATACCTGAGCGTGATTGATTTGGTTTTGACTAGTTACTAGGCATGTATGTACCTTAGCCGTACTTGTTAATGGTTGTAGTTGTATGCTAATACATTGATATGCATGATATGCGTAATGATAATAGGTGTACGTATAGTTGTGTGTGCAGATTTATTTTCGGATCTATATGTTAGTATGTCTGGCGTGTGATCGTGTGTATATATGTACGTGGTCAGTTATAGGTATATGTATATATATACAATGTATGAATAAGTGTGTTTTATGTATAGTAAGACTCTAATATTACCCCCTACAGGATGGTGTGTGAGCATGTGTATACCAGGAGGTATGCATGGCCATATGTTTGTGACTACGTATATGTGAATGTGTGAAATAGTATACCTGCCTATGTAAATTACCCTGGTTGTGTGTACTGGTGTGTATGTATACGTCATATATAGATAGGAGATAGGCGTGTAGTAGTGTAAGTATGTATGTGTATGTAAAATGAATGTATGAATAGGTATTTGGACGTGTGTGATATATGAGTAAGTGTATGCATATGGATGTATATGGTTTCATTATAATGTATATATGACCGAGATAGAATGACCTTAGTGTCTAAGTCCGCTCACCCCTATGTCGGCCTCTTTAAGGAAGTCTGAGGACGGACTTGATCCTAAGGTGGGTAGATTACGATGACCCTGGTGCTATGTGTAAGGCTTGTATAAATCCGTGTATGGTGTAAGGTAATACGTGCATGTATATACGTGTAGTGATTTGTAATATTACGTGTGTATATGGTAATATGCGGTATGTAAAAGTGGCTGTACGATTGAAGTGTTAATTGACTAAGAATGGTTGTATTTTTATTAGCGGTATGTTTATATGACATGTGATGCTATGTCGGTATAGATTATGAGTGTATAAGATATAGGGTATTACGTTGTGAATTTGTAATAATGTGAGTGTGCGAGGTGATGGCACACCTACAGCTAGTAAATCGGTGTGGTCGGGTGTCACTATTCACCCGAGTATGATGTTGGATGGTATTATATTAAATGTGTTATGTTAATACGTAGTTAGTAATGTGTGTATGTCTATTGCTACTATTAATAGCATGGACGTTGAGTAGTATTACCCACGGTAATACTATTGGTAATGGTATTAGTATTAGAAGTACTATTTGAGTATGGCGTAATGCTTATTTATGGTGTGTATGCATTAGAATAGGAGATACGAGCGTTACCCTTACGTTTTTCCTGTGTCTTAGCCGATGAGATTCCGAGGACGGAATCGTCTTTAAGGTGGGTAGGATGTAACGACCGGTTTCAGCGATGCGTAGTTTGTTCCCCTCTCGTGTCGTATATCTTTCTTCGTATCCATAGTTAAGTCGTAAAGGACCCCGTATCCGTATCCGCAACTAGCTTTATACGTATTAGCCATCATTATTATTATCTTTAACAATATTTTATTATTGAGTTTAGACAATTTCTTTGATACCCTTTCTAAATTACTTTCGAATTCAAATGAGAGCTTCCCATATTAAATCCTATATAAAAATATATATTTCCAAAACCCATATTGATTAGCCCTATTTCCTTAATTAAACCTATTAATTTAAACATTATTTTGGAAACTTTCCATGTATAAACCCTTTTAAACCTATTAATTAGCCCTAATTACTTCCCGCTATAACAAAACAATATTACTATCTAAATTTCACACTATCTTACCTAGTATAACTCTAGCCAACTTAGGAACTTTTTGGCCGAACCAAATGTAACACACGCACCCAACAGCAAGACTCACCCACACCACATGATAACACACAAAGGGAAGAAAACAACACTTTAAGACCCTTGGCCTGCTCACGTACAGCCATCTTGGCCTACTGAATGCCCCACTTCTTTAAGAAAATCCTAAAGGCTAAAAAATTCTACTATTTCTTATACAACAAAACCATGTCCCTATTAATTCTTTTAAATAATAACTCTAGGCTTTGGTTCCTACAGCTAGCCTAAACAAAAAAAAGGAGAACCACTCCTCAGTCCTCACGTGCTGCTTTCATAACCCCACACCCCTAGGCTAGCCTATGAGAAACCCTAAGGTTTTCTTTTTACATCTAACCCTACTTTCTACCTACAGCCGCCCTACCCTTTATCATTTCCATTCCATCGCAAAACAACGCAGCTGCGCCCTACTTTTGTCCCCACCGCCTAGCAACGCACGCGAGCTGCCCCTCCTCCTTCTCCTTCCTCATAAGCCCGCAACCACCCCCAGACCACGGCATCTGCTCCTTCTCCACGCATCCGACCATAGCCCGCGGCCTCCACTCATGCGTCAACCCACGCCCAGGCACACAACCGCCTCTCCACAGGCCACCTCCGAGCTCCTTCTCCCCGGCCTCCTCCTCCTTCCTCCCCTGCGCCGGCATCCAAACACCCCCCACAGCGACGCTGCATCCAAGCCGCGGCCCCCTCGCATACCCCAGCCTCGCGAGCAGCCCTCGACGTCTCCCTCTTGTCTCCACGCATGCTCAGCTTCTCCCAACGTCGGTAGCCCTCGCCCAGCGACGTCGGAGCGCCCTGAACGCCTGCAGATTGCCGGGATACCGCACGACGTCTCTCTTGGGCACAACGGCAGCCCCTCCTCGTGAAACTGCCCGGATCCGACACCGTCAGGCCGTGCACACGTCGTTCAGCCCCGGATCTGACGTTGTCAGCCCCTGAGACTTACTACTTCCTTCGCAACTGGCTGCAGGACCTCCGAACGTCGCTGCCGCTCTTCAAACACAAACGTTAGTCGCTGTTTTGAAGTTGCACACGTCGCCGCTGCATTCCGACCCTTTTCCCTCATCACCGGTTAGTGGATCTGCCCTTATTGTGCTTTTACAACCCACACCGTAAACTAGAAGACCTAATAAAATCGAGATACTAGACGCCTTAGGTTATTTCAATGTTTTAAGATGTCAAACAGGACCTAACGTGGCTGTATGTTGTACCAAAACAGCGAATCGTCTCCTCCGTAGCGTAGTATTCATCAAGACGTTTCCAACGACACCAAGAACGTCAAAAACAGGCAAGTATATGATTTGTTATGATTTTTAGAAGTTTCGGCACAGTCACGCCGCCTTCATGTATTGCTGTGTAACTCAAAAACTAGGTATGAAATGACGTACAAAATTGACACCATAATGACTTGGACAAAATTTGGGATCCAACGGTATATCATACGATATATCCCCAATTTAAACAATAAGAGAAAGAAATCATTTCTGTAGCAAGTTGAACAAAAAGGGCGTATTCGTCATTATTTGAAATTACGGAAACGGCAGTCCGACCCGTTTCCGCTTTGCAGAACTGTCACCAATAAACCTTAATGTTGTTAACAATAAAATTCAGTGAGTCCTGACATGTTTAACAGTATGGACATCGTGAAATCGTGCGACTCGAAGGCGGTATCATGATATCGTGATGTCGTGTGAGTCGACTAGGCCGGCTCGTGTTCCGGTAAAACTTTTGGGTGGGGTTAGGGTTGAGCGGCCACTGGACGTATGAAAGGTACTCTCCTCAAGAGCACCACCCGACGCGGTGGGTTAGTGTCAATCACGGTAAGCCCCCGTGAGAGGAACGACCTTCTCATCACGACCTAAAGGCGAGAACCCTAGATTAGATGTGAATTCTTGACATGGTCATTGTAACGCTAACTTGGTCTTCGTGAATATTGAAAAGCTAACAAACTCAGAGAATCTAATTTTGAACTTGCCATCGACTAGAACTGCATGCTAGGATTGTTTCTTTCTGCTCCGAAATTGTTAAATGTTAAATTGCTGCAGTCATTTCTTTAAGATATTAAATGCTTCTTAAATTCATATCATATGCATATCTTGCCTTGGGATGCTAATCTTTCCTTGCAGACCTTGCTGACATACATTCATTGTTTGTGGATGTATGTCAGATTCAGCGCCTGAGTACCCGGAGGATTCGTACGTGACGCCTGGCTCTGAGAGCCAGAGTTGGTCGTAGACGCCGAGCCGCTTTCCGCGGAAGAATATGGCCTTCGTCACTGCTTTGAGTTTCAGTTTAGTTCCTTGTAGTAGGATTAGTGTGTCGTTGTAGTTCTTTTTGGCCCTGCTGTGGCTTGTCTTGTAATTTCGTGTACGCACTATATATCTGGATGTGGCATTTATCTTTGAATGTTCTGATTGTTTTGATACGCAAATGCAAGGACCTCTTCTGTGTTTTTATCACAGACGCTTATTGGACTTGAGCTTCACCGCTCCAGTTCAAGCGGGCCGTGTAACGCTCTCGCTTCCGGTTCTTTTGGGAAGCGGGGCGTTACACTAGGGGTCATATATATAGAAAATGATATCACCCGATCGGGTGAAGAATCACCCGATCGGGTGACCTGCTGCGAACTTTGGCAGCGATCTTCAGGATTTCACCCGGTAAGGCGACACGGTCGGTTGGCGAAAGCTGCTCGTCGTTTGGATCTTGAGCTCATCGGGTGAACCGATCGGTTGATAAATCAATCGATCAGTTGGAATTGTCGCCCAAAAAGACAGAGACTTCGGATGTTTTGGCACGGTCTGCTGGCGGTCGGGTGAGCTCTCCGGGTCATCACTTCGAGGAAATGGCTACAGATGAACCGATCGGGTGAAGATCGCCCGATCGGTTGGATTTCAGCTCTAGTTTTCGAGAGAGAACAGTTGGGTTGAACCGGTCGGTGACCCAGTAGGTTGATGCTCTCGTAGCTTCAACTGCTGTCTGGGTGGTGCACGCGTGCACCACCCGATCGGTTGGCTGTGTCCAACCGATCGGGTGGGGGCTGAAAGATGGAGATCTTTGTTGTTTGACCCCCTGGATCACGCGTGACTCCTCCCGTTGCTCCGAGGACTTATGATATCATCGTTAAACGTTTCCTACGCTGGCAAACTCCTGCAAACACGTAAAAACACGGAGAAGTGAAAGAAAACAAGAAAATACGAGAAAACGGATAAGAGACAGGAAAATAACGGAAAAACACAAAAGAAGACGTGCGTGAATATATGAAATATAAACGCACGTCAAAATCCCCCAAGCTAAACCCTTCCTTGTCCTCGAGGAAGACGAGTGAGAGTAGGAGCTCGGAGGGAGAAAATAGAGGGAAAGAGAGAAAAAGAGAACTCTAAATCCTAAATCGCCCTTCAGGGCCAACAAAGTTCACTTGTGTTCCCCCTTGGCTGGTCCACAGCCTAAAAGCATTCTTGTCTGCGTGCTCCATTTGTTTGCTGCTGATCCTTCGTCCTCGATCCCCACGACCCTGATATATTCCGATGCGCTTATGTCGGTGCTGCTGGGCTCCGCCGCACAACAAATTGGTATCGGAGCCGTTCGGTGTTGGAGATCAACGTAAAAGACGAAGATGAATAGCAGTGGCGATGACAGTTCTTCAAAGGCGTCGACTTCTGGGTATTCTTCATCTTCCCAAACTATTGTGTCTAACACAAAGTTCGAGATTGAGAAGTTTGATGGAAAGATCAACTTTAGTATGTGGAGATGTGAAGTCTTGGATATCTTGAACCAACTTGGTCAAGATATCGCATTGGACGAGAAGCCGATGAGCATGTCCGATCAGGAGTGGAGAACTCTAAATCGGAGTGCATGTGGTACTATCCACTTGTATTTGTCGAAGGAGAAGAAATACCCATATATGGAGGAGACAAGTGCTAGCAAGTTCTAGAAGGAGCTTGGTGACAAGTACATAAAGAAGAACATCCAGAACCGGCTACACTTGAAGAAGAAGCTGTTTGGGTTGACGTTAGCTGAGGGGGTTTCTATGGAGGAACACCTCGACTACTACAACAAGCTTCTTACCGGCCTAAGGAACGTCGACGTGAAGGTCGATGATGAAGACAAGGTGATGATTCTCCTCAACAGTCTATCCATCGGGTATGAGTACTTAGTGTCAGTTCTTACCTATGGTAAGGAATCGATCACATTTGAAGAGGTGTCCAACGTCCTGACGAGCAACGAGTTTAGAAAGAACGATGGGGACACCAGCAGTCGAGCTTCGAGCGATGCTCTTACGTCGTAAGTGGTCGTAATGGTGAGAAGGGTGGAGATCGAAGGGGGGTATTTCAGATCCAAGTCCAGAGACAAGACATGAGGCCCCCAGCACAAGGTGACAAAGGACCAATATGCTTTCTGTAAAGAAAGAGGGCATTGGGTCAGAGACTGCCCCAAGGCAAAGAAGAAGCACGACGCAACTGCCAACATCGCTAAGGGCATTGAGGTCGAGGAGTTTGTATTGGTTGGTACTTCGGAGGGCGTGACGTCAGATGGTTGGGTGCTCGACTCTGGTTGCTCGTTCCATTTGATGCCACATCGAGAGTACTTTACGACCTTCAGGGAAGGTGGTAAGTGTACGGTCTTGCTGGGTGATGACCGAGCTTGTAGTACATCAGGCGTCGGGACAGTGCAGATAAGGATGGGTGACGGTGTTTACACGAGACATCGAGGAGGTGCGTTTTGTTCCCGACCTAAGGCGTAATCTCATATTGCTCGGCTCACTCGAATCCAAGGGATGTCGAGTGACCATGGAGAATGGAGCTCTGAGGGTGACCATAGGAGCAATGATCGTGATGAAGGGGAAGCGTCAAGGAAACCTCTATTACTTGGATAGCTCGGTCGTAGCTGGCACAGCGGCTCTGACTCGTGAGGCTGAGGAGGATGACTCAATGTTATGGCACATGCGATTAGGTCATGTGGACAAGAAAGCATTGCAGAAGCTTATCGTTGGGGGTCGTCTAATGTGAGCCAAGATCGGGAAGATCGAGTTCTACGAGCACTGTGTGTTTGGAAAACAGACATATGCTTCATTTGGGACGGACATCCACAGTACGAAGGCAACGCTTGACTATGTACACACCGACGTATGGGGTCTGTCAAGGACGGCCTCATGGGGAGTGAAACGCTACTTTGTGTCGTTTATCGATGATTTCTCATGCATGGTGTGGGTGTTTCTGTTGAATTCGAAGGACCAAGTTCTTAGCACTTTCATCGAGTGGAAGAAGCTGGTCGAGACTCAGACTGGTCGATGAATTAAGCATCTGCGAAGTGAGAACGGTAGTGAGTATAGATCGGATCTCCTTGAGAAGTTTTGCAGATCTAAATGGATTCAGAGACACTACACCATTGCTGGTATGCCACAACAGAATGGGGTAGCAGAGAGGATGAATCGAAACTTGCTGGAGAAAGTTCGATGCATGTTGTCAACTGCTGACCTATCGAAGGAGTTTTGGGTAGAGGCCCTGGCTTATGCGACCTATTTAATCAATCAGCTACCATCTGCCGCATTGGAAGGAATACATCCTTTGGAGGTATGGTCGGAAAAAGCCAGTTTTCGACTATAGATCACTTTGAGTTTGGGGCTGTCCGAGTTACTATACCGAGAAGGAAGACAAACTCGATGCTAGAGCCAAGAAATCCATCTTCTTGGTCTTTAGTAGTGGTATCAAGGGATATCGACTATGGTGTCCGACACATAGAAAGGTGATCCTGAGCAGAGACGTAACGTTTGATGAGTCGGCGTTACTGAAAGAAGGAGAATGAGCCAAAGGTGGAGGTCGAACAGACGCAATTGAAGCAAGTCTACGACAACGTGTCTGATACTCCACAATGGTCGATCAACGACTCAGATCGATCCACACCAGATGTAGCAGAAGGCGGGTTCCAGGCCGTCGATGGTGTAGTTGGTGGCTCAAGCTCAGTTGGTGGAGATAGCTCGTCTCCAAGGGTCGTTCAGTCGAAGGATTCTGTCGCATTATCGAGACCAAGGCGTGAGATAAGAAAACCTGCGAGGTACTCGGAGTTGGTCTCATTTGCCTTTTTCGCAGTATGTATCGATGTTCCCAACTCGTTCGACGAGGTGGAGCAATCCGAAGACCCGGAGCAGTGGAGAAGTGTGATGGACGAAGAGAATGAATCATTGACGAAGAACGACACATGGGATCTCGTGAAGCTTCCAAAGTGCAAGAAGGCAATTGGATGTAAATGGGTCTACACCAAGAAGCCATGAGTCGAATCAGGAGATGTTCGCTACAAAGCTCACCTCGTAGCAAAGGGCTTCGCACAGAGAGAATGTATATATTATAATGAAGTATTCTCTCCTGTGGTGAAGCATTGCTCGTTTCGGATCTTGTTGGCATTGGTTGCACAGTCGACCTCGAATTTGTGCAGTTGGATGTCAAGACGGCATTCTTGCATGGAGAGCTCGAAGAGGAGATCTATATGGCTCAGCCCGATGGCTATGGGAGTGATGACGGTCGTGCATGTCGACTGAAGAAGTCACTCTACGGGTTGAAGCAATCACCACAGCAGTGGTATAAGCGTTTTGAACGCTTTATGATGGATGATCAAGGGTATGTTCGCAATCCCTATGATCATTGCGTGTTCTATCAGAAGTTGCTTGACAGGTCCTTTATCTACCTTTTGCTTTATGTCAATGATATGCTCATAGCTTCCTCAAATAAAGAGGAGATTCGGAGATTGAAGTCTCAATTGAGTTCTGCATTCGAGATGAAGGATCTGGGTGAGGCACGAAGGATATTTGGGATGGAGATCACAAGAGGTACATTTCATATTTCACAGAGTCGCTATTTGAAGTCTGTTATACGGAGGTTTGGCTGTGAGAAGATGAAGGCCGTAGTTACTCCGCTAGCACCTCACTTCAAACTCAGTGCCGAGCAGTGTTCGAAGAACGAAGAGGAGAAGAAGCTCATGACGATCGTACCGTATGCCAATGCGGTAGGAGCCTTGATGTATGCAATGGTATATACTCGATCGGATCTATCACATGCAATCAGCATGGTGAGTAGATACATGCATAACCCCAGAAGATTGCACTGGCGAGCAGTGCAGTGGATCCTACGTTACATCAAGGGCGCAGTCGACGTCAAACTGACATACAGCCGAAGTGTTCATGGTCCACACACTATCGAGTATGTCGACTCCAACTATGCAGGCGACTTCGAGGGGAGGCGATCGATGACAGGTTACGTCTTCACCATGTCTGGCGCTCCAATATATTGACAGAGTATCCTTCAATCCACGGTGGCCTTGTCTACTACGGAGGTAGAGTATATGGCATTGACTGAAGCGGTGACGGAGATGATATGGCCGATGGGTCTGATGGATGATTTGGGAGTCTACCAAGAGAGGTATGATGTCCATTGTGATAGCCAGAGTGCAGTGCACTTGGCTAAGAATCAGGTCTTTCATGCCCGTACGAAGCATATCGACGTTCGATTCCACTTTGTCAGGGACTATGTGGGAGAAGAAGACGATGTCATCAACCTGTTGAAGATCAGAAGAAATGACAACCCAGCGGACATGCTGACGAATGTTGTATCAGGAGTCAAGTTCAAGTATTGTTTGGACTTGCTCAATGTGGTTCCTCAAAGAAGTTGACGTCGACCCCATAAGGGGGCATTGAAGCTCGGTGGAGCCATTTGAGACTCGAGAGAGTCAGCCAGTCTCAGGAGGAGACAGTCGTAGCTCTGGCGAAGCAGTTGGTCCTTTGGGACATTTGGTTCTTCGGAACAAATAAGAGGGGAACACCATTCGATGCTCAACCAAGGTCAGTGAGGGTCGTCTGTTGGACAGAGGCTCGAACCTCGCCATGGTGGAGATTTGTGGAGAAGTTGGCTCGATTCAGCGCAGAAGAAGCAGTTGATTGGCAAACGAGTTATCTTGTGCAGTGGTAACTCGACTGCGCCTGGATTCAACCTATATGACTCTGCACAAGTCAGATACGAGGATGCCGGGCATGTGGCTTCATCAGCGCAGTTGGATCGATCGGTCGTCAGTTCGAGTCTGAAGGTCGATCGCTCGGCATTGGGTCGTTCGGTCGTATCGCGGTTAGAGTCCGTGTTCGGTCGATCGGTTGTATGGAGGCTCGAAGGAAGAAGGCTCGTACGCTAGGCTCGGCACTAATGTTGCTCGACACAGAAGGAAGGTTGATCGGTCAAAGGGAACCTATTGGAATGCGGTCCACTAGGAAGCGGCGATTGGCCCACTAGGTTGCGACGTCATTAATTGCGTAGAGCGGCGATTGGATCAGATGCGGTAATTTTCGGGATTCGTATCCGTCTGGAGACCTTAGCCAATGATGTCACCTATTGTAACATAGGTTTATATATATGGGGTTTTAGGTTAGGGTTTCGTGTGGAACACATTTGTAGCATTGGAGAGAGCCGCCATTGTGAGAGCCAACTTTGTGAGAGATTGTAGCGTAAGCTTTTGGAGACATCTTATGTGCTTCTTTTTCGTTGGACGAAGAGAGAAGATTTGTCTCGATCTCCCTTTCGTAATAAAGTTCACTGGTGTTCCCCCTTGGCCGGTCCACGGCCTAAAAGCATTCTTGTCTGCGTGCTCCATTTGTTCGCTGCTTATCCTTCGTCCTCGATCCCCACGACCCTGATATATTCCGCTGCGCTTGTGTCGGCGCTGCTGGGCTCCGCTGCACAACAGATGATGCATCCACTGATTTAACCAATTACTTTTTTCTGTATGGGTATCAATCAACTTGTGATGTTTACAACAATTTTGTTACAGTGATATATCTGATACTGCCATATAAGCTTAACCGACTCTAGTGAATGATCTCTTAAGACAAAGTCCACCAACCCCTATTCTGTTAGCATCTCCAATATTGTGGCTTCTTTTTAGCTCAACAAGGATTAGGTGGAGTTAGCCTTTCAGGTGGCGTTCGGACCTTCAGGCGTCTACATAGAAAAATCCTACACATGGACAAAGTTCATCAAATACTTTTCATTGTTTGATGTCTACAAAACTCTTTCCCATCTTTTGTTCCATTGGCCAACGTTTGAATATTCTTCATTGTCTCACTTTCGTCTCTTCGACCATCCAACCTAAAAATCTATTGGGCAGCTGCAAATTACCGTAACCAATCCCCAAGTTGATGGTTGAAGACTTTTCGCTTGCGTTTTATGTCACTGTTCCGATTGCGAAAACGCATACGACATTGACACCACTTGTAACACTGAATATGTCATACCCTATTGTCCTTGCATATTTTGGTATATACTCAAATATTTAGGAAAACTTATATCTGTGGCCACACACATATTTTATCCTCTGTAGGTTAAATTAGCTTAAATATCCATGTATCTTGTAGGGATCTAATTTATGATGTTCGTTTCGATGTGAACTCCCAACCGACGGTTCTGTTAGACAATATGTTAAAAGAGAATAATGGCTATCATACGCCATATGAGATATGCTCTCATACGCCCTCTCACATAAAGCAACCAAGTACAACCAAGTACAAGTCCATGTGGGCTTGTACTTGGTTGCTTTATGTGAGAGGGCGTATGAGAGCCTATCTCATATGGCGTATGATACCCATTAATCCCAATGTTAAAGAGATTTGGACAGTATATGTGGTGTTAAACTAGATTACAACGAGACATTCTTTGCATTTTAATCGATTATCTAACAAAACTGTCGACTCGAGGGTTATCCCTGGAACTCATTGTATCGGAGGAGTTAAACTGGAGCCTTTGAAGGAACACTGGTGTTTAAACTAATTTACACTTCTTATTTTAGTTTGATGAAGTTAGAGATGCAGAAATGCAAAACATCTTTTGTTTTCGATAGATGATTATTTATGTATGATGAATTTAGAGCAATACCAGAGTGAGGATAAACACGAAGAGCTCCAAGCTGTAGCAGTTGGAGTTATCTAGGGAACAATCTGATACATCTTCTTTTTCTTGGGCTTTTGTTAAATGGATCAAGCTGTCCTTTTGCCCATGTGCCCGGATAATGGGCCACCAATAATGAGCCTCTTCGTTGTCCCAAGTCCTAAAGCTATCTATATTGTATTCTCACGTTGTATGCATCCATATCTAAAATCCATTAAAATAGTGTAAGTAGGGGAGTTTGCGGCAGCAAATACTTATGAGAGTTGCTGACTGCACCCGCATAGAGTGCGGTGTAGTGTCTTTTAACTTGCTTTTTTGAGAAATGAAGTTTAAATCAAAAGCTTTTATTGTGACATCTGATCTGATATTTATTTCAAAAAAGGCAAAATAAGGACACTGCTCCGCACTCTGTGCAGTGCAGTTATCCGTTCTCATACTTAACTTGCATCTATCAAAGGGGCAACACCCTAACATGTCCTTTTCGAATGCAAGTACCCATTTTTCGTTCTCAGTGCTTTTCGTGGAGAATATAAATATGTGCTATATATACCCCTACTCATAGAGGTGTATATAGATGTTAGTGACAAATTTTTACCAAAATAAAAAAGAACCTAGGGTGATTTGAAAATTTGACAATTGAATTAATATTCTTTCTATATTTGAAAAACAAAAGTAGGTACGCCCCTATTCATAGGGGTGTATATAGCATAACTAAGACTATATCATGTCATCATGTATGAGAGATACCTTCCATACATCACACACACACACACACAGAGAGAGAGATATATATATATATAGTGAAAAATGGAGAAGAGCTGACAGCGCTGGAAATTTTTCCAGCGTTGTCCGCATTTTGGGCGACCTAAAAATATTTTTTTGAAATTTGTTTTTTGCAGTAGTTAGATAAACTTGTTAGGAAGCTCCCCATAAAATTTCAGCTCGATAGACACCGTTTGAGCCTCTGTTCATCGATTTCAAAAACGTTGTGCAAATCTGTCCACAGTTTTGCGCAACGTTTTTGAAATCGATGAACAGAGGCTCAAACGGTGTCGGATCGAGCTGAAATTTTGTCGGGAGCTTCCTAACAAGTTTATCTAACTATTGCAAAAAACAATTTCAAAAAAATATTTTTAAGTCACCCAAAATACGGACATCGCTGGAAAAATTTCCAGCGCTGTTAACATTGGCCCATTAACCTCATATATATATATATATATATATATATATATATATATATATAGGTTGACTAGGATCCATTCGGATAGATTAAACATGCGGATCCATCCAAGTGGAATTTAAAGCTAGACAATGTAAATAGAAAATCCGACCGTTGGATGTCATCTAACATGTCTAAACTAGCTCCAAAAAAAATTTCAACTACTTTGGACATGTTTTTCCGATGCATCAAGTGGTTGCAAAATTGATGTTTTTGAATAGTTATAAAATCGGCTAATTTTGCAACCACTTGATGCATGAGAAAAACATGTCCAAAGTAATTGAAATTTTGTTTGGAGCTAGTTTAGACATGTTAGATGACATCCAACGGTCGGATTTTCTGTTTACATTGTCTAGCTTTAAATTCCACTTGGATGGATCCGCATGTTTGATCCATCCGAATGGATCCTAGTCAACCTATACACACACACACACACACACACACACACACACACACACACACACACATACATATATAAAAAGAAAAATGAGAGAGGGCTCTGATGCCGGCGGCTTGCGGGCATCTTCTAACCCTAAGGGGGTCCACGACCATCTGGCGGGCGGAGCTGACGATAAGCATGTTGAAGGTGGCGATTGGCATCTTGTCTCTCGCCGGAGGGAAGCTGCTCCAGGGCATCCTGTTCCTTCACGCTTCGGGGCTGGAGACCGACGTCACAGACCCAGATCTAACGTTCGTGGAGAGTTTAATCGGAGTAGTGGAGGTACCAATCGAAGTAGTGGATGGACCATTGTTTCAGATCTTTTGCGGCAATCGGTCTCTCATGCTGGGAATTTGTCAAAAGCCCCAATTAGACATCAAGCCCAATTCCATGTCACCCCATCTGACAGTAAGCGCTCATGGGTTAATATCTGTGCTTCACGGAGGAAATATGCAGATCCATTGGTAATGAGTTTTGTTCCCCCAATTATCAGTGTGGATGGGGTGGAGAAGGCCAAAGTTGCTGAATCTGAAATTTTGAAAGGCACGGCTCGCTGGCAGAACACGCTAGTGGGATACTTCCTAGGAGATGTTCCTTATTTCAGCCAAATTAAAGCCTGGACAGATTTTCTCTGGCGTATTAAGGGTGGAGTTCGTATTTTCTCTAGGGAGAATGGCTACTTTTATTTCAGGTTTGATAATGGGGATGATCGTGATTCCATCCTTCATGGAGGACCATGGCTCTTTGATGGCCGTCTGGTGGTGCTGCAAAATTGGACTCCATCAACCAAACATGACAGGGACATCCTCACAGCTGTCCCGGTATGGGTTCGATTTCACAACCTACCTCTCCCAATGTGGGCGCTGTATTCTGAATTCTATTGCAAGTGTTGTAGGTAAACCGATTTGCCTTGATAAAGCTACTGCTAATTTGGATAGGATTTCCTATGCACGATGCTTAGTGGAAGTTAATGCTAGCAATAAATTAAAGAGATCGGTTCATGTTGAGTTGGACGATCTATCCACTATTTCGATTGATGTTCAGTATAAGGGAGAGCCACCAAGATGTGGAGCATGTGCCTGTTTTGGACATTTGGAATCTCACTGCGCTTTGAAGAATACTGACCCACTAGCTTTCACCGCTGGAGAGGGGGTCATTCCTGATCCTATTGGAAACTCTCCTGCTGATTTTGACTCTAGCATGGGAATTGAACCTATACCACCTGCCGATGGAAATGTCGACTGTTTGGTAGACAAGTTGAGTTTACTCAAGTGTCCTTCTCTTGTTAATGCTGTACTGGAGGAAGGGGAATGTAGTCACCCATCCCCAGTTGTAGCAGTTAATCGTGAGCGCACTCAGACTTTAATCTCCTCCTTGATGTGATTTGTTCACACTCTCAAAGTGATCAGCATCCTGCGAAGGCCTCTCAATAACGCTCCTGTTATGAATATGGCTGGCCAGCCTTGCATCTCTTTGAGCCCAGGAAACCCGGTTGGATGTAACCTTGAGCCACCTCAACCAAATGATATTACTGCTCCTAATCCTCAATGGGAAGAAGAGCAAGCCAGCCTGCTAAAGGCTCGGGCACTTGTGAAAGGCAAAAAGGGTCTGGTCCCCCTTCCCCAACTCGTCGGAGTCTTCAGATTGCCTCCTAATTGGGTGTGCTTCTCAACTCATCATTCTTTATTATGATAATATTTTTCTGGAATACTAGTGGTCTTAACAACTCATCGCGTCGTGCGGATTTGAAACTGTATATGCGTAAGCAAAATCCTTCTATTGTGTGCCTAATTGAAACTAAAGTAGAAGCTTGCAACTCCAACCGTATCTCAAAATGTTTTGCTGTTGACTGGGGGAGCCTTGATAATAGGTGCTACTATAAAGGTGGTCGTATTGTTATCTACTACAAATTGGTGGTCTGGAATTGTACTGTTATTTCTTCCTCAGCTCAGCATATTTCATCCAAGTTCATTAACTCGGCGGGACTTACAATGGGGTTGACCGTGGTTTACGGGTTTAATGTTGTGAATCTCAGAACTGCTCTTTGGAATGATCTTGTTTCCGATTCCAGAACCCTTATTAATACCCCATGGCTTATTGGCGGCGACTTTAACTGTATTCGGCTCTCTAATGAGAAGCTGGGGGGCGACCGGTTGATGTGGTATCTATGGATGATTTCAACGCCTGTATTGATAGCTGCCACCTTCTTGAACTGAAAAGCATTGGTAGTAGTCATAGCTGGAATAACAGACGTGTAGGTGGTTCACGTATTTCAGCTCGGCTTGATCGCATGCTTTGTAATGATCTCTGGATGGGACTCTTACCTCACTCTTACTATGAGTATCTACTTCCTAGTACTAGTGACCACCGCCCTATGATGGTCTACCTCCTTCCCAAGGTAACTTCTCACCCCAAGCCGTTCAGATTCTTTAACTCTTGGGTTTCCTTGCCAGGCTATAAGGATATGGTGCGTAATTTCTGGGCTAACTATCAATATCAATACCGCGAGCAACCCCCTATGAACCGGCTCATTGCTATACTCAGGGCTCTAAAGGTAGAATTGAAATCTTAGTCTTCTGTACAACGGGATACTCTGGAAGTATCCAAGTGCCGGAAAAATTTAGAGACTATCCAAGCTAATTCTCTAACATTGTCTGACCAGTCACTTCAGTACTTGGAGAGCTCGGCTATCCTGAGGCTTGTGAAAGCTTTGAACATGGAGGAAGAGGATCTGAGGCAAAAGAGCCGCCAAAATTGGTTAATGCTTGGAGACAGAAATTCTAAATTCTTCTATACTGCAATGAAATCTAGACAATGTCATAATTCTCTCAACCACTTCGTATCTGCTGAATGCGACATGTGTTCTAACACTGATATCCTACGATCTGAGGCGTCTCTTTTTACATGAACCTTTATCGTCAAGAAGATTACTGGAATGTCTTCCCAAATTTGATCCCAAAGCGGGCGATCACAATTGAGGCTGCTAATTGGTTGGATAGACCAGTGTCTTACACTGAAATAAAGAATGTCGTTTTCCAAATTGGAAAAGATAAATCTCCGGGGCCTGATGGATTTAATTCATATTTCTTCCAACAGGATTGGGAGGTAGTTGGTAATGATGTGGTTTCTGGTGTCTCCTCCTTTTTCACAACAGGATGGCTCCCTCCCTCTGCCAACCACACTTTTCTCACTTTGGTACCTAAGAATGCTAAGGCATCTGGTTTAGGCGACTACAGGCCGATTGCCTGTTGCAACGTCATCTACAAAATTATAAGTAAAGTTTTGTGCAGCAGATTGAAGCCTATTATTTCTGAATTAATCTCTCCTAATCAGGCTGCTTTCTTGAAGGATAGGTTGTTGGCTGATTGCACCCTCATCGCTCATGAGCAGATCCGTGATTTTAGTAATCCAATGGGGGCCAGGACGTGTATCAAGTTGGATCTCTGCAAAGCTTTTGACAGCGTCAATAGGGAATTCATTTTTTTCCTCCTGCATCAAATGCGGTTCTCTCACAGGTTTATTAATTGGCTTACTGTATGTATTTCTTCCCCTATGTTTTCGGTATTGGTGGAAGGATCTCCTGTTGGCTACTTCAATTCCAATAGGGGTATACGGCAGGGAGACCCCCTCTCGCCCTACTTGTTTGTACTTGTTATGGAAGCTTTTTCGCTCCTCATGGCTCAAGCTGAATCATCTGGAGCTATTTTGCCCATGCGAAGGTCAGGAGCTATTTCCCACCTCCGATTTACGGATGATCTCTTGGTTTTCTGCCGTGCAAATCCTCGCTCTCTCCATGGCATAAAGGATTTGTTAGATAAATTCAAGCTATTCACTGGGCTCCAGATTAATTGGGATAAAAGTGCAGCTATCTTCAGTAAGGGAGTCCGGAATGCTGCTAACCTTTCTGAAATCCTTGGTATTAAAATGGTTACTAGTTTTAGTATATATTTGGGACTTCCGCTTTCCTAAAAATATCCAAAAGCATCTTTGTTCAGTAGGCTAAAAAAAGGCTTTTGGGGTGGTCGTCCTCGCTTCTCTCTATCTCTGGGAAGATTGAGTTGGTGCGTTCGGTAATTTATGGAATGGTGGCTTTCTGGATGCAGGCGTATTGCTTCCCACCATCTGTTATTCGTGCCATTAACTCTATTTGCATAAAATTTATTTGCGGCTGACGTCCCCCAGGTTTGCGCGTCAGGATGTGCAATAAGTAATTGGGGGCGTGAGATTTAAATATTTGTAACCGCAAGCGCACGGTGTTGTTGTGTGGCTTGGGGGTCGAACTCAGGGAGGCAAGGTTGTGCTTGTGTCAAGAAGGATCGAATTCACCCCATGGGCGAGCTAGCCCGAATCGGATAATGGGTTGTCACAGTAAATGGAATGCAAGGGATAAAACAATATAAAGGGAAAACCTGGGACTTCGGTTTCCACCCTATCGTTCGATTCTCGACGATACGGCCTACGGGTAGGATAACGATCAGAATTAGGGTCTAATGGTGAGACGTTGCCTCTAAGAGTGGTACCAGCGTCTCATGGGCCCGATATTCCGGTCGGTGCCCAGGATGATACGCCGGACTTCCCGGGTTCGGTCAGTGGGCACTCCTGTGTCCATTAACACTGACCGACTCCGGGAGAACTAAGTTCGCAACGATAACTCCCAACGTCTCATCCTGCCGCTCCAGCGCGCGAGAATTCGACGTCTACGCTTAGGGCGTGAGCTATGGCTAGGGAGTCAACCGCCAAGTTTATTCCCCCTTGGCCCAACGGTCAAAGGCGGTCTTTTTCCCGCCGATGACAATAAAACACCCCGCGTAACCGGTAGATTCCTAATCCATATCGATTTTCTAATCATATGGACGCATCGGAGAGAACCCACGAAGGGGTTTCCACCAAAATTACAGATTAGGGAACCACTCACACATATTTAGTAAAAAGCAATCTAAATCGAAATCGACCGTTAGAAACATGATCGGGCGATTGAAAAGCAGTAAGAGAAATGCTAATAACACTATATTAAAGTTTAACAAAGATCGGAAAACTTACAAATACCTAAAAAATTACAGCCGTCAAGAGAGAGAAAAAGCAGCCAAAAATAACAACTCCCGTTTCTGGAAAATCTAGGGGTCCTATATATAGAATACGATATCACCTGATCGGTTGAAGAATCACCCGATCGGGTGACCTGCTTCGTTCTTCGGCAGCTCAGAATAGGACTTCACCCGGTCACACGGCACGGTCGGTTGAGGGTTGAAGCTGATCGATTGGATCTTCGTGCCGTCGGGTGAACCGGTCGGTTGATCTCTCCGTATCTTGGCTCCGGAGAATCGGCTACAGGTGAACCGATCAGGTGAAGGTCACCCAATCGGTTGGCATTCAGCATCAGAATCTAGAGAGTTGGGGCGTTTGAACCGGTCTCTGAACTGACCGGGTGACTTCTTGGCCGCTCCAACTTGGAAGTGACCAACCGGTCGGGTGGGGGGCTGAAAGATGCGATCTTCGTCGTTTGACCCCCTAGATCATTCGTGACTCCTCCCGTTACTCCGGGGACTCATGATATCATCGTTTTATGTCCCCTACGCCGGTAAACTCCTGCAAATATACAAAAACATGGAAAAGTGAAAGAAAACAAGAAAACACGAGAAAACGAGTACAAGACGGCAGTAAAAAGCAGAAAAACACGGAAGAAAACGTGTGCGAATATATGAAATACAAACGCACGTCAAAATCCCCCAAACTGAACTCTTCCTCGTCCTCGAGGAAGACGAGTGAGAGTGGGAGATCGGAGGGAGAAAATAGAGAGAAAGATAGAAAAAGAGAACCCTATATCCTAGATCGCCCGTCAGGGCCAACAAAACCAAAAACAACACACCAAGCAGACAAACGCCAAATCACATCACTAAACCAAGGAATACGAGTCCAGACAAGTGCCGTGGGCCCACGCGATGAAGCACGAGTGAGTGTGGTCGTGTGCTAGCAGTCGGTGTCACTATCTACGATGTGCAATAAAGCTCGATATACACAAATCCAAGAAATGGCCCAAATATCGATTCGATTCGAATTAAGCGGTGAATATAAAGCTCAAGCATGCATGAGAATAGAGCGAGAATCGAAACATATCAAGCGTCAGGGACTCCACAACTAGGGTTAAGGAAATCACCACACTATAGCCTAGATAATAGCTAAAAAGTTCCTAAGCCAAGTGTTTTCGAAAACGATGGGGGTTGAGATGATGTGGAGTAGAACACTCGGTGCAAACTCTCGCCTTCCCTTTATTCTCGGTAAGTAGGAAAATATTCACACTCATATATTTTTTTGGGTTTTGGATATATGTATATTTTTTTGGCTTTTTGGGTATACAATTTTTTTTTCTCTTCTTTTTGGGTTTTTCTTTTCTTTTCTCTTTTTTTTTGGATTTTTGGGTTTTTTGGCTATACACATGTGTAGTCTCCCAAGTGGGAGAATGGTACACGACGAGGGGATTTGCACCAAGTAAAACAAAAAAAAGAAATCGGAATTTAAACACTTGGGTAAATGAAACTATTCTCGCTAATTAGAGCATGGGCTAAATGGGTTATCCTCGTCCTTAATTGTGGAATCCCGACACATGCGAAATGAAGTATACGATATATATATATATATATATATATATATATATATATATATATATATATATATATAGAGCATACAGAAGCAGACAGGAGAAACAAATACCGCATATTCAAATCGAAGCATGATAATCTAGGGGTCATTCCTGGACAGAAATATAAAGTAAAATCACAAAGTAGAAGCACACCAAACAGCTAGGCACGACGCACGACTCACAAAAAGCTAAGTGGACCCACGATGCATGAAATGCAAGAGGACTCGATATCCTAGGGTTAGTGAATATGATTATCGATGCCATGCTAGGTGTGTGTGATTTTGTGGCAATTCATCATTGGGTTCATCTCTAGGAGAAAGAGATAAAAAAGAAGAAAAGAAAAAGAAAAAGAAAAAGACGGAGAAAAACGACTCAAATAACGAAGAAAAAGAAACAATGATGCAAAGAGTGCGACTCCCCCAAGCTGAAACTTGCGTTGCCCTCAATGCAATAGAATTAAATACGGGATGGCAATGAATATGGGGGGGAATACGCACAGACACAAAAAGATAAGAAAGACAAGAAAATCACACACACGAAACTGAAGATAAGAAATAAAAATAAAAACCACACCATACGACATATAAACAGAAAATAAAATAAAAATAAAAATAAAATTCACACGACACGACAAATAAACAAACACACAAAGAAAAACGAAACACGACAGCACACCCAAAAAATTTGACTTCCCCCAAGCTAGACGTGACAGTGCTAGCGATAAGATGTGATCGTGAATAAACAGAGATATGCAAGGGGGAGGTCAATCGGAGTCGCTAGCGGTAGAATGGTAAGGAGACGGCGAAGAAGGTGGTGAATAATGGTAGAAGGAATCTTTCGAGGACGAAGGAGAGGGTGTGCGAATAGGAGAAGGAGGAGCAACAAAAAAGTCTACCGGAGGATCAGGATACATCGGTGGATCGTGGTGAATGATGGTGGGACGGGGTGGACCGACACACGAGTGCCAATCGGGAGGATCCATGGGTGGGAAGTGAACGAGTGAAGCGTACCAAGGATCTGGGTAGAACTCCTAGGGTAGGTGTGTAAGTCGTAAGGGGAAGCACTCCGGAGAAGAGGGTGGGAGGATGGCAAAAGGAGTGTAGGCAGGACGATAGAGGTAGGCTGCACGATCCTCCCCAAAAGGAGTAAGCATACCGATAGAGATCAAGTAATCGCGATCGATACGGCTACGTCCCGGGACAATAGGGAGGTCAGGCGGCATCATCAAGAAACAACTGACAATAAGAGTGACCATCCCCCACAGCAGATAGAGCCGGAAGCTGTGCGGCTAACGGATAGGATCTCGTGGATGATCCAATGAGCGGTGTTTAAGGGTAAAGGGATGTTGCCAAGAATCCGGTCTTGGGACATGGCATAGAGAAAGAGCAACTCATCCCTAGACACCGTGGATACATCTACGCGAGCGAAAATGGTGTTGGCAAGGAAGCAATGGGTGAAACGGTAGCATGGGTGTATGATGTAGGAGGCGAGGGCTACCGCAGGAAAGGTGGTATATCGGGTGAATCTTTGCCAAGTGCCATCGGCCCGAAAGCGAGAAAAGATGTCAGATCGATCAAGAGTTGAGCATTCCACATGGCGATCGGGGTGAGGAAAGTATAGAATGTCGTTACGCGTGTTAAAGCTCATGGAAAAATCACAATTGAAGGCTCGGAAGGTGAAACCATGATCAGACACTTCAAAAGAACTGAGGAACTTAAGTGTGAGATTCCTGTGTGTATTGGCGTGGGTCCACAGAAGATAATCGCAACCTATGAAGCAAAAAAGTGCACAGACGCCCCTAAATAGTCCAAGAGATTGTAGGGTGGGGAAGTCGACGAAAAGAGTAGGTCGCATTGGGCGATGAAGGAGGGCTTGCAAGTGATCGGATTGCTCTTCGGATGAAGGGTTTATGCCGAGGAAAGATGGGGAGAAGGGACTGTAAAGGGGATGTCTGCATGACGACGAGGCTTGTTCCTTTCCCTTCCCAGACATGGTGACGGCGAGGGGAAAGATGATGGAGCGGGATATGGTGTCTATGAAGATGAAGAAGCAGATAAAGTGTGCAAACACAAATTCAAGACTTTACATAAAATGAAATAAATGTGAAGAGTGGAAAGAGGTTACCCATCGATGTTGTAAGATCAAGCACCCGAAAGATCCCACACAAGCCGTCGCTCGCTGATCCGACAAGAATCGAAATTTTCGAAAATTTGGGGGTTAGGGTTAGGGTTTGGATGTTTGATGAGAGAATGTTGTTGATGGTGAGTTGGCGAGGGTGGGGGAGTATGGAAATGAGTGGGGGTGAATATCTAGGGGCAGTGGGGAGGATGGAGGAGGTCGATTTGGCAGTTGGAGGGAGAGAGATAGCGTGAAGGGAAGTTTGGGGGTCGGGTGGACGAAATCGTGCGACAGGGGTATTTATAGGGGCGAAAGCGAACCGATCGGGTGAGGATTCACCCGATCGGGTGGATAAGTCTCGAAAATTTCCCGTCGGCCAACAGCAACAGGTGAACCGATCGGGTGAGTTTTCACCCGATCGGTTGACCGCTTCTCAATTCTTCCCACGAGTCTGTAACTTTTCACCCGGTCAGCCACACGACAACGGCTTCCTTCAACCGATCGGTTGGTATATCCCCTAAATTTCCCGAGAGTTCGGCCCTTCTCGTACGGTCTGCCACCCGGTCACGCGATGCTTCACCCGACCGGTTTGCAAGGAGAGCAGATACGGCCATCGTCTGATACGTCTCACCCGATCGGTTGAGTAGTCACCCGATCGAGTGAGGGCTTGTTTCCTGCAGAAATTCACGATTGGCCTAAGTTTCTCGATGGATGATCTCGCGGCTGAATTTAATTATAAAATAGATAAAATAAAGTTAAAAAATGAGTCTAAAAACAAGGGTGAGAGTGTAGAACATGGGTTGCCTCCCATGAAGCGCTTTTGTTTAACGTCGTTTGCTCGATGCCTCATATGGTGGTCAATTAGGGTCCGGAGGGTTTGAGGAAGAGTCGTCGGTCGCTGAGAATCCGATCCGAGAGAATTCTGGTTCTCCTACCGCATAGTGATTCAGGCGCTGCCCGTTGACTTTGAATGGCTCATCCCTTCCCATTATCTCAATAGCCCCATGCGGGAAGACCTTGGTGACGCGAAAAGGTCCCGACCACATTGACTTGAGCTTTGAGTTGAATAGGAGAACTAAGTCTCCTTCCTTGAATTCTCTCTTCAAGATGCGCTTATCGTGCCACCGCTTCAGCTTCTCCTTGTAAATCTTGGCATTTTCATAAGCATTGAGCCGGATCTCGTCGAGCTCGTTAAGTTGTAACTATCGGTGCCCTCCAACCTACTTGGCATCGAAGCTTATGTTCTTGATTGCCCAAAATGACTTATGTTCCAATTCCACAGGCAGATGGCATGCCTTCCCGTAGACAAGCCGGTAGGGGGTTGTGCCGATCGGAGTTTCAAATGCCGTCCTATAAGCCCAAAGCGCGTCAGGAAGTTTTGATGACCAATCCTTCCTAAAGTTGGCCCCCGTATTTTCTAGTATGCTTTTGATCTCCCGGTTAGAGACTTCCGCCTGGCCGCTAGTCTGCGGGTGGTAGGCACACCCCACTCGGTGATGTACCCCGTACTTTTTCAAGAGAGCCTCGAATTTCTTATCTATAAAGCGGCTCCCTCCGTCACTGATCAGGAGTCGAGGTACACCGAACCGCGGGAAGATGTTGTTTTTAAAGAACTTGGCGACCACTCTGGAATCATTGGTTGGACTGGCTATCGCTTCAACCCACTTCGATACGTAGTCCACGGCTATCAAGATATACTGGTTTCCTGAAGAGGAAGGGAATGGTCCCATGAAGTCCACTCCCCACACATCGAAGATCTCTACCTCTCGTATGTAGTGTTGAGGCATCTCATTTCGCTTGGAGATATTCCCCGTCTTTTGGCATTTGTCGCAGGCCTGGACATAAGCATGGGTGTCTTTGAAGAGGGTTGGCCAGTAGAATCCGCTTTGGAGAATTTTCGCAGTCGTCTTATAGGTGCTCGCATGCCCTCCACATTGCTGACCATGGCAATGGAAAATTATAGAGGTCGTTTCAGTTTCAGGGATGCATCTCCGTATCACCCCATCATTGCAGGTTTTGTACAAATAGGGGTCGTCCCAATAAAATTTGCAGACCTCATGGAAGAATTTCTTCTTCTGCTGGTAGCTCACATCGTAGGGGACGATGGCACAAGCCAGATAATTTGCGATGTCAGTGTACCAAGGGGTCCAGGCGGAAGAGACAAAGAAAAGATGCTCGTCAGGGAGCGAATCATCGATCGGAGTAGCGTTCAAATCGAGGGTAGACATTCTGGATAGGTGATCGTCAACTACATTCTCCGCCCCCTTCTTGTCTCTGATTTCCAGGTTGAATTCCTGGAGGAGGAGAATCCATCTAATGAGTCGCGGCTTAGCCTCCTTCTTGCTCAATAGGTATTTGAGAGCCGCGTGATCTGCGTGCACGATCACCTTAGCACCAACGAGATATTACCGGAACTTGTCCATGGCGTAGATGACCGCTAGCAATTCTTTTTCCGTTGTAGTATAATTTCTTAGGGCGGCGTCAAGGGTCTTGCTCGTATAATATATGACATGCAGATTTTTATCCTTCTTCTGCCCCAAGACGGCACCAACGTCATAATCACTAGCGTCACACATTAGCTCGAAGGGTAGATTCCAGTCTGGTGGCTGTATTATGGGCGCGGAAATCAAAGCTTGCTTCAGATGGCGGAATGCTTCCATACACCCCTCGTCGAAGACGAAAGGCGCGTCCTTCACGAGGAGTTGGGTCAGCGGCCTGGAAATCTTCGAGAAGTCTTTTATGAAGCGGAGATAAAATCCCGCATGTCCTAAAAACCCACGGACTCCTCGAAGATTGAGCGGTGACAGAAGCTTTTCAATCACCTCAATCTTTGCTTTATCAACCTCGATTCCCCTCGAAGAGATGACGTGTCCAAGCGCAACCCCTTCTTCGACCATGAAGTGGCATTTCTCCCAGTTCAGGACTAGTCCCTTTTCTTGACACCTCTCCAGGACTTTAGTTAGATTGCTGAGGCATGAGTCAAACTCAGTTCCATAGACGGAGAAATCGTCCATGAAAACCTCCATGATATCCTGGGAGTAGTCGGAGAAGATAGCGGACATGAGTCTTTGGAATGTAGCTGGGGCGTTACAAAGTCCGAACGGCATTCTTCTATATGCATATGTCCCAAATGGGCAAGTGAAAGTCATCTTCTCCTGGTCATCGTAATGAATAGGGATTTGAAGGAATCCGAAGTACCCGTCCATGAAACAGAAGTAGTTGTGCTTCGCCAGCCTCTCGAGCATCTGATCAATGAAAGGGAGAGGGTAGTGGTCCTTCCTCATGGCTTTGTTCAGCTTTCTATAGTCGATGCACATCCGGTACCATGTGACGGTCCTCGTAGGTATTAGCTCGTTCTTCTCATTACGAATCACTGTCATTCCTCCTTTCATGGGTATGACGTGCACCAGGCTAACCCAGCGACTATCGGAGATAGGGTATATGATACCGACATGTAGAAGCCTAACAATCTCCTTTTTCACCAACTCCATCATTATGGGATTTAGCCTCCGCTGCGGCTCAATCGAGGAGGCTTGCTCATCCTCAAGCAGTATTCTGTGTGAGCAGAGGCCTAAGCTAACCCCTTTTAAATCTTCAATTGCATATCCGAAAACGTCCTTAAACCTCTTTAAAAGACTAAGAAGTTTGGTCATATGGTCTTCAGGCAATGAGGAGTTCACTATGACTGGCAGGGTCGAGTCCGTTCCCAAATATTCATACTTTAGTCCTGGGGGTAACTCTTTCATCTCAACTTCATGAGGCCCCGACGCATACTTCTCAAGCGGAGCATCCTCTAGTGCAAGGACTTCTTCGTGGATCTCTCTAAAGCCAGTGTTCGGAACTTCACTCCCAACCATGGTTCCACGTGGTAAACCCTCGCAAGGTATCGCGGGGGGGCAACCGAGGAAGGCGCCGGGTCTTTCTCAAGCTCATAGTAATTCTCGGGGAAGAAAGATTCGACGTGAAAACAGGTTTCAACGGTCGATGATTCCCCACCGTTGCTCCGAGCTTCCTCATTGCCCCAAGATCTGGGATGCTCGATAAAAGTCTGTAAGGTATAGATCGGCCCCTGTCCAATGCAACCGACAGACTCTGCCTGGTGGTTCTCCTGACCGGGCTCCGTGAACAATTCTTCTCCCCCGAATCCGGAACTGGGCATGTCGATACACGCCACATCATCAGGAGGAAGGAGAGTTGTCGTGACTGGATCCCGCTGCATATCAAGATACCTTTCTGATTTTCCACAGCGGTAGACAAAAGGGTTAGAATATTCGAAGCATTTAGGGATTCTGCCATGGTTTGTGCCAAGCAGCGGATGTGGTGCGAATGATCCCAGATATCGCCCGAAACGGCATACAACAGCCTTGTCATGGGGCAGAAAACCTATAAGAATGGAGAGAGAGAGAGAGAGAGAACTGCACAAATAGCAAACACGTCAAAAGCACGGGTTGCATAAACAGGAGGTGAATGTAACGATAGCAGCACGACGACTCAGTCAATCAGTTCTATACAACTGCCATTTACAATATGTACAAGTGAAATCAAAAAGTGTAGAGTGCGAAAATTATCGCGAGAAAAGGATGAGAGCTAGACTCAAGGGTTCATGAAATCCTAAAATAACAAGCACGTTGCCTCCCCGACAACGGCACTATAAAGCTTGACGTCCCCCAGGTTTGCGCGTCAGGATGTGCAATAAGTAATTGGGGGCATGAGATTTAAATATTTGTAACCGCAAGCGCACGGTGCTGTAGTATGGCTTGGGAGTCTAACTCAGGGAGGCGAGGTTATGCTTGTGTCAAGAAGGATCGGATTCACCCCATGGGCGAGCTAGCCCGAATCGGATAATGGGTTGTCACAGTAAATGGAATGCGAGGGATAAACAATATAAAGGGAAAACCTGGGACTTCGGTTTCCACCCTATCGTGCGATTCTCGCCGATACGGCCTACGGGTAGGATAACGATCGGAATTAGGGTCTAATGGTGAGACGTTACCTCTAAGAGTGGTACCAGCGTCTCATGGGCCCGATATTCCGATCGGTGCCCAGGATGATACGCCGGACTTCCCGGGTTCGGTCAGTGGGCACTCCCGTGTCCATTAACACTGACCGACTCCGGGAGCACTAAGTTCACAATGATAACTCCCAATGTCTCATCTTGCCGCTCCCGCGCGCTAGGATTCGACGTAAACGCTAAGGGCGTGAGCTATGGCTAGGGAGTCAACCGCCAAGTTTATTCCCCCTTGGCCCAACGGTCAAAGGCGGTCTTTTTCCCGCCGATGACAATAAAACACCCCGAGTAACCGGTAGATTCCTAATCCCTATCGATTTCCTAGTCCTATGGACGCATCGGAGAGAACCCACGAAGGGGTTTCCACCAAAATCCCAGATTAGGGAACTACTCACACATATTTAGTAAAAAGCAATCTAAATCGAAATCGACCGTTAGAAACATGATCGGGCGATTGAAAAGCAGTAAGAGCAATGCTAATAACACTATATTAAAGTTTAACAAAGATCGGAAAACTTACAAATACCTGAAAAATTACAGCCATCAAGAGAGAGAAAAAACAGCAAAAAATAACAACTCCCGTTTCTGGAAAACCTAGGGGTCATATATATAGAATACGATATCACCCGATCGGGTGAAGAATCACCCGATCGGGTGACCTGCTTCGTTCTTTGGCAGCTCAGAATAGGACTTCACCCGGTCACACGGCACGGTCGGTTGAGGGTTGAAGCTGATCGGTTGGATCTTCGTGCCGTCGGGTGAACCGGTCGGTTGATCTCTCCGTGTCTTGGCTTCGGAGAATCGGCTACAGGTGAACCAATCAGGTGAAGGTCACCCGATCGGTTGGCATTCAGCATCAGAATCCAGAGAGTTGGGGCGTTTGAACCGGTCTCTGAACCGACCGGGTGACTTCTTGGCCGCTCCAACTTGTGTTCGGGTGGTGCACGCGTGCACACCCGATCGGTTGGAAGTGACCAACCGGTCGGGTGAGGGGCTGAAAGATGCGATCTTCGTCGTTTGACCTCTGGATCACGCGTGACTCCTCCCGTTGCTCCGGGGACTCATGATATCGTCGTTTTATGTCCCCTACGTCGGTAAACTCCTGCAAATATACAAAAACACGGAAAAGTGAAAGAAAACAAGAAAACAAGAAAACAAGAAAACACGAGAAAATGAGTACAAGACGGCAGTAAAATGCGGAAAAACACGGAAGAAAACGTGCGCGAATATATGAAATATAAACGCACGTCAGCGGTAAACTAAATATTTGGGCTTGGAAAGATATGTGCACCCCAAAAAAGGAAGGAGGAGTTGGACTAAGATCTCTCGATGATTTAAATGTTGCTTCTGGTATTCGCCTCACCTGGAGAGTGCTAGCTAATAAAGGTATTTGGGCAAAATAGATGAGAAATCACTACGGTGCAATTAAATATGGGTTCTATTGTGCTAAAGCAAGGCCTACTGACTCTGGATTTTGGAAGTTCATCCTGAAAAATCGTTTTCATTCCCAGAAGCTTATTAAGCGTATTGTGAAGGATGGCACCTCGACATCCTTCTGGTATGACAATTGGCACCCTAACGGTCCACTACATCTTTTACAAGAGCCACACCAAGGGACTGAATGTGCACGAGTTAGCGATTTTTGGACGAATGCTGGGTGGTGCGGCAGCCCAAACATTGATGGTGTTCGGCCATTGCTGCAGAATATTGCTCTCTGTCATGGCTTGGACTCATGGACCTGGGTCCATGGGCCCACCTTTGCTTTGCGCACAGCTTGGAATGGCATAAGATCAGTTTCCTCTCCTTTCACATATTATGATTCAATTTGGTTTCCTCATATGCCTAAATTTGCACTGACCTTACTCAAAGGTATTCAGAATAAACTTCCATCTTTGGACCTGCTTCAAAAAAGGGGAATTGCTTACACTAACTGCTGTGTGCTATGTCCTTCAAATTCACCTGAGAGCATTACCCACCTCTTCTTTGATTGTAATTATTCCAAATACATGCTCTCTAGGTGCCTTCTGAAGTTATGCTACACAGGTCCCGTTCCAAGAACAATTCAAGGGGTTTGTGATCTGTTTCATGCTACATACAGTAAGAAAGATCCACTGAATACTTTGGCCAAATTATCCATATCATCTATGGTATGGCACATATGGAGGGAGCGTAATAAACATATATTTGAAAGCAAATCCAAGGGAAAGACGGTGTTATTTGAAGAGATGGCGTTTGATGTGAGAGCTTCCCTCCGCATGTTGAATTTTGATGAGGCTACTGATCCTACCCCTTTCTCAAATTGGGGGTTCATTGATGCGGGATAGCTACTCTACTTTTCTGTCAGGATTTGTTTTGTTTGTTTTGTTTTGGTGGAGCTTTGTACATTCCTATTTGAACTTGCTAAGTAATGGCAGTAGATAGTATTTAGTAGAGGGTGACGGCGCCTGTGCCCTATCCCCTCTCTTCTTATTGTCTACTTGTTTTTACTTGCGTAGCAATTTTGTAATCTTTTACTAATGTAATATAGACTAACTTTAATCGTCAAAAAAAAATACATATATACATACATACACATACATACATATATACATACATACACATACATACATACATACATACATACATACATACATACATACATACATCTATACATGTATATATGTATGTGTGTGTGTGTGTGTGTGTGTGTGTGTGTGTGTGTGTGTGTGTGTGTGTGTGTATTCAAGTGACCTCAAACACACCAAGTACTTTGGTACGGTTAGCTAAAAAAACCTTTTGAAACTTTTGTGTGTTGATGTAATCTATACATTCTAAATATGACGCTAGTTAATACTTTATCAAACTACTACAAAAATTAACAGATTCAGAACAATATATCCTTTGTAATGGTTTGACCGAGGGTCAAATTGCTTAAGTTTCACCACAAATTCTATATTTTGGGTTTTAAAATGTGTACAAAAATTTTAAAATAAAAAATAAAAAAATTTATAGATTTTAAAACCAGCCACACTTGAAAATAACGGTGTGTTTAATGGTTATCATATGACATATAAACATAAACATCACACTTTACCGAAAAAGTCTGTTCTCTAATATATTTTTTAATAAAAAACATTTACCTTAATTTTGGCGTTCATATTCTAAAACCATAACTCATTAAACACTAAGAGAACCCAAAGCTTTTTACTAGGTATATGAGTGATAATAGTTTTATTGTTGTAAAACTGTTAAAATTTCCAACAAATAGACATGATAAAATAAATTTTGAGTTCATTTGAAATGTGAGAAGTTATAATTTTAAAATATGGAGATCTAAATAAACAGAACTGATATTCCAAGTAAACAATGAAGAGTGAACTTTTCTCATATATGATACTCATTTTTCTACACACTATAAAGATACGGCAGTGTGGCGAAGGAAAAGAAACCCACGTTCTGAATCTTACTTACATTTTGTTGGGTTGATTTTTTGTTGCTATATGTTGGCATTAGTGGCAATGTGTCTGGGTTGTTCTGGTTATGGAGTCTGAACTGTTTTTGCACAGTTTGTGAGGCCATGTTATGAGTCATATTATATGACATCATTCATGACATGTGGGATTCGACTGCAGGATCTTTGTTTCAGAATTTCCAGATGGATTTGACTGCAGGATCATTGGTGCAGATTTTCCAGATTTATATTATCACCCAGTATCGTGCCTAGAATCTGTTATTTCCTATTGTCACCCAGAATCTCGCCTAGAAGCTGGTTGTTGCCTAATTTGTTGAGAGGAAATAATTGCTGAGATTAATTGGTTTTATTTACCCGAAATAGTTCCTTATTTTATGGTCGGAAAATCTTCTTGTGATATTATAGAACGGTTTACCAGAAACATTTACTTAATTGGTGGAGCGCGATACAAAAGGCTCTCAAGCAGTTTCGGTAAGGGCTAACATTTTAGAGATCGATTCATCATCCTGGGAAGGAGGCTTATGGCTACGAAAGTAGGGATCAAAGGGAGTTTGATTCAGGTCAATTTTTGCAAGGGGATCTTGCTGGGATTACTCCACTTTCTTATTTTAGTGAATGAGGCTGACGGCTACGAAGATATGGATCAAAAGGTGTTTGATTCAGGTCAGTTTTCGTTGCAAGGGGATCTTGCTATTGTGTTGATTGGAATTACCTATTTTAGTTGTATTGAGGGGGAGGTTGTTCTCATAATGGAAATGCAACATTAGTAAATGTAATTGTTTTTGAAAATAGTGGAGTATCTTTTTCTCGGTATGGCCCCGCTGATGTAGGTGTGCACATCGAACTGCAGTACCAACTGATGTGTGTTCTTTGTGCTTTCCATATTGTTTTCATATTCTATGTGATTAAATCATAGGTACTAACCTAACAATTAGTATCAGAGAGGGTCATCAGTGTTGCTTTGTTATCAAAGAGGGCGTGATTTTGGATTATCAGTACGTCAATCATAAATACTCGAGAAGGTGCTTTCGTTATTCGCCTTTCTCTGCTTGAGGGAACCAACTACACTTATTGGAAAGCAAGGATGTAACCCCTCGTATAGTGTAATACGATTATGACAGACTCTTTTGGGTACATCTCCATTGGACCGTGTACGTGGTTGTTGGGACCATCCCCTACACTTGTAATTCATGACAAGTGGTGTGTGGGGATGGTCATTGGTGATTTATATTTAGGATGGCATGAGATGTAATTAAGCATACAAGTATATGGCAACTTATCCCCATTTCATTGTAACTATGGGCTAATGTTGAGAGCATTAAATAATAATAATAATAATAATAATAATAATAATAATAATAATAATAATAATAATAATAATGTTAAAACTCAAAATAAAGAGTAACCATGGCTCAAGGCCATGGTCCTCTATTTATTCATTCATATGGAATACCAAAGGGCATGTAATTCCAAAGGTCCCCATTATGCTAACTAAATGGGGAGTAATGGAGGGATAAAGTGGTGGGGAGGCCAGAGGTCTCCCTCACTCATAACACTCCCCCTTATCCATCCATTACTTTGGTCTTAGCATATAAAGCTAAAAGGGTGGATACTTTTGGATCTAGAGTAATCGTGGTTGCCTCGTTAAAACCTTAGCTGTGGAACCCAGTGGGAAAAACCAACAGTTTAAGGAAAAAGAGTGCAATCCACAGGTTACTCCACCTGATCCGTACAAGCTTCAGGCTTGTAGGTCTTTCAGCTGTCTCATACCGATTTCTTTTACAAGTTTTATAAAAATACATCTTGGTAAAGACTTAGTAAATAAATCAGCTAAGTTGTTGCAGGACTGGATCTACTAAACTTTGACCTCCTCGTTCTTTTGTAGATCGTGCATCCAGAAGAATTTGGGAGATATGTGTTTCGTTCTGTCGCCTTTGATGTAGCCCTTTTTGAGTTGTGTAATGCATGCAGTGTTGTCTTCAAACAAGACAGTGGGCTCAAGATCACCAGTCTTCAGGCCAGTGGTATCAAGGATGTGTTGGACGAAGGAGCGAAGCCAAAAACACTCTTTTCTTGCTTCATGGATCGCAATGAGTTCAGAGTGATTGGATGATGTTGCTGTTGTGGTTTGCTTTACCGATCTCCATGAGATAGCATTTCCTCCATAGGTAAACACAAAACCAGTATGTGATTTTGCTGTATGGGAGATCCGATAGGTAACCTACATAAGCATAACCAAGTAACTGGGAGGAGGCACCTCTCTGGTAGTATTGTCCCAGATCTATAGAACCCTGGAGGTAGCGTAGATGATGCTTGACTCCGTTTCGGTGCTTTGTAGGTGCAACACTGTGTCTGGCAAGAAGATTAACTGCGAACGATATATCGGGACATGTGCAGTTTGCCAGATATAGAAGTTCTCCAATGACACCGAGGTAGGGTACTTCATAACCCAGTAACTCCTCCCCCTCTTCCACCGGGCAGAAGGGGTCCTTATGAATATCCAGTGATCTCACGACCATATGAGTACTTGAAGGATGACATTGTTCCATTCGAAGCTTGCTTAGAAGTTTTCTTGTATAGTTTGATTGGTGTAACAGGATTCCACCTCGTAGGTGTTCAATCTGTAAGCCAAGACAGTACCTCGTTTTGCCTAGGTCTCTCATTTCGAAGGTATGCTTTAGGCTTTCAGATATCACATTGATCTCTGCAAGAGATCCTATAAGATTTAAATCATCCACATATACTGCAACGATGACAAATCCCGTTCCCGTTATTTTGATAAAGATACACGGGCAGACTTCATTGTTTGTGAATCCTTGATGTGCAAGGAAAACACATAGTCTGTTATACCACATTTTTCCTGATTCGTTAAGACCATATAATGATCTTTGAAGCCTTACAAAGAAGACGTCCCGAGGTCTCTCTTTCATCTCTGGTGGTAAATTAAACCCATCTGGAAGTCTCATATAGAGATCTTTATCTATATCGCCATATATATATGCAGTCACAACGTCCATGAGCTGCATTTCTAGACTTTCCAGGGATGATAGGCTAAGCAAGAATTGGAAAGTGATCGCATCCATGACCGGGAAATATGTATCTTCATAATCAATCCCCGGCCGTTGGGAAAATTCCTACGCTACAAGGCGTGCCTTGTAGAGTACGATCACATTTTCTTCATTTCTTTTTCTAATGAAGATCCACTTATATCCCACAGGTTTAACACCTATTTTGACTACTGGTCCAAAGACTTTGCGTTTCAAGAGGGAGTCCAGCTCTACTCTTATTGCCTCGTCCCACTTTGGCCAATTTACTCTGCGTTTGCATTCCGCTAGAGATCGTGGTTCGATGTCATCGTTGTATTCAGCGACATGAACAGCAATAGCGAACGCAAAATCGTCGACGACGACTGTGCTACATCTGTTCAGTACCTCTCCAGTACGTACGTAATTTAATGATGTTTCTCCTATCGGTTCCTCTGCATGGAAAATAAGGAGGGGAGAGGTTGCTGGTCTAAGCTCAGCATCCTATGGAGGGATCATTGTAATATCTCCAGGAATCTTCCTCTTTCGAGGAACTTTATCTTTTGAACCTGGCGATCGTCCTCTTTTGAATTGAGGTACAACCAATTCTGCTGCCGGTAGATTGCATCCATCTTTGGGGATGTTAATCATAGCTGGCGTGTTGGCAGCATGGACGTGTGAACGAACAATCTTCTGGTTGTCCGTAATTTTATCATGTAGTAAATGTACTGTGTTCTGAATGTGAAGGATCTTCAGGATCTCATCTTCACACAGATTAGTACGCGGATCATATATAGACAAAGACTTGTTGTCCTAAGAAATGGTCTCAGAAGCGTCAGGCTTCTTAGACTGCGTGCCTAGTTTTGGAAAAGCTTTCTCATCGAATTCACAGTCATCAAGACGTGCCTTAAATGCGTCCCCCATGAGAGATTCCAGGTATCTAATAATAGAGGGCGAATCAAACCCAATATAGATACCCAGACGACGCTAAGGACCCATTTCAGTTCTCTGAGGTGGTGCTATTGGGACATATACTGCACAACCAAACACTCTCAAATAAGAGATATCTGGTGGTGCACCATATGCTAGTTGCTTCGGAGATAATATATGGCCCCCAGAAGGCCTTGTCCTAATAAGCGTTGCGGCATGCAATATAGCATGCCCCCAAGCATCCACAGGCAACTGGGATTGCATGAGTAATGGACGTGCAATCCATTGGAGTCTCTTTATAAGAGACTCTACTAATCCATTCTGGGTGTGAACATGTGCTACATGATGTTCAACTTTGATACCCGTTGCCCGGTAATAGTCTTCGAAGATTCGAGAAGTGAATTCGCCCGCATTATCAAGACGTAATTTCTTGATATGGTTATCAGGGAAATGAGTCCGCAACCTAATTATTTGTGCCAATAGCTTTGGGAAAGCTAGGTTATGGGTGGACAATAGGCACACATAAGACCATTTTGTGGATGCATCAATCAGTACCATGAAGTACCGAAATGGGCCACTCGCAGGGTGAATAGGCCTGCAAATGTCGCCATGAATTCTCTCTAGGAAGCCTGGAGACTCTAATCCCACTTTCAGGAGGGATGGTCTCGTTATTAGTTTTCCCTTAAAACAATGGGGACAAGGAAACTCACCCTTTTAAAGAATCCTCTGGTTCTTCAAATTATGTCCACGGGATTCAGTGATGATGCGGCGCAACATAGCTGATCCAGGGTGACCAAGTCTATTGTGCCAGAGTTGAAATTCAGGCAATGAAAGGCACTTCTGGTGCTCAGTCATATTGGCTTCTATAGGGTGAATATATGTGTGGTAGAGACCCGACGGGAGTCTCTTAAATCGTTCATAGATGGTCTTCTGGCCATCTTTTTGAAGAGTCATATATATATATTCAATGTTTTCTTCATCTCTAGTTTCTAAGAGATACCTGTTAAAACGAATATCCTTGAAACTTATGATATTCCTATTGGATTTTGGAGAGAAAAGTGTATTTTGTATTTTTAGTCTTGTGTTATTTGGGAGTAATATGATTGCTTCATCAGATCCTTCGATTATATTGGACAGTCCTGAAATTGTGATAACAGGACCGTCATATTTGTTTAAGCTATAAAAATAGCATGGATCGCGAAAGATTGTGTGCGTCGAAGCATTGTCCACTAGGCATTCACACTTCATCTATATTAAGCAAAGTGAAAAATTTATTTGAGTAATGAAAATTGACATTCAAATTAAAGTTCATTCAAAGCAAACTACAGATGAAGCTACATTTATTTTAAATGCATAGAAAACCAGAAGATAAAGCTCAATCGAGCAGATCATCATTCTCGAAGTCTTGTGCAGTGAACTGGGTCGGAGCTTGAATATCCGCCAGGTTTGTTTCAGGAGGAGGCTTCAAGCTCGCCTGATACAGGTCCTGGAGGTGGCAAGGAGTGCGACAGTTTCTGGACCAATGTCCAGTCATGCCACATTTATGGTATTTGTCCTCCCAGTTCTTCTTTGGAATTGGCACTGAACCAGTATTTTTACGCTTCTATGTGAAGTTTTTCTTCCCATTGTTGTTGTTGTTCAGGGGTGGTGCTCTTGCTGACTTCATTGCAGCTTTCCCTTTGTTATTTCTAGCCTTCTTCTTAGTTTTTCACTTCTGGGGAGAAACATGGTGGGCTTCAGGGAGAGGGGCAGCACCAACAGGAAGCATATTATGAGTGGCAAGTAGTAAGTCTCTATTCTGCTCTGTGCTAAGAATGCAAGAGAGAAAATAAGATAACTTCGTGAAGTTGCGTTCACGGTACTGTTGCATGAGGATTGCATCTTTCTCATGGAACGAGGTAAATGTCTTTTCCAACATGCGATGCTCCGAGACTTCTTCACCACACAACTTCAGGCGTAAGGTGATATTATGAAGTGCGGAGTTGTACTCAGCAATGGACTTATAGTCCTGAAGACGGAGATTTTCCCACTCATAACTGGAACGTGGTAGTATGACATCAATTCGATGCCTATAACGTGCCTCTAGCGCTGTCCAGGTCTTCTACCGCTAAGTATTCGGCCTTTAAGGTCCGATCTATGTGTCTTCTGATATAGATAATGGCTTTCTCCTTATCCATGTCGAAGACAATGGTAGTAGAACTGCCAGCTGGCCGGGCCGCTGCAGGGGCCTTACTAGCAGTTGTCTCGGCCGCTGCGGGGGCCAGAATTGAGTGAAGGAGTGCCATTGAACGCAAGTGGAACTTCAGGTCCACTCGCCAGCTCAGGTAGTTCATTCCTGCTGCGTCAAGGACCTCGAAATCGACGCTAGCCAATTTTTTCATTTATCTATGCAAATAAATACGCATGAATTAATATTTGTGAAAAATAAATTCACGCAAAGTAAATAAACAGTCATGTGGGGATCGACCAGATACCCTTAGAAACAAAATGTCCAAAAATGTCCGAATACAGTCCATAAAAATGAAATACAAATGAAATGAAGAATACAACTTGGAAACCCATTTTGGGTCGCAGCATAATGCAGATTTCATCTCCGTCTTCAATTTGGCTGAGCTCTTGTCTTTTGGCATTTTACATTATAACCTCACTACAATTCCTCTCAAAACAGAAAAAGAAAACGGGGAATATAAAAAGGTGTATCTCACAATGGCCGATCCCAAACCATAAGACTGAATTATTTACAATATCCACGCAGTTTTATATATGCTATAGGTAGAAGATGTAAATTCAACACATCAAACAGTTTATATTAAAATTACGTTTAATAATTACTTGGACCAAGGGGAAACAACATTACCAGTTAGGTTAGGTAACTAACGATAGAGCAGTCTTAGGGTCTTGTAATTATTAAATTGTGAAGGAAAATGTTATCCAATTAAAAATAAGGAGATTAATAATGAATTGCACATCAAATTTAAGTAACAAATTTATTACTTGCACCAAATACCCTTGAGAGGAGTTAATCAAACTCAATAACATCACCCTGAATTTCCCCTTTTTTCTGGATTTTTTCAGATTTTTTTTTCGAATTTTTCTGTTTTTTTCAGAATTTTCAAGAAATTTCAGGGTTTAATAGGGTATTTTCAGAAATATATATTAATTTTTGAATTAAAATTAATTTGGCTTGCAGGCCAGTGGCCCGCAGGCTGGCCGCGGGCTGCAGGCCCGTTAGCAAAACAAAATACCCAAATTTTATTATCAATTTTGTAATTTACTCGGCTTCTGGCCCATCAAGGGATGCCCATGCCTTTTCTCCTCATCACCCTAATTAGGGCTTTAAGGGGGAAAATGGTGTTGGGGAGAGCAGTTAGCTTTTCCAATATTTCACAAAAGGCCCCTAAAATCGGATTCTCCCTTGATCATTAAGCCTCGCGCATCTCCATAGCGGTCCGAAGCACCCCCCCTTCCGGGGGGTCCGGCGTGGGAAGCACCCCCCTTCCGGCGGGTCCGGTGGTTGGAAGCACCCCCACCGGGGGGTTCCGGCGGTGAGAAGGCTTCAAAGGGCCCCCTGACTGGAAAGGCCAAAACCCCTACGGGGGGTCGGCAAAAAACAGAAGCCCCCCAACGGTGGGGGGGGTTTGTCGGAGATCCGAGCGGCAATTCGACGGCGCCCGACGATACAAGGGAGGGTTGGCCGCTGGCCGGAGATCCGAAGGGCCCCCGACAGGGGGGCGGAAAATCAGGAGGCTCACGAACACAGATCATCCTGAACTACTTAGTGATCAAATCACAGATTAAGAAATTTTTTTTATTTCAAACCTGTACTCCTTAGTGATCAAATCGCATAAGAAGAGGTATGGGGTTTCATCATCTCTAGAATGCGAAGGGGATTGCACAATCTGGGAAGGTTTTGATCCCTATTTTCTTGTTAGATGACAAAAATTTGTGACACCCATTTTATAATTGGTTGCAGTTTGTAAATGCATCTCTAATTATTCAATTGGAGAAGGGCGGTGTCGTTGGACATTGACGGCCGGACTTCTCCTTGCCCCCCACCCCGACGGTCGAAAGTCGGGGGGGGGGGTGCGTCTGCTCAAAATTTTTATTTATTTAAACTGTTTAATCCATTAAATCTGTGTGTACATATATTTTTGATTGAAAAATGATTTTCTTGCTATAGATATTACTATAGATCTCTCAAAAAATAGATATCACAGATTTAACAATATGCGCATGTTAAAATATTGATATAGGAGTTTCTAAAAATTTACCTCTAGATCCTACCCACCGGATCTAGTGAAGTTCGGAGAACCAAGCCCTATCCGCGTCCTCGCGATTCGTCCGTCGGCAGGGATTCGGCTCAGCTGCTGAGCGTGATGATAACGTGTTAAAACTCAAAAGAAAGAGTAACCATGGCTCAAGGCCATATTCCTCTATTTATTCATTTTTATGGAATACCAAAGGGCATGTAATTCCAAAGGTCCCCATTATGCTAACTAAATGGGGAGTAATGGAGGGATAAAGTGGTGGGGAGGCCAAAGGCCTCCCTCACTCATAACAAATAATAATAATAATAATAACCATGATTAGTGCCATGGCAAACTTGTAATTAAAACATTAAGATAAAGGGCTTTTACTTAAAAAATTGTGCAATGGCAAACTTGTAAATAAAACTCCAAGATTAAGGGCATTTCATTATAAGCTTAAAGCAATGGCATCCTTGTAATTAAGTAACAAAGAATGAGGGTAATAAAATGGTATGGCAAACTTGCAATTAAATGAATCTTTAGGAGAAATCTCTTCTACTAAATATTTCTTCATCTTTCTACAACCTTCTCTCTTTCTTTCTTTTTCTCTTCAATTTCCTTTTGACTTTTCTTTCCCCACTTCATGTATGGACCGAATTCATTCATAAGAAAACAAAAAAAAGGAGAGAAAGAAAAGGAGATGAAAGAGAATAAAAGAGAAGACAAATAAAGCTTCTTCTAGAAATCCCTACATTTCTCTTCACTTAACCATTCTTCTAGCCTTTTCTTTTTCTTTTTCTCTTTGTTTTTCTCTTAATGGCCGAATTCCCATAGGCACCCAAAAAAACAAAAAAAAGAGAAATCATGGAGAAAGGAAAAGTAATCAAGAAGAAAGAAGAAAGAGAAGCGGAGGAAACCTTTCTCATTAAGGTAGGAAATCTCATCTTGGTGTAGAATAATTCTTAATTGGTAGGGTATTTAGTTAGCCCATGATAAAGTTGTCATTTTTTATATTGGAAATTTAGTATATTGTGCTAGCTATTTTCTTTTTGGGATAATTCATTATCTAGGCTTTATTAAATTGGTGTCTTTAAGATGTACTTTCTTGTAACCTTATAAAGTTATCATTTTTGTATAGAACCACATGTATGTTGATTAAGGCTAGTGTTTTTCTTAAGGTCATTTTGGGTACCTTTATAAAGGTTGCATCCTTATGTTAGATGTTTAAGAAAGATCACATTTTTAAACGAGGCCTTGAGCATTTTTAATGAAAGCCACTCTCTTTCAATATGGATCCTTAAAACTTAACATTAGAGTATCCCTTTCTAACACAACATCATGTTCATCTTTCATAAATATTACATTTTTTTACTATATTTCCATTACCCACACTAAAGTAGCATGTAAATGAGAAAACATTATTTGATTACTCGAATCTTGTGTGGCTTGCTAAGTGAAATCATTAAGTAGTTGCTAAAAGTTATTTTTCATGAAGGATACTAAGTGGTGGTGTTGGATGAATTGTGGTAATTGTTCTATTTAGCTTGGCTATGGGCCGATTTGTGGATTTGGTCAATTGTCGTAAAAATTGTGATGGAATATGAAAAGGAAATGATGTGACTCTTTTAATTTTGGAATTTCTCTAGTTCATTTGTTGCTTGCTTGCTTATTAATTTAAGTGCTAATTGTTTTCCATGCCATCGTTAATATTGCATACCCCTTTGTAGTTTATGTGCAATTTACTTTCTAACATCTTGTTATGTCATTTGAATGATACATGTTAGCTTACTTAACTAATTGCCAATAAATTAAAGGGATGTCTTGGTCTGCCACATGGCGGGTGAGCGCCCTAGAAAGGGGTTGGGGGTAAACTGGGTATTAGTATAATAAGGAGAACTGGACTATGTGTGGTGATGTTGTGATGTACTTGTGGTATTTGACATACCTTACTCGGTTTCGGGTACGAGGTTTGTGATGTTGTGGAGTTTTCCTCACTCGCACTCCGATGCGGGAGGGTATGGGTGGAGTGAGAGGCCCCGTTAAGGAAACAGTGCTCGTGTCCACTGGCGGGTGCTCCTTACCGCCCCCACTTTGGGGTGGAGTCTAGTTCCTTATATTCAACGATACACCCAGTGTTCCAAATAAAATGTAATTAAATATTTAAGTGCTTTAAATTTCAATGCAAGATCTCTTTTTCCTTGCCTGACTATGATTCCTTTTATACTTTGCACTAATTGTGACAAAAGAAGTAAAGTTAATATAAATAAATAAAATAAAGGAACAATGACAACAATCCCCAATTAATTTTTACTTCTACACGAGTTGGGTTTTCCTACTGGGTCACATTATGATGTGTCCCCTTTTTTGGTTTAGGACCCGAGCAGGAGACTTCGGAGCAGGAGCTGGGGATGGACCCTACAGGAGTTGCTACTTTTCACCTTGAGTCTCAGGGTTACGATATAGCGTGAGTTGTACTTTTGGGGACCTTGAGGGTTGTAGTCATAGTGTGGTACTTTTGAGCTATGGACTTCAGATGTACTTATATGTGGGACGTCTTCACTTTGTACTTGTACTTATCTTTCAGTTGTACTTTTGCCATTGTACAGTTCTGTGATGTGTAGTACTTGCATGGCCGTGTTGGAGCATTGTATAGTTTTCAACTTTCTTCTGTTTGTGTTGTCCTAGTGTGCACAGTGGCCTGCTTGTAGTTTCATTCTACGTTTGGTGCAATACCACGGCCTGTTGAACCCATTTCCCCAATTACCTCATTACCGAGTAGTTGGGTTACTGGGGCTGGCAAAGGATGCACGCCTTTATCAAATCAATTGATGAAAAGGCTTAGATTACTATTATTGAAGGATGGTTTCCACCTGTTGAAGTTGACAAAGACGGAAATGAATCATTTAAGGTGGAAAAGGATTGGAGTCAAAATGAAGAACGTGTGACTCTTGGAAATTCTAGGGCTGTGAATGCTATCTTCACTGCAGTGTAGTGGATGAACATCAATTCAAACTCATCTCTACATGTGAATCTGCTAAAGAGGCATGTGATATTCTTCAAAATGTTCATGAAGGAACCAATTCGGTAAGAGTTTCTAAACTTCAAATTCTTGCTTCACAATTTGAAGAATTGAGAATGAATGATGATGAGACCATTGATGTGTTTAATGGGAAACTAAGAGATATTGCAAATAAGGCATATCAACTTGGTTAGAAATATTCCGAGGTTAAGTTAGTGCAAAAGGCTTTACGATCTCTTTCTGAACTGTTCTTGGCTAAGATTGTGGCTATTGAGGAAGCAAGAGATATTTCTACCATGAGACTTGATGAGCTAATGTGATCTCTTCAGACCTATAAGATGAATCAGAAGCAGAACAAAAGAGACAAAGGAGTGGCCTTAAAGGTTGATGCTGGAAATGTTTCTAGAGACGATGATGAATCTGGTTTAGATGAGGATATAGTTTAGTTGACCAAAAATTTCAGCCTAATGCTCAAGAAAATTGGAAGTAAAGGGCAAAACTTCAAGACTAAAAACAATATCCTTCGGCCTGGTGATATTTCTACTGGAAAAACTTTCAACCAAAATCCGAGGTATGATTAGAAGAAGCGAGGAAAAGGGATTCATTGTAGAGGTATGAGCATGTTTAGGCTGAATGTGCAAACACTCTGAAGAAACAAAAAGGCAGTGCTGAAGATGAGAAAATCACTAGTAATTATGTTGCCTTTGCGGCCTCTCTAAAGAAGCAATCTGATTACAACACTGGCAGTCATGTCAGATTTGATGTTACAACTTCAGTCTTGACATCTGCCAATAAATCAGACAATGTTACATTCAGTGTTTTGACATCGTCCATGGCACATCTGAATCGGATTCTGAAGTTGACAGTATGAGGAGTAAGTGACGAAGATATCCGGGCCGCAAATTAGATGATTTTTGAAAAGTGGATGCAGATCGTAGCATTAACAAAGTGTTGAAAGAAGAAAATGAAAAGTTGAAGAAAGAATAGGAAGAAGTCAAGAGCAAATACCTGAATGTTGAGGAAAACTTCATAAAGCTAGAAATCAGTTTCAGGAATACTCTTCCCAGAGCAGAGAAAGCTGAGGCCACATTAAATAAGCTGAATTCAAGAAAAGCAAAACTGAATGACATCTTGAGCATGGGTAAAGCTACAGGAGATCATCATGGAGTGAGCTATCATAGAGGATCCAATTCTAACAGTTTTACTACAAAAGGTGAACTTGTCGCAACTAATTGGAGAATCGGCGCACACTGTCGCTCTATGCAAGTCTATAGCTATTTAAACTAGAGCCTCGGTGTCGCGCAAGCCTAGTCCAGACCACTAGCATTAGGATCAATAATAATGTCCAATCCTAACTCAATCTCGCTATCGTGCAACTTGAGTTCGGATCTAGATCGTGATAATTCGTATTCGTTCACCGTCGTGCAACCAATATGAGTATAGGAGAACAATAAAAATGCTAGCTTTGGTCGCTGTCGCGAACCAAATCTAAGAAATTTCCATTGTAATCTTAAATCGGATATCTATGGCCTTCCTTGGATCAAGATCACCGGTCGAGCTCACAAGATCCAAGAGAAATCCATATCTATCCGTAGTAAATCAATCAAGATCTAACCTTTCTAACATGCCTAATATCATGGCTATTCAATAGTTCTCACAAAGCAAACATTAGATCCATAGGGTTCATCCCTTTGCCCTAGAGTAAAGGAACTACTCGCAAATCATATTAAAAATCAATAGAGAAACAAGATCAACAATAGAATTCATCATGCAATCAAGATTCAATAAGAGATATATTATAAAATCAAAACTTGCAAGAGTTCAAGACAAACAAATGTTGCAAAGAAGCTTCAAATAGAAAATTAAGATCACGTCTTCAATCCCTCGCCAATCCAAAAGCTTAACTAGAACTAAAAAATCTAGAAAAATATTCTAAGGAGTCTATCTGAACTTCCCTGGGGCTGGAGACAAAACTGGGCTTAAATACATGCCCAAAAGAACCAAAAAATACCGACCAAACTGCCCCTGTGCCGCCAGAAACCCTAGTTTTCCCGACTGGCTATCTACGCTACTCGGCCGAGTGAGAAGTCTACTCAGTCGAGTAAGACAGTCTGCAGATCGCTCCAAAAATAGAGAAGTCACCTTGAATATCTTTAAAATCTTTGTCTCCACTCGGGCAACTGGAGTTCTTACTCGGCTGAGTAGAAGTCACCACTCGACCGAGTACATTATGGAACTCAGGCTGGCAGATTTCGTTGTATCAACTTTACTCGGCTGATTAAGCTGCTTCACTCGGGCAAGTGAGCTGCCTCACTTGGTCGAGTGGCATGTTTCAAAACTCCTTTCTTCTCCTCCTCGCTTCCTCGTCGATTCTTTCGACGTCCTTCTTCTTCCACTCATCCTCTAGTCCGTTAGCTCTTCGATATGAACATGGGCGACGCTCCGGCACGCGTGCAAGTCCTCTAGGCTCCAAATCACTGCCGATTGCTCCATATCTCCTAAAATCAGATGAAAACAAGAAATAGTGAAAAAAAAATCGTAACATCGTCAAATAATCGTGAAAATCGTGATATGAGCAATCGAAATGGCATGCAAATATGCAGAAATGAAGTCTAAAATATGAGCATATCAAAATCCCCCAAGCTTACCTCTTACTCGTCCTCGAGGAAGATGAGTAAAGAGACGAACTTGGCGAATAGAAATTAAAAAAGGAATGAAAAAAGGAGAAGATGAAGGTGCGAAGATGCTAGATTGTTCTCTCAGAACTCGGAGTTGCATACTCAAATAGCAAGAACAATGAATATAAACATTCTAAAGTTTTTCACTTCGATATCATTTCATATAGGTGCTTTTGATAGAAAAACTAAGATTATCGAAAATCATATGAAATATGAAATCATTTTAGAATCAACATCGTCTAAGGCATATAAAATGGTATACATAATTGTAGATCACACACTTTTCAATTGATTGCTTTTTACTTGGAGTATAAGAGATATCACACATTTCAAGGGAATAAGAATAGAAAAAGATGGTTTTATGAACTTCATGCCAATTTCCAATTCATAAACGTCGTTATCCTCTAAGTAATCTCACTAAGTATCAAAATTTACCTAGCTTAGGTAGTCATGCACATATAGGTAGTCACTCTATCACACGTCATTGGATCCCTTCCCCCAAGCTTATCTATAAGCGTGGTGGCATCAAATATAAAAATACGACTTTTCCACATATTTTTGTAGCTCCAAATGAATAAGAGGAAGATGAGGAAGAAAGAGGAAATAAGGGATTATGTACATACAATGGAACTTCCTTTTTGTTTCTCTTTTGTTTCTTCTTTTTTTCTTCTCTTTTTTTATACACAAGAACAATCCCAAATAGGATAGAAAGATATACATATTTTTTGAGATTTTGGGATTCATGGAGCTTATTCTTTTTAGCACAGGGAAGATGCAAATATAGGATTCACCTAGGATAGATTCACCAATGACTATAAGTATAGAAATGAGTTCAAGATATGTAGAGAAAGAAATATACATAACGCTCGGTTCACTCTTTGTATGTGCACAACAATTTCAGCAGGGTAATGTAATCTACTCAGTTTGGTAACAAAAAGTAAACTAATCAAATCATATCAAATGACAATCATCCATTCAACCTGGAAGTTCAAAACACATTTCCTGCAAAAAAGAAATGATAATAGAAAGTCAAAGCAGTACTCCAAGTATAGGCAATCAATGCATGAAGCTTGGTGTGTTTTCTACGATAATAGTTTCCAGACTCGGTTAACACTAAAATTTCATTCAAATTCACATAGCAGACGATGGAAGTTCTTTTTCTCAAATGCATAGCAATATATCGCGTATGATATCAGAAATAAAAACGATAGCATGGCAAGAGAATGCGTGCATAAGAGTTAAGCAAATTCCAAGATATAGTCATCATAGGTAATTCATCTCTAGCAAAGAAAGCAAAAGAAATAAGGACGAAAATAAAACCTAGCTATACATATGTGATGTGTCTATATTTTACATCATTTTCATATCATATTTCCATCGTATTGCATATCATCTCTGCGTCCAAATCACACATTTTACTACAATTTTGGTATTTCTGACGATATTTCGAGTTTCGTAGTATATTTTGAGTTTTCAGGGATTTTGGAGCGATTTGGACCCCCTGTAACGACTGGTTTTTCATGTATTTAGATTATCTATATTATATATATGTTTTGGTGGATTTTCTCCTTATGTGTGGTTTCCGGCTCCGTAGCTTTCATTTTCGTTCATTTCATTGTGATTTTCTAGCTTCTTCCTTAGATCGTTGAGTTTGGAGTAAGTCATTCGTGACGAGCTTCATATCACTCATACCTTAGAGATAGGTTGATCTTAGAAGCCGTAGGAATCTTCCCGAAAACTTCGCGCTTCGATTCGAGACCTTTTGTGCACTTTAGTTGGTTCAAGAAGGGGAACCAACCGACTAGATTCCAATCTAGTCGGTCATGAACTCTTCTCAAACCGACTAGTTCATTAAATCAATAATTCAGAAGTTACTGTTTACTCTTAGTCGGTCTAAGAACAACCACCGACCGACTAGATATGAAACTAGTCGGTCAGAACTTGCTCTCAGACCGACTAGTTCCTTCGATTAATTTTACCTAAGTTACTGTTTATCGTTAGTCGGTCTAAGAACGTCTTTCGACCGGCTAGGTTGTAAACTAGTCGGTCAGCCATTGTTCTTTAACCGACTAGTTCTTTGACCATTTTGACGACCTGAGTTACTGTTTGCTTTTAGTCGGTCACAGTTGGTCTACCGACCGACTAGTTCTCGAACTAGTCGGTCAACCACTCTTCTTTGACCGACTAATCGACCATGTAAACCTAGGGTTTGCCCAGCCGCCGTACGATTTTCTATTTAAACCCCCAATCGTTTTCTTTTCTTTCTTTCACTTCTCTTGGCCATTTTCTTTCCCCCTGATCTCTGATCTTCCCCAACCTTCCTCTAGCCCTTCCTCCTTCCTCAAGAGCCCCTCTCACCCTCCATTTAGGCCGACCTTCATGCTTTAGGCCGCCTCCAACCCCCAAAATCTCATTTCTCCAGATTTTCTCCCCGTTATCTGAGCCGTAGTTCTTCGGATTATTCTTCCGTTGCCGTGCTAGCTCGGCATCGTTCTTCCGCTACGATACGGTAGTAAATCAATCCTTTAATATTCTCTTAACCCACCTTGTGATTTTTGTTAAACCCTAATAGAACTGATATTGTTTTGCCATGGCAGAGATCCCAACCCAGTAGTCTAACATTTTGTGACGTGCCTCGTTGATCGTCATCCTCGGTGCTAGGCAAGTGAAACTTGCCACTTAGGGTTTTAGGCCATGTTTTAGGCCATTTGCTTGTTGTATGCGTAAAAGAGACTAGGCGACAAAATGATACTCGCCTAGGCGCAAATTTCAGGATCTAGCTTGACAACGAAGCTTGATCCGACTACTTTTAATTATTGGCACTTGTCATCCATGCATCTTATCTGCCATGTTTAAATTCAATTAACGGTACGTGAATTATCTGTACATGCCATGCTATCCATGTTGAATGTTGCATTCGTAGCACACGCTACATTACTTGTACTACTTAATCCGGCTAGGCACCCGTTATGCGGGCATAACCCTATGCCATACATGTCAAAAACACTTCCTGGCTCGTGATCCAGAAGCGAGCATACATGTTCGGGGGTAATGCCCTGGCTTGATACACGTGGAGGGGTAGGGATAAGCGATCACCTGAGTTTACGAGTTGGCCTGATTCGCCACTCTAGCCAGAAGATGTAATCTCTGTGCACGACGTGTTTACTTGACGTGATCTACTTGACTTGTACTTGCCCGTGTTTATACTTGTAAAACTTGTCATCCATGCCATACTTGCTACTTGTTACTTGTTACTTGCACCTTACCTCATTTGTTACTCACATACTAAACTTGTCATGCTATGCATCATACTATAACTGCTAGGTTGTTAGCTTACCTTCCTTTCAGTTTCCTTGCCCAAGTCTTTTAGACTTGCTGACATGTGCCCCTTTACTCTTTTGGGTGACACATGTTAGATCATGAGCCTGTGGTTGCTGCTGAGGACGTGGTGTTCGCTGACGCTGAGTCAGAGCCCGCGTTCATCGAGGAGTTTGAGGACACGGGCGATCAGTCGTAGAGACTGTTTGTGTTGTTGTTAGACTGCTTTAGTTGTCGGTGCGTAGCACCAATACTTTGTTTGTGTTGTCTTTTGTGGGCCATGTTGGGCCTAGACTCTTTCTTTTAGCCTGGTGGCTTTTCTGGGTGTTGAACTTAATTTTAATGTTTGGACATTGCTGAGATTTGGGATTTTATTTCTGTATCTCCTTGTGTTATTATCTTGTTCTGCTCGTGGTTACAGGGACCTGCATATGTTTTATTGACGCTTATCAGGCGTGTAGCTTCACAGCTCCACGTTTGAGCGGACCTTTTCACGTCTCGCCTCCATTTTAGGGAAGCGGGGGCGTGACAGGTTTTGTTGGTGGCCCATGCAGGTCTCTCTTCTGTAACTGCAATTATCGGAATAACGATAATAATATTAGAATGTCTAATAAACTAAGTTCGACATCCGAGTCATAAGCTATGAGTCTAATCTGTTTCGTTTTCTGTGTCATTAGATGGCAGGAAGGCGAAATACCCGTGGTGGTGGTGGTGTGCTCCCTCATGACGAGGAGCCTGAGCGGGAGCCCACCAATGGGGAGATGATGCGGATGATGCTTCAGATGATGCAGGTGCAGTAGGGCGTGCTACTGCAAGTCCAGAATGATCCAGTTGTTCGAGCTGCTCGGGCAATTCCGGAGGCCCCTCGCTCCGAGTCTGGAGCGAAGCAGTTTCAGGAGCTGGGTCCCGCTTATTTTGATGGGTCTGAGGGTCCTCTAGCTGCCGATGAGTGGATTCGAAACATAGAGGATAATTTGAAGATGGCGAAGATCAGCCCGGCTGGATGGGTTGATCTGGCGAAGAGGCAGCTCAAGGAAAATGCTCGGAACTGGTGGGATGCAGAAGAGAAGATGCTGGTGGAGCCGATAGCTTGGGCTACCTTTAAGTCCAGGTTTGATGAAGAGTTCTTTCCGAAGGCTGTCAGGAAGGAGATGCTGCAGCGTTTTATTGAGCTGAAGCAAGGGAGCTTGACGGTGGACCAGTACCACCAAGAGTTCACTAGGCTGAGTTGGTTCGCACCGAAGATGGTGTAGGAAGCTGATGAGAGGGCTCAGAGGTTCCTGTAGGGACTTGCTTTGGAGCTTCAGAGTTTTGTGTCTTCTTCTGATCTGGAATCTTATCAGAAGGTTCTAGTAGCTGCGAGGAGGCAGGAGCTGATGATCGCACCCCGGATACACGTCCCGGAGCGACGGTTGTAGTTTTACCGCAAGCGCACGGTATAGCGGCAAGCAGGTTATCGAACACAGGGAGGACGAATGACCGTGCTTGTTCCAATCAACCTGGCTATTTAAGAGAGAAATTTGCCTTTGGCGATCCTGTCACAATCGTCAGACAAAAATGCGGAAATATCAAATCAAATAAAGAACGTCTAGGGAATGGGGAATCCCCGTTACTCACCGTATTTCATAAATGCGGTTTATCGGTATCAAAATTGCTTGAATGAGAATTTGGATGAACTAGTTTCAACTGAATGTAGAACCAAGCTCACGCTCTCGCGCTGTTGCCGGTCTATAGCTATCCTAGGTTTGGGTCCAATCTCTTGCAAACCCTAACCTAGGGAAGCTAGCATTAGGATCAACATCATCATTCAATCGCGCCCCGAGCCCAATCTCTTGCAAACTCGGTCCACGACCTAGATTGGGATAGTTCCTACCCGTCCAATCTCTTGCAAACGAGTATCGGCATGGAATTGCAACCGGAAATCCTAGTATCGGTCCAATCTCTTGCAAACCGATACTTAGAAAATCCGACTCCAACCCAATTCGGATTTCTAGGGTTCCCTATCAAATTGGGATCCAATCTCTTGCAAATCCCAATTGATATGAATACCTAGCCATCCGTAGTAAATTGATCCCAATCTAATCCCTAATAACAATTCTAGCACAATTTCTACCAATTCATCACAAATATGAAAATGGCCTTGTAGGGTTCATCCCCACGCCCCAAGACGTGGAGGCTACTCACAAATCATAGCAAGATCACAAAAATAATCGTTGAAATAAGCAATGGAATTCATCACAAAATTGAGATAAGCAATAAAAATAGAATTTTTAAGGAAAAGAGATGCAAACCAATGGAGTTCTTCAATTAATCCAACAAAATTCCAATCTTTGTCTCCTCTCCAATCACAAGAATAAAGCTAAAAACTAATCTAAAAAGCTGCAAAAAATCTAAGAGAGAGGCTATCAAAACTATGGTAAAAACAGGGCTTAAATAGCCCTCAAAATCGTCCAAAAACTGTGACCAAAATACCCCTGCACAGCCTGTTTTCCGCAGTTTTCGCTACAGGCAGCGCATCGCACTCGGCCGAGTGACAAAAGTCGCTCGGCCGAGTGAAAACCCTGTAATTTTCCAGTAAGTCGGGGCCTTCAGGGGTCTCTACTTCGGGGGCGGCTCGGCCGAGTGAGTTGTCGTCACTTGGCCGATGACTTCATAGTACTCGGGCGGACGGGATTAACCACTCGGCCGAGTGGGTCTTCTAAAGCTCAGGCAGCCGAAAAACAGTAACTTGGATGTTTTGGAAGGGCTTCGTCTGGGCGCCACTCGGGCGGACGGGGTCTCGTCACTCGGCCGATGTGGTCTTCGGTGCTCGGCCGAGTGCACAGGTAAATCGTGTCTGATCTGGTCGGCCGAGCAGTGTCTCGCTGGTCGGCCGAGTGGCTCCTCCACTCGGCCGAGTGGGACACAAAAAATGCCCAATCTGCTTGTTTTGACCTCCTCGTCGCTCCTGTGACGTCCGTTCTTCTTCCGCTCCTCTCCAACAGCAAAATACCCCTCGGGGAGGTCGTCGGTGACCGTCTAGAGTAAGCGCATCTCGAGATCACTCCAAATCGCGCCAAATCACCTGAAATGAGACAAAAACAACAAATCGTGAAAAGCATCGCAATATCGTCGATATATCGTGAAAATCATGATTTTGGCGATCTAAATGGCATGCAAACATGCGGAAAAAGGGGTAAAATAAGGAGTGATCAAAATCCCCCAAGCTTGCCTCTTACTCGTCCTCGAGGAAGATAAGTAAAAGGCGAACCCGGTGGAATTTGGAAAACGAAAACGGCGAAAAAATGAAAAATGGAAAACGGAGAAGAATGGAAAACGAAATGAAAATAAAGTAGAGAGAAAGAAGCGAAGAGGTAGGCTACTAGATCATTTTCTCAGGACGTGGGTTTCACTTACTCGTATAGCATGCACGGAATGAAAAATACATGTCAAAGAATTTTATTTTGATATCATAGTATAGTAGTGCAAATAGAAATAGAAAACCCACGAACAACGATATAATCATAAAAAACGGAATAATTCTAAAATTAACATCGTCTGAATCATTTAAAGCGGTATACAAATCACAGATCACACACTTTTCAATTGAACGCTTTCTATCTGGAGTATAAGAGTATCACACTATAGAATAGAGAGAATAGAAAAGTATGGATTTCATGAAATGAATGCTAGGCTTAGATTTCTGGATTTCGTAAAGCTAAAAATAATGTCACCGAGTATAGAATATTACTTAGCCTAGGTCGTCGTGCAACGTCAAGTAGTCACTCTCTCACACATCAATGGATCCCCTCCCCCAAGCTTATCTATAAGCGTGGTGGCATAAAAAAATATTTACATCCCCATTTTTATATAGCTCCAAATGTAATAGGAAGAAAGAAGAAAGGAAGGAAGTGAGATGGGATCTTTTATTGAGGATTTTTCCTCTTTTTCTCTTTTTTTTTGTTATAGCATATGTACACAATGATCCCAACTCAAAGAGAGATAATGATATACAAGAATATTTTCTCTCTCCCTTTTTTTTAGAATAAGAGGTTTGGAGCTAGGAATTAATAGCGGGGGAAATGCCGTATAATAGAATCGCTTAAGGGGAGATTCACCAATGATTATAAAAGAAGAGAAATGATGTTCAAGATTTGTGGAGAAAGAAATAAATGTATCTCTCGGTTCACTCTATAAGACATGCACGACAACTTCAGCAGGGTAATCTAATCTACTCAGTTTCGATCACAAAAAAGCTAACTAATCCAGATTTATCATAGCTAACATCATTCAATCATCCTGAAGTGAAGTGTACAATTCATGCATATAGAAGTGATATAGGAAAAAGAAATCAGTACTCCAGATATAAGCATTCAATGCGTGAATCTTGGTGTGTTTTCTGTGATAGCATACATATGAATATTCAGATTCAGCTAATAATAAAATTTCATCCATTTTCATGCGGAAAAAGGTGTGGGTTACTATCTCTAGATGCAAGGCAAGTCATAGCATATGATATCATGAATAAAATCTAAGACATGACAAATATAGCATGCATATAGAGTAAGCTAAATCCAACGTCATCATCATCACAGAAAAGTCATCTCTAGCATGAGATGAAAAAAAAAAGAAAAGAAATAAAGATAAAGGGAAAATAGAACTATTTACAATGCGGCACACAGAAAAAATAAGAAAAACGTGATGCATGGTAAAATAAAAGAAAAATAACGAAAATGAGTGCAAAAGTGAAAAACGGTGTGAAAAACTAAAAATAAAGGTGGCAGATCGAAAAAGAACGTGAGAACTCACTCCCCCAAGCTAAATGGCACAGTGTCCTCAATGTGCAAAGTGTGGCACACCGAGAGACAAGAAATGTGAGGGGATGGTGAGGATGCATGCATGAAAAAAATGAAAATAAAAAGAAACAGAAAGAAGTGAAAATATGAGGCGGACGTGATGCATGCACAGACAGGAGTGATACAGATATAAGTGGCACCAAAAACGCTCCCTCTCTCCCAAAAAGGATATAGAAAGATATGATCAAAAAGAGAATCCCAAAATAAGTGTGGGGAGGGGGGGTGGACAAAAATGCATCAGGACCCAGCAGAAACGGGCAGCACAACGGCAAAAGGAATCGATGGCATCAAGGGTGCCTAGGAAGGTGGTGCTGCACCGTCTCCATCCTGAGGCGGAGGTGGTGGTGCTGGCTGGACAGGCTGCTGAGCGGGGGGTGGGTGTGTGAGTGGCAGCAGGTCGGGGTGTGTGTGGAAGTGTGGGCGGGGGACCTGCTAGGTGGGTGGGGGTACGCGCGGGAGACGCTCCAGAACCTGGGTGAGACAGTAATGGATCTGGGGGATCAGGTCAAAGCGACCAGCCATCGCAGAAACGGTGGAGGACAGGGTCCTAAGGTCGCCTCTGAGGCCACTCACCGCCCCCTCTAGAGCATGAATGCTTTGAAGTACAGTGTCAGGGGGAGGTGGTGCAGAGGGACGCACCGGGCGGGGCTGTGCAGGGCGTGGCTGGCGAACTCGGGTCGCGTAAGTGACGGGCTCAGCGGGGAAGGGAACAAAATGTGCTGCGCCTGCAAATGTGGGCCTGGCCTCAGTGTGAGGCCGGGGCACCGGCTGGTGGGAAGTGGAGGCAGCAGCAGCGAAAGAAGAGTGCAAAAACGGCAGCGAGGTGGCCGGAGAGGTCAGTTGCACAGAAGTGTGGACAGATGCCACGACGCTCTCGGAAAATACAACAGGGGTGGAGACAGAGGTGACTACCGCCGGGGTGGAAGAGTGTGGTCCAAAAGGTGCAACCCCAGCGGAGATCATGCTAGCCATGGTCTCCACGACTGCGGCAAACGAGGGCTCTCCACTCGCAACGAAGGTCGGCGGGCGCTCGGGGAGTGCGGAGCAAAGAGGCTCAACGGACAGAGGGCCAGTGGTGGTGGTGGGAGAGGTGGTGACAGCCTCGGAAGTGGTGGAGGTGGTGGAAGTGGGCTCAGCTAAGGTACTCCCGACACTGACAGAAGTGTCAGGAGCAGCGGAAACGTCAGGTATGGGCTGAGGGGCCACTGGGTCAACAGGCTCGGCAGCAGGCTCGGCAGGGTGTGCAACAGGGTCTACAGGGGCAGCGTGGGCCTGCTCGGCCTCCTCGGCCTCGAGCACGTAAGCAGCAGGGATGAGAACATCCATCGCAGGGAGCCAGTCAACGTGGGCCGGTGCAATCAGAGTCCGAGTAGGGCTCGGGAGAATCATGTAATCGGCACCGTAAGGGCTGTGCAACCAGACCCAGTGACGCTCACCGTGCGGACGAAGCATCTTCATCCGGGCCATGACATCTATCGACAGAGAAGTGGGGCCCGGGACGCGTCGCAAGTCGTCTGGAAAATCCTCGCCGGTCATAAGAGCAAGCAAGGTGATCAGGCCGCCGCAGCATATCGGTGAGCGAGCGCCCACCGATACAATGATGCGGTCTAAAAACCATGCCGCGATATCGATCACGACGGCGGGGACAAGCTCATCGCCATCCCTATATAGAGCTCTGGGACGTGTCATCGCGTAGAGCATGTAGAGCTCTGGCGTAGACATCGTGCCCGGCTCATATCTGGCCAAAAAGGACGTCGCCATAAGGCGCTGAGCAATGCGGAGGCAGGGATGGACAATGGCCGAGGCCTTGGCCCTACTAGGGTCAAAGGCAGCGTGGAGACACGTAATCCGGGCCCAGAAGGCACCGGCGTCGAAGGAAGGTGGGGGGATATGGGTGGGGCCGTAACCGTGATCGGCACCGGGGACAGCGGGCCACGAGAAAAACGCTCTCATCATATCGAGAGTGACCTGGCACTCTCGATCCATGAACCGAAACGAGCATCCCTCGTCGGTTCGGGTGATCGAACTCAGAACCTCAAGTGTCGGGCGGGTAAACGTATCCGTCGACACCTGGAAGAAATCTCGCCAGCCCACGTTGTCGTACAACGTGAGCATCCCCTCTAGTACCCCCAGGCGTCCTAGGTCAACGAGGTGTGCAAACCTGGAGGGTACGATTGAGCGCTGGGAGATACGGTCGAAGACGGCACAGTGTGCGTCGTCTCGGAACGTAATCCCGAGCGGCCCGACCAGTGGAGCCGGTGGTGGTGGCTGTGGAGCGGCAGGGAGAGGCTGTGCGGGCTGTGGGTGCACTGCAGGCTGTGCGGGGTGTGCGGGGCCTGCAGGCTGTGCTGGGTGGACGGCGTGTGTGGGAGAAGGTGGAGGAGAGTCCTCCAACTCGTGGGAGGGGCCGGCATCATCCGACCGCTTCCGCTTGGCGGAAGCTCTCTTCGACCGCGGCCGTGTCCGGGGCGGCATATCGGCCCCGAGCGCGTCGAAAAGTGTAAAAAGTGCGGTGTGCGTAAAAGAGTGGAAGGAGTATACCCAGACACGCCGCGAGTGCTCAGCAATGGAAGCGTGCGAAGTCAGCGCCTCCACGAAGCTCAAATCAGTCCCGAGAAGCTCCCCTGGGCTCCCCTAAGCTCCAAAAAGCAACCCGCGCATGAAATGGAGATATCAGCGGGTAATAATCAAAACGTATGGAGCATTAGGGGTATCATAGATAGATATAGGAATTGATTTGGGTTTGGGGGTCGTTTAACACATGGATCCTCAAGAAATGCTCAAAAAGAGGTGAAATAGGCGAAATAGGGGGTACCGGAGGTGGCCGGAGACACGGCCGCCGGCGGCGACTCGGGCGATGTGCGGCGAGTGGTTGGCCGGCGGTGGCAGGCCGAGCGGCGGTGCGGGTCGAAGGATCGGGCGAGTGGGGGAGGGGTTCGGGCGCTGGGGGAGTCGAAAAGTCGGGCTGTTTGGGTTTCGCTCGTTTCGAAAAATGCGCCCCCCCGCGGCCCCTTTTATAGCAGAAGTTACGACTCGGCCGAGTGACTAGGTCACTCGGCCGAGTATGGTCAATAGAAAATTCCTCCCCGCTTACGCATCGGCCGAGTGGCCTTGCCAGCCTCGGCCGAGTGGAGTAAGTCCATTCGGCCGAGTGACTCAAGCTACTCGGCAAGACTCGCTCTAGGAGGGTATCTGTTTTACTCGGCCGAGTGAATATATATACTCGGCCGAGTAGCAGTTATATTCGAATAAGGAAAATAAACAGAGAGTTGGGTACAGCAGACTTCCCTCGTTCGTGAGCGGCTCGGCCGGTCGAACTTGTGTACTTGGCCGAGTGACTAGTATACTCGGCCTGTTGGAATTTCATAATTCCATATTTCTATTCCCATATGATTTTGATGTAACAAACACATTCAGTACTACTAACTCTATGTATGCAGATACATATCAATGCTGAGTTCCACACAAATGAGATATCTTCATGCATACTCAATCAGAAATATCAATCATGAAGCTGGAAAGACAAAGGCACCTAATCCACGACTTGGATATATAATCACTTGATAAGGATCTCCTGCAAAGAACCTTCTCAGACTCAGTTGCAGATGCAGTCCTATCTACGGCTTTATGTAATCAATGTAAAATTTACTTTTTTAGAGTCACAAAGCCTTGTGATAATATATCTTAGTCATCTAGGTTCCATTCCTTAGAGATCTACACTTCCCAATTTCGAAAATTCGCAACTTTGAAAATTGGCAGCCAATAACCCCATTTTGGTCGACCAATTTTAAACCTTCGAATTTGGTTATGGGATTGCATATGCAAACTCCCCTAACCGTGTAGATTCTAGAAATGTCCTCCAACGGTCGAAATTCTCTCTCTAAATTTTGGTCGACCAATGTGGTCATTTTGGTCGACCAATTTCAAAACTAGCCGTTTTTATCCCAAATTTTCAGGGACGGTTCCTGCCCGTTTTCTAACGTTAACTACAGTCCCCAACCGTCCCTAAACACTATAAATAAAGGGGTAGACCCTCTCTTTTCATACATACACTTTCCTCTTTTCTTACTCTCTTATTTGTTGGAATCAAGTCTTCTTTTCTAAAGCTTTAGGCCATTAGTTGTTCTTTTCTTATTTGTAAGAAGAAATCATTAGATTTCCTTCTTCGTTTAAGAACGGAAGAACTTGGTTTTTCAACATCATTTTGGAAAGTTGTTTGTGTTCATAATTGAAGAAGAAATCGATTGATCTCTCTCTCTTCTTTTATGAACCAGAGAACTTCAAGTGTTGCGCTTCATTACATATCTTTTACATCTTGAAGTTCTTCTTCTAAAACACCATCCTTGAATTCATTCTCTGAAATTTATAACAAGGCTATAGGTGTTTTTTTTTCTATTTCATTATTTTACAGGTTTGAATCTCTGTTAGAGATTGTACAAAGTTTGGGACACGGGGAGTGTCGCCATTTTTGTAAGTTGGTGCTTGCGGGGCAAGTGATTATAGTGGATTGAAAATCTCTACGGGGTAGAGGACTGGAGTAGGATCACAAGGATCCGAACCAGGATAAATCTCTGTGTTTGCGATTGATTTAAATTAAGTACTTGTCTTTTTATTTTCTGTGCCATCTTTGCAAATATTACTAACATTTTATTTGCGACATTTTTTAATATACACTATTCACCCCCCCTCTAGTGTATTGATCCTTACAGGCTAGAATTACATTTGGTATCAGAGCAAGGTTAAGATGGCAGCAAGTTCCTCAAACATGAACGCAGTTCCATTCAACTACAATCAGCATCCTGAAGGGCACTCTCAAACTCGTCCTCCTCTATTTGATGGTTCAAATTACTCATATTGGAAAATACGTATGGAGATTCATCTCCAAAGTATGAATTATGAGATTTGGGACATCGTAGAGTCAGGATACGAAAAGCCAACAACTCCTGTTGCTGATTGGACTGCCAACGACAAAATTGCAAAAACCAACAACTCAAAGGCCATGAATGCTTTATTTTGTGCTATGGATAAACATGAGTTTAATCGAGTATCTCAGGCCAAAAGTGCTCAGGAAATTTGGCATATACTTGAGGTAACTCATGAAGGAACCAGTAAAGTGAAGGAAACCAAGATTTCCGTTTTGGTTCACAAATTTGAGTTGTTCAAGATGAAGGACCAAGAGACAATTGGAGAAATGAACACCAGGTTTACTAATATTATAAATTCTTTAAATGCTCTTGGAAAAACTTACACTTCTCTTGAACAGGTTCGCAAAATTCTTAAAGCTTTAACTCCAGTATGGCGTCCAAAGATCACCGTAATTGAGGAAGCCAATGATCTTTCCACATTATCTATGGAAGATCTTATTGGTAACTTAATGGCCCATGAAGTCACACTTCAAGATGAGAAAGAAGAATCAGATCAAAAGAAGAAAGTACTTGCCTTCAATGCAACATCAGATAATGAAGATTCTGATGATGATATGGCATTTTTTGCCAAAAACTTCAGAAAATTCTTTCAGAAAGGTAAGTATAATTTTAAATCTAAAAATACTGATTCTTCTCTTTGCTTTAATTGCAATAAGCCAGGACATATGAAGAAAGACTGTCCACTTCTTAAAGCAAAATTCAAAACTTCCAACAATGATCAATCCAGAAGAGAAAGGAGGTTTGACAAAATGAAAAAGGCATTTGCAGCAACATGGGATGATTCTTCAGATGATGAAGATGATGATCTAAATGAAAGTGCCAACATGTGCTTTATGGCACAAGATGATGAAAATGAGGTAAGTTCTTTTAATAACGAAGAATTACTTGATGCTTTAAAAGATCTCTATTCTCGTTTCAAAAAATTGAATAGTCAACATAAATCATTGAAACAGAATAATGATGATCTTCTTTCTAAATATCAAGAGTTATCTTCTTCTAAAAACATTGAAAATACTTCTTCTCAAGTTTTGGATCTTAGTAAAGAGAATGATATTCTCAAAACTAAGAATTTAGAATTACATACACAAATATCCGAAATGGATAAAAGTATTTCATCACTAAAGATGAAATACGACGAGATGTCATCCAATGTTAATAAATTTAACAAAGGAAAGACTAATCTCGATGATTTGCTTAAAATACAATATCCTGCAAATCATAGAAAAGGTCTGGGATATTCTCATAAGGATGCACCCAAATCTTGTAACACTTCTTCTTCTTGTGGAATAACTACTTTTGTTAAACCTCAAAAGAAGAATCACGCATTTATTTACACAAAGAAAGTAAACAATCCTACTTCTTCTTCACAAAGAAATGTTTCTAACATTTCAAAACCATCTTCTAAGAAACCTACTACAATTAATATTTGGGTTCCTAAGAATTCATGCTTAGAAGATAGAAATGTTTATATTTCTCATTATATACATGCTATAGTTCATTCTAATGATTATATTAAAAAGCCAAATTCCACTTGGGTTTGGCTTCCAAAAATCTAATCCCAAGGACCCTCAAGAAGGGGTACCAATGCTTAATGTTTTATCTTTCAGGTACCTAGGAAAGAAAGATGGATTTTGGATAGTGGATGTTCAAAACATATGACAGGAAATGTCAAACTACTTTCAAACGTCAAGTACAAACAAGGAGGCACAGTTACCTTTGGTGACAACAAGAAAGGAAAAATCATAGGCACTGGAACAGTTGGCAATACTAATCAGCCTATCATTGAGAATGTTCACCTGGTTGACGGTTTGAAACATAATTTACTTTCCATTAGTCAATTATGCGATAAAAATTACAAAATAGTTTTTGAACAAAATGATTGCATTATTTATGATTCAGATATGTCATCTGTTTTGTTTCGTGGTAAGCGTAAAAATAACATTTATATTTTATGCATGTCTGTTACCACAAATAATCATTGTTTAATAATTACATCTGATGATACACTTTTATGGCATAAACGTTTTGGACACACTAATTTCAAAAATCTTGCACACATTTCAAAACACAAATTAGTAAATGGAATGCCAAATATTTCTTTCAAACATAAACATTTTTGTGATGCTTGTCAACAAGGAAAAATGCACAAATCTTCTTTTAAATCAAAGGATGTTATCTCAACAAAGAGACCATTAGAACTCTTACATTTAGATTTATTTGGTCCTTCTAGAGTAGCCTCTTTAAATAGAAGTAGATATGCATTTGTCATTGTTGATGATTATTCAAGATATACTTGGGTTATATTCTTACAAAAGAAGAATGATGCTTTTGAAGAATTTTCAATATTTTGTAAAAAGATACAAAAAATCAAATCCTCTAACATTGTCACTATTCGTAGTGATCATGGAGGAGAATTTGAAAATGAATCGTTTACCAAATTTTGTAATGAAAATGGCATTACTCACAATTTTTCTTTTCCTCGTGCTCCTCCTCAAAATGGAGTAGTTGAAAGGAAAAATAGAACCTTACAAGAATGTGCAAGAACAATGCTTTGTGATAGTAATTTACCGAAATATTTTTGGGCTGAAGCTGTCGCAACTGCATGTTACATTATGAATAAAATTCTCATAAGGCCATTTCTTAATAAAACTTGTTTTGAATTATTCTTTGATCGCATTCCACGTGTATCATATTTTAAAGTGTTTGGATGTAAATGTTTCATTCTAAATACTAAAGATGCACTTGATAAATTTGATTCTAAATCTGATGAAGGTATTTTTGTTGGATACTCAACACGTAGCAAAGCCTACAGAGTATATAACAAAAGAACTTCAACAGTTGAAGAATCACTACATGTCACATTTGATGAGAATCCCTCATCTAAATCTCCCATTGTTGATGATGAAGAAATATTACCTTTATCTAATTCCTTAGATAATATCAAACTTGATGAAATTGATGCTACTAATCATTCTGTTGAGTCTATTTCAGATAATACAGATCTTCCCAAGGCTTTTGCACAAGTTCCAAATCATCCATCAGAATTAATTATTGGAGATATAACAGATGGAGTTAGAACTCGTCGTCAAATTGAACAAATGGCGCATTGTGCTTTCCTTTCATCCATTGAACCAAAGAACATCAAAGATGCATGTGAAGACAGTTCATGGATTATCGCTATGCAGGAAGAACTCAATCAATTTCAACGAAATGATGTTTGGGAATTAGTTCCCAGACCATCAGATCATTCAATTATTGGTACCAAGTGGGTATTCAAAAATAAATTGGATGAATCTGGTCAGGTAATTAGAAACAAGGCACGATTGGTTGCACAAGGTTATAATCAAGAAGAAGGTATTGATTACGATGAAACCTATGCACCAGTTGCTCGTCTTGAGTCTATTCGCATGTTGTTATCATTTGCATGTTTTAAAGATTTTAAATTATTTCAAATGGATGTCAAAAGTGCTTTTTTAAATGGATTTCTTAAGGAGGAAGTTTACGTTGAACAACCTCCTGGTTTTCATCATGAAAATTTTGAAAATCATGTTTTCAAATTAAAGAAAGCTCTTTATGGTCTCAAACAAGCACCTCGTGCTTGGTATGAAAGACTTAAAAGCTATCTTTTAAATTCTGGTTATAATATTGGTAAAATAGATTCCACTCTTTTTATTAAAAATATTAAATCTGACATAATCATTATTCAAATATACGTTGATGATATTATTTTTGGTTCTACTAATGAATCTCTTTGTCAAGATTTTTCTAAAATTATGCAGAAAGAATTTAAGATGAGTCACATGGGTGAACTCAATTACTTCCTCGGTCTTCAAATTAAACAATTGAAGGAAGGAATCTTCATTCACCAAAGCAAGTACTCTAAAGAACTCATCAAGCGTTTTGGTTTAGAAAGTTCTGCAGAAAAACGTACTCCGATGAGTACTTCTACTTCCCTCGACAAAGATTTAAATGGTAAGAGTGTTGATCAACGTCTTTACAGAGGTATGATTGGCTCTCTACTCTATTTAACTGCTAGTAGACCAGACATTATGTTTTCAGTATGTTTATGTGCACGTTTTCAGGCAGATCCTAAAGTTTCACACTTAACTGCCGTAAAAAGGATTATTAGATATGTTAAGCACACTTCTGATTTTGGTTTATTTTATCCCAAGTCAGTTACATTTGATTTATTATCCTATAGTGATGCAGACTTTGCTGGTTGCAAATCAGATCGTAAAAGTACCAGTGGTACTTGCCACTTTTTAGGTCATGCTTTAGTATCTTGGTTTAGCAAAAAGCAAAACTCCGTTTCATTATCTACAACCGAGGCAGAATATATTGCCGCCGGTTTAGCATGTGCTCAAATCTTATGGATGAAACAAACTATATCTGACTATGGTATTGATTGCTCTACTTGCCCTATTATGTGTGATAATACTAGTGCTATTAATCTTTCTAAAAATCCCGTTCATCATTCTCGTACAAAACATATTGATGTACGTCATCATTTTCTAGATGATCATGTTCAGAAAGGAGATATAGTTCTTAAATTTATAGCTACTGAACATCAGACAGCTGATATTTTAACCAAACCATTGAAAGAAGATACTTTTATTAAGCTTCGTAGGAATTTAGGGATTATTAGTGAATCGGACTTATGACACATTCTTATTTTTATTTTTTAGAATTTTTCCAAATTTTTTCAAATTTTTCTGGGTATTTTTGAAATTGGTCGACCAATTCATCAATATTGGTCGCCAATATTCGAATTTTTTATTATTTTTAAATCTTTCAGTAACTACTTCGTCTTCCCGCTATTTCTCGTTATCCGTTCCCTCCATTTTCAGTTTCCGAAACTGAACCCATCCATTTGGTTTTTGAATTTTGGGTGGGATTCGTTACTTAAACTTCTCTGTCGATTGGAATTTGTCAGTTCCACAACTTCTCATAACTATTTTTTTCTCTTATTTAAACTTCGTGCCTAGGGAATCTAATTTCACAAAATATCTCTGCCATTTTCTTCTCCCAACGCAACTTTTTCCCCAAAACACCAACCCCGCGGGTCTCTCCCGATTCCTCCTCCTCCTCTCCACAAATCGCCGGCCTCCACCTCTCAATCCTCCGGCGACTTCCTCCATATCCTCGCCGGTGGCCGATCTTCCACCCCCTCTATCCAATCGATCCCTCGTCGCCCTCGTCACCCGCTTGCTCCTCGGTTTCGCCAGATCCACCGGATCCGCCCAGATTTCGCCGGCGATCGCCTTCACTCGACGGCTTCTCGCTTTTTGCTCGGCTCGACTTCCTTCCTCGCTACCCTCGGATCCCGATGGCTCAGCCCCCTGCGGATTTCGTCGCCACTCCGGCGCCGGCTTACTTTCGTTCTCCGGCGGCTTCTCAGCAATTCCGCCTCTTGGAGCGACTCCCGTTCCACCCAGAGCGCCACGTAGACTTCAATGACCATGGATTTTCTCGGATTTTGGCCCCTCTGCATTCCGCCGGCCTAGTTGGTCTTTGGTCCACGGCCAACCGCACCCCATATTTTCCGGCTCTAGTTCGTGAATTCTACGCCAACTTGGATTCTTCCAAACATGCTGGTATGCTATCCATTTCCACTATTGTCAATGGCTTCTTCTTCAGTCTTAATGGCCCTATGTTATCTTCCTTGTTGCATCTGCCCGCTCACTCCACATACTCAGGGGGAGTATATCTGATATGTTCAATTTTACTTATATATATATATATTTTTTCTTGTTTGTCATCATCAAAAAGGGGGAGAATGTTGGAATTTCATAATTCCATATTTCTATTCCCATATGATTTTGATGTAACAAACACATTCAGTACTACTAACTCTATGTATGCAGATACATATCAATGCTGAGTTCCACACAAATGAGATATCTTCATGCATACTCAATCAGAAATATCAATCATGAAGCTGGAAAGACAAAGGCACCTAATCCACGACTTGGATATACAATCACTTGATAAGGATCTCCTGCAAAGAAGCTTCTCAGACTCAGTTGCAGATGCAGTCCTATCTACGGCTTTATGTAATCAATGTAAAATTTACTTTTTTAGAGTCACAAAGCCTTGTGATAATATATCTTAGTCATCTAGGTTCCATTCCTTAGAGATCTACACTTCCCAATTTCGAAAATTCGCAACTTTGAAAATTGGCAGCCAATAACCCCATTTTGGTCGACCAATTTTAAACCTTCGAATTTGGTTATGGGATTGCATATGCAAACTCCCCTAACCGTGTAGATTCTAGAAATGTCCTCCAACGGTCGAAATTCTCTCTCTAAATTTTGGTCGACCAATGTGGTCATTTTGGTCGACCAATTTCAAAACTAGCCGTTTTTATCCCAAATTTTCAGGGACGGTTCCTGCCCGTTTTCTAACGTTAACTACAGTCCCCAACCGTCCCTAAACACTATAAATAAAGGGGTAGACCCTCTCTTTTCATACATACACTTTCCTCTTTTCTTACTCTCTTATTTGTTGGAATCAAGTCTTCTTTTCTAAAGCTTTAGGCCATTAGTTGTTCTTTTCTTATTTGTAAGAAGAAATCATTAGATTTCCTTCTTCGTTTAAGAACGGAAGAACTTGGTTTTTCAACATCATTTTGGAAAGTTGTTTGTGTTCATAATTGAAGAAGAAATCGATTGATCTCTCTCTCTTCTTTTATGAACCAGAGAACTTCAAGTGTTGCGCTTCATTACATATCTTTTACATCTTGAAGTTCTTCTTCTAAAACACCATCCTTGAATTCATTCTCTGAAATTTATAACAAGGCTATAGGTGTTTTTTTTCTATTTCATTATTTTACAGGTTTGAATCTCTGTTAGAGATTGTACAAAGTTTGGGACACGGGGAGTGTCGCCATTTTTGTAAGTTGGTGCTTGCGGGGCAAGTGATTATAGTGGATTGAAAATCTCTACGGGGTAGAGGACTGGAGTAGGATCACAAGGATCCGAACCAGGATAAATCTCTGTGTTTGCGATTGATTTAAATTCAGTACTTGTCTTTTTATTTTCTGTGCCATCTTTGCAAATATTACTAACATTTTATTTGCGATATTTTTTAATATACACTATTCACCCCCCCCTCTAGTGTATTGATCCTTACAGGCTAGAATTACACGGCCGAGTGAGCCTTGTGTTCTGCTGTTTGTCTTCGTTTGGGCTCTAAACTCTGTCTTTCTTCCTCCAGTCGATTCCATCTTCCTCCTAAGCGTCGAGCGCCTTCTTTGGGCGCTCCTCGTCGTCTCGATCATCCTCCTCATGATGGATCTACCTATCTCCTCTCCTGTCAAGAAAAATAGGACCCGTTATCACAAAATTTTTGGGCGAATGACTCAAAACACTAAAAATCTCTAAAACGAAAATAAAGAAAAAGTGAAAATAAAGCAAAAACTGTCGGGTTGCCTCCCGACAAGCGCTCGTTTAAGGTCGTGAGCTCGACCCCCTATAATTTTCAATCAATGCGGGATGTTTGGTGCATATGAGATGCACCCATCAAACTTTCCGGGGAGAACGCTTGGATTGGGAAGTTGCGGCGTCGTGTTCTCCTGCGGTGGTCTCCCGTCTCGAATAGTGTTGGGGGGAGGCTCCCCCAAGCTAGCATTTGCTCCGGTCAACGGCTTTACCGGTGATGCCGATTTCCGTACCGGAGGAGCTTTCTTTGGAGACTTTAATTTCGAGAGCTTGCAGAGCTCTCGAATCCTTGCGACATCAGCGTCGCCTTCATAATCTTCAGCGGAGAGGTCGGGGGAATCATCTTTCTTCTCATCTTGGCCTAAATCCGGGCCTTCCTCGAAATCTTCATCAAAAAGAGCACCAATTGAGTGGGGGATCGCCTCCTCTATCACCTCATCAAGGAGGTCCATGTAGTCTAGTTCCTCGTGGTAAGGCATGTGCTTCATAGCCTTAGGAATGTGGAGCTCCACCTCGATGTTGCCGACGTTTAAATTTAGGGTACCTTCACGCACGTCAACAATTACTCCGGCGGTGGCGAGGAACGGGTGTCCAAGTATCAATGACGTATCTCCCTCCTCCTTAACGTCCATGATCACGAAGTCACATGGCAAGCATATTCCACCCGGGACTTGTAGCGGGATGTCTTCGGCGATCCCTACCGGCCTTGTTATTCGCCCATCGGCCAATTGAATGCGCATGTCGGTAGGTTTCAATTTTGTCCCGGTGTTTAGCCTTAAGAACATAGAGAGAGGCATGAGGCTCAAACTAGCCCCTAGGTCAACCAACGCCTTTTGAAGAGGGACGCCGCCCAAGGTGCAAGGAATCCAAAAACTCCCCGGGTCTTTAAATTTGGCCGGCTCCTTTTCTCTCTTGGTAAACCAAGAGCCCTCCTCGGCTAGCATGATCTTCTCCTTCCTCTTTCTCCCCGAAATCAAGTCCTTCAAGAATTTAGCATATGTGGAGATCTCCACGATGGCATCGAGGAAGGGAATATTGAGGTTAACTCCTCTTAGATACTCGAGGAACTTCGCTAGCCTTTTCTCCATTTTCGCTCTCGCTAGTCTTTGGGAAAATGGGACCGGTGGCATGAAGCGCCTTTCCTCGATCAATTGTTCCGCTCTAGATTTCTCCTTTTCTTGCGGCTCCTTCTCCTTATCAACTTCAACTACCGGCTCAATCGGCTCCAAACTTTCCTCCACGGGTTCCTCGGTAGGGATCATGGCGGGGGTGGTGTCCTTTCCGCCTCTAGTGGTAACGGCAACTACGGCATTGATGTGGCCGGTGTTGCCCCGTGGGTTTTGTTCGGGTTGCGCCGGCAATCGTTGAGTGTTCCGATTAAGCAACGCCAATTGCTCCGATATTTGAGCCACAACGGTATTAAGAGAGTCTTGCCCCGCCTTTAATGTAGCATTGACCTTATTTTGCTCGACCATGAATGCCTCCACTCTAGCTTCGAAGTCGGATCGTTGTTGAGCTTGTGGAGGGTTTTGATTTTGATTCCTCCACCCTTGATTGTATCCGGGCGGCCTATATGGTGGAACTTGTTGCTTTGGTTGAAAATTTTGTTGAGTAGGCCCCCTCGGTGGATAGTTTTGTTGTTGGGGTGGTAGTGGTGGTCGGGCTTGTTGAGGTGGCAGTTGTGGCGGGTTCAAAGCTCCTTCATTGTTGGCGTAGGAGAATCCGGGATGATTTCTTGCGGCCGGATTGGCCCAATATCCTTGGTTCCCCGCAACATATTGTACTTGCTCCAAGGATCCTTCTCCTTGCTCTCCTCCCACGTACATGGCTTGAGATTGGTCTTGCCAATCACACATTTGGTTAGTCGGTGCGGAGGTGGATGGGGCTCCTTGGGGCTCCGTGATAAACTTCTCCAATCTCTCCACTACCTTGTGGAGAGAATCAAATTTGCTCGTAAGCTCCGCCACGGCCTTCGCCTCGTAGATGCTAGTTGGCTTTAAGGAGGACGTGGAGTGTCCTCGCTCATCGCCCCATTGTTGATTATTTGAGGCCATCTCCTCAATTAGGGCCGTAGCTTCTTCGGAAGTCTTTGACAAGATAGCACCATTCGCCGCGGCATCAATAATTTGTTTGGTCCCCGGTTGGAGACCATTGTAGAAGCTATGCACTAACTCCCAGTCTTCAATGCTATGATGCGGGCATTGGTGCTGCAAATCCTTAAAACGCTCCCAAGCTTCATAGAGCGTCTCCTGTGGTCCTTGCTTGAAGGACATGAGAGCGCTCCGGATCTTCACCGTCTTGGATGGCGGATAGAACTTGTCAATAAATGCACTCGCCAACTCGTCCCAAGTGGTGAAGACACCCTCAGCTTGCGTCCTCAACCAGTATAGTGCCTTGTCCTTTAGCGTGAAAGGGAAGAGACGCAGTCTGATGGCATCGATGGAGACCCCCGGCATCTGAAATGTGGCGCACTTTGACAAGAACGATTGGATGTGGTAGTGGGGATTTTCATGGGCATTCCCATGAAATGGATCCTGCTGCATCAGAACCACTAGTCCAGTCTTCAGCTCGAAGCTCTTGTCAGCCGCCAACCCCGGCATGGCAATGGATGAGGTAGTAGAAGAGGTCTTAGGCCGAAGCCTATCTCGAATAGAAATTAGCCTTGCCATCCTTGCCGCCAATTGTTCAGGAGTTTCCGGGTTGGTCATAAACCGCCCTTCCGGATTTTGTCTCCTTTCCGCTCTAAGTCTCCGCGCGGTACGTTCGATCTCTGGATCAAACAATATAGCTTCGGGGTCCGCCGTAGATCTCGTGTACATGCACAGGGGAAACAGAGTTTCAAAGAGATGATTAGTACCGTGGAAGGGTTAGGTAAGAAATAAGAAATAAAAATAATGATAATAATAAAAAAAGAAATAGCTAGGGTGAGAAAGAATCAAACGCAATCGCCTCCCCGGCAACGGCGCCAAAAACTTGATCGCAACCCGGATACACGTCCCGGAGCGATGGTTGTAGTTTTACCGCAAGCGCACGGTATAGCGGCAAGCGGGTTATCGAACACAGGGAGGACGAATGACCGTGCTTGTTCCAATCAACCTGGCTATTTAAGAGAGAAATTTGCCTATGGCGATCCTGTCACAATCGTCAGACAAAAATGCGGAAATATCAAATCAAATAAAGAACGTCTAGGGAATGGGAAATCCCCGCTACTCACCGTATTTCATAAATGCGGTTTATCGGTATCAAAATTGCTTGAATGAGAATTTGGATGAACTAGTTGCAACTGAATGTAGAACCAAGCTCACGCTCTCGCGCTGTTGCCGGTCTATAGCTATCCTAGGTTTGGGTCCAATCTCTTGCAAACCCTAGCCTAGGGAAGCTAGCATTAGGATCAACATCATCGTTCAATCGCGCCCCGAGCCCAATCTCTTGCAAACTCGGTCCACGACCTAGATTGGGATAGTTCCTACCCGTCCAATCTCTTGCAAACGAGTATCGGCATGGAATTGCAACCGGAAATCATAGTATCGGTCCAATCTCTTGCAAACCGATACTTAGAAAATCCGACTCCAACCCAATTCGGATTTCTAGGGTTCCCTATCAAATTGGGATCCAATCTCTTGCAAATCCCAATTGATATGAATACCTAGCCATCCGTAGTAAATTGATCCCAATCTAATCCCTAATAACAATTCTAGCACAATTTCTACCAATTCATCACAAACATGAAAATGGGCTTGTAGGGTTCATCCCCACGCCCCAAGACGTGGAGGCTACTCACAAATCATAGCAAGATCACAAAAATAATCGTTGAAATAAGCAATGGAATTCATCACAAAATTGAGATAAGCAATAAAAATAGAATTTTTAAGGAAAAGAGATGTAAACCAATGGAGTTCTTCAATTAATCCAACAAAATTCCAATCTTTGTCTCCTCTCCAATCACAAGAATAAAGCTAAAAACTAATCTAAAAAGCTGCAAAAAATCTAAGAGAGAGGCTCTCAAAACTAGGGTAAAAACAGGGCTTAAATAGTCCTCAAAATCGTCCAAAAACTGTGACCAAAATACCCCTGCACAGCCTGTTTTCCGCAGTTTTCGCTACAGGCAGCGCATCGCACTCGGCCGAGTGACAAAAGTCGCTCGGCCGAGTGAAAACCCTGTAATTTTCCAGTAAGTCGGGGCCTTCAGGGGTCTCTACTTCGGGGGCGGCTCGGCCGAGTGAGTTGTCGTCACTCGGCCGATGACTTCATAGTACTCGGGCGGACGAGATTAACCACTCGGCCGAGTGGGTCTTCTAAAGCTCAGGCAGCCGAAAAACAGTAACTTGGATGTTTTGGAAGGGCTTCGTCTGGGCGCCACTCGGGCGGACGGGGTCTCGTCACTCGGCCGATGTGGTCTTCGGTGCTCGGCCGAGTGCACAGGTAAATCGTGTCTGATCTGGTCGGCCGAGCAGTGTCTCGCTGGTCGGCCGAGTGGCTCCTCCACTCGACCAAGTGGGACACAAAAAATGCCCAATCTGCTTGTTTTGACCTCCTCGTCGCTCCTGTGACGTCCGTTCTTCTTCCGCTCCTCTCCAACAGCAAAATACCCCTCGGGGAGGTCGTCGGTGACCGTCTAGAGTAAGCACATCTCGAGATCACTCCAAATCGCGCCAAATCACCTGAAATGCGAAAAAAACAACAAATCGTGAAAAGCATCGCAATATCGTCGATATATCGTGAAAAACATGATTTGGGCGATCTAAATGGCATGCACACATGCGGAAAAAAGGGGTAAAATAAGGAGTGATCAGCTGAACATGAACCAGAGGAGAGGACATGTTGCTGGAGCTGGGAAGAGGCCTATGGAGCAGACCAGAGCGGTGGTTAGGCCTGGTTTCAAGCCTAATCAGCCGGTGCAGTTCAAGAGGCCAGGAGGGCATATTCAGAAGACTTGCCATTTCTGCGGCAAGACCGGGCATATCAAGGAGCAGTGTAGGAGATTCCAGGGCCAGTGTATTGTCTGTGGAGATCCTACCCATACCATGAAGGACTGCCCGAAGTCGAAGCATCATTGCAGGGCACCTGTTGCAGCACAGCCGTTGCAGCAGAGAGCGCATGTTCTTGCTGGACGTGGAGCAGTTCTTGTCCCCACAGAGGCAGGCTTTTCAACAGGCTTTTCCGCCGAGGAGGCAGGCTTTTCTGATGACCGCTGTGGAGAGCATGGCTGTGGATGAGGTTATCGCAGGTAATCCTCAATCTAGCTGTTTCCTTCCCTAGTTAGTTTTAGTTATTAGATTATGTTTGGTTGCTTGCATATGATTGTTTGCTAGACTAGGGCTTGATTGTTAGGCTGTTTGTAGGTGTGATTCTGGTTTACACATTCCTGCATGAGTCCTCTTTGACTCTGGTGTATCGATGTGTATTATTTCTCGGAGCTTCGTGGAGAAGCATTCCTTGTCGACGTCCCCTATTTCCAAGAGTTGGAATATCGTTACAGGGAATGGCGTGATCTCGGTGCATCGTGGTTGCAATTCTTTCCCGTTGGTGGTTTGTGGACATGAGCTTTACGCTGATTTCATTGTCCACGACATCATCAACTATGATGTGGTCATTGGGATGGATTGGCTTGCGAGCTTCTATGCTACGATCGACTGTCGAAGGAAGAAGGTGGTGTTCGAGATCCCCGGACATCCAGTATTCGAGTTCAGCCGGGGTAGCAATTCGCTTGGCCCTGTCAGATTTCGGGCCAGACTGGTGGAGATTGTGGCTATGTAGATGGAGCTAGAGAGACCAGCAGTTGTGTGGGATTTCGATGAAGTCTTCCCCGAGGAGATGTCTGGATTGCCACCCGATCGAGCTCTCGAATTTTCGATTGATCTTATTCCGAGAGCGCAGCCGATTTCGAAAGCGCCCTATCGTATGGCACCCGCTGAGTTGGAGGAATTGTGGAAGCAGCTGGATGAGCTTTTGCAGAAGGGTTATATCAATCCTAGTGTGTCTCCATGGGGAGCACCGGTCTTGCTGGTGAAGAAGAAGGATGGTTCGCGTCGCATGTGTGTGGACTACAGGGAGCTGAATGCGGTGACCATTAAGAATAAATACATGTTGCCTCGCATCGATGATATTTTTGATCAGCTTGGAGGTTCGAGGGTGTTTTCGAAGTTGGATCTGAGGAGTGGTTATCATCAGTTGAAGGTGAAGAAGGAAGATGTTCCGAAGACAGCATTCAGGACGAAGTATGGACACTACGAGTTTGTGGTTATGCCCTTCGATGTAACCAATGCACCCGCAGTTTTCATGAATCTGATGAATCTGATCTTCTATGACTTTTTAGATAAGTTTGTCGTTATCTTTATTGACGACATTCTGATCTATTCAAAGTCGGAGGAAGAACATGCCTCGCACTTGAGGACGGTGTTGGAGATTTTGAGGAAGCATCGGTTGTATGCTAAGTTTTCGAAGTGCGAGTTTTGGCTGGACATAGTTGCTTTTCTCGGGCATGTGGTATCTGGAGATGGTATTTCAGTGGATCCCGAGAAGATCAAGGCCATCAGAGAGTGGCCTGTTCTGCAGTCAGCATCTGATATCCGGAGTTTCCTTGGGCTTGCTGGTTACTATCGGCGCTTCATTAAGGACTTTTCCCGTATTGCTGAGCCGATGTCCAGATTGACGCGGAAGGATGTACCTTTTGTTTGGTCGGGTGATTGTGAGAATGCCTTTGGTGTTCTGAGGGAGAGATTGACGACTGCCCCTATTCTTGTTGTGCCTAATCGCAGCGGAGGATTTGAGTTCTTTTGCGATGCTTCTGGCAAGGGTCTCGGTTGTGTGTTGCATCAGCACGGGCATGTTGTGGCGTATACCTTGCGTCAGCTCAAGACTCATGAGAAGAATTACCCGACGCATGACTTGGAGTTGGCTGCTGTCGTGTTTGCGCTCAAGATTTGGAGGCACTTCCTGCTGAGTGAGAAAGTGAAGATCTTCACCGATCACAAAAGCTTGAAGTATATTTTTACTTAGAAGGAGCTCAACATGCGATAGCGTCGATGGTTGGAGCTCATGGCGAATTATGAGATTGATTTGCAGTATCACCCTGGCAAGGTGAATGTGGTTCCTGATGCGCTGAGTAGGCTTCCAGCGGTGATGTTGTTGACTTCGCAGTGGAGATTGCTGCAAGATTTTTGCGAGTCTGGATTTGAGATTGTTCTCCCTGGGGAGGCTTCTTCGTTGATGTGTATGCAGATACAGTCGACGATCGTGGATCGGATCAAGGCTGGCCAGGCTGGAGATCTGAAGCTGGTAAAGGTTTGGGAGCAGGTGGAAGTCGGTCTGCGGACTGACTTCTAGATTCATAAGGATGGCTCGCTGAGGTATGGAGCTAGGGTGTGTGTGCCAGCTGGGGATATTAGAGAGGAGTTGCTGGTTGAGGCACACAGTTCGCCGTATTCTGTGCATCCTGGTGGCACCAAGATGTACAAGGATCTTCATCTGAACTTTTGGTGGCATGGCATGAAGAGGAGCGTGGCTCGAAGTGTAGCCAAGTGTCTGGTTTACCAGCAGGTAAAGGCGGAGCATCAGCGTACGGCAGGGTTGCTACAACTGCTTCCGATTCCGGAGTGGAAATGGCAACACATCACTATGGACTTTGTGACTGGACTGCCTCGGAGTCCGAAGCAGAATGACGCGATTTGGGTGATCGTAGATCGATTGACCAAGTCCACGCACTTTATTCCATTCCGAGTAGGACAGTCCACTGAGGCGCTAGCGAGGAGATACATGGAGGTAAATTCTTTTACTCTCCGTTTCTATTTCCTTTTCCTAGATAGATAGTCATGTAGCGTGAATCGTGCAGGAGGTCGTATGACTTCACGGAGTCCCTGTGAGTATCATGTCGGACAGAGACACGAGGTTCACATCTCAGTTCTGGCAGAGTTTGCAGAAGAGTTTGGGTACGCGTCTGAGTTTCAGCATGGCGTACCATCCACAGACAGATGGCCAGTCCGAGAGGACGATTCAGATCTTGGAGGACATGCTGAGAGCGTGCATGTTTGATTTCAAGGGTTCGTGGGAGGACCATCTACATCTGGTGAAGTTCTCTTACAACAACAGCTTCCAGGCGAGTATCGACATGGCGCCTTGTTGAATATTGGACTCCCCGGATTTGGTTTTGATGATGAGCAAACATAAATAATTCATGAACTAACAATTTGTGAGCGCAGTATTGGAGATCGTCGCCAATTTCACGAGAATATTCAAAGCGACATCTCAACACTTCCAAAAGCTCGTATTCAAGCCTAAAGCTTCGTTGAAGCTCCTGCAGCGCTTTGGAAGTTATGAAGATTCAATCGAAGCTCTCTAAGACCGTTTATCAAGGTTTTATTTATAGTCTTTTAGTTTCGATTGATAGAATGTTAAGCCTTGAGTATATCTTACGTTTCTATCTTCATTACGCTCATTTCGTAGCTCTAGGATTCTTGCACAAGTTCATTCTAACTTCCTCGAAGCGTCGCGCTTCGATTCAGACTTTGTTGTGCATGTTAGTTGGTACAAGAACAAGTACTGACCGACTAGATGGTGATCTAGTCGGTCGGCAACTGTTCTTGGACCGACTAGTTTGATTCCTTAATTTCTTGGACTTTACTGTTTACAGTTAGTCGGTCTACGTTGACTCACCGACCGACTAGTTTGTGAACTAGTCGGTCAGTAATGCTTCTTTGACCGACTAGTTGTGACTTACTGTTCACTCTAAATTTCTCCTAAGCTACTGTTTACCGTTAGTCGGTCTAAGAACGTTTGATGACCGACTAGTTGACAATCTAGTCGGTCAACTTTTGTTCTTGGACCGACTAAGTCAACTTGCCTTCAGACTATGTTGTTTTGCCTCTTAGTCGGTCTACGTTCATTGGATGACCGACTAGTTGTGAAACTAGTCGGTCAGACAGTGTTCTTGGACCGACTAGTTTTCTAGGTCTGAAATTCTATCTCTTCTCAGATCTGCTCTTAGTCGGTCCATGCTTTGTGACTGACCGACTAGTTGTTGATCTAGTCGGTCAGTGAGTGTTCTTTGACCGACTAATACTCACAGATTTCTTTCCGTTGGAGATTGACCTAACTTGTTTTTATGGGACCCTATAAATACGAACCTAGGTCATTTCTATCTTCAATAGAGCTGCCATTAAGAGATTCATTGAGTTCTAAAGAGATAGCTATTCTCCCTCAAATCTAAAGCTCTCTTCCTCACAAGAAACCCATTCTCTCTCTCATTTCTAGATCTAGAGAGAAGGTTGTTCTTGGTGAGCTCTTCAAGCTATTGCTTGATCCAAGTTTCCAAATCTTCCCTAGGCACCCATTGCTGCTCATTTCCTTGGTGCTAGGGTTTGGTAACTTCATCTTCCTCAAATCCTTCATTCCACCTATTGGGTAAGAAAAACTCAAGGTATAGGATTTTGTGGTAAGCTTGTTTATTTCATATAAACTCTTTTATATTGCTTATTGGTTCTCTCGGTTGTGAGAGAAGTTTGTGATCCCGGGTTGTGGGATTCACTTTGCCATTGCATGTATGATTTGATCTTGTGAAGGTTTTTCACAAGATATTCATAGTGGAAATCTTGAGTTAGGGTTTCTAACTCAAGTATCCGGAGGGGATCTGGGTGGTTGGGACGTAGGATCACCGGGAACAAGTCGGGGAGACTTGGGTGGATCCGAACCCATTAACATCGTTTGTTAGCATTGTCAATTTCGTTGTCGTCGTTCAATTTAAGCTTCCGCAAATTGATTTGGTAGTTGATTGCAATTTAATTTGGAATTATACTCCTTATTATTTTAAAGTACTATTCACCCCCCCTCTAGTACTTGTGCAGTAGCTGGTAGGGCATTACATTTGGTATCAGAGCCAGATACACAGCTATGTCTGCCAACGACAACAAGACCGTGCCTCCACCTTCCAACTATGACACCTTCAGGAACCGTGAAGGAGCGTCATCGGTGATGGAAGGACATTCCTCTACGAGGCCTCCATTCTTCAACGGTACCAACTACGGGTACTGGAAGTGCCGGATGGAGACTTTCCTCCGGAGTGCATCTTTATGGAGGACTACAATGAAGGAGTACAACGAGCCCGAAGAAGAAGATTTTGAGAAATGGACTACCGCGGAGGTCACCGCGGAGGTAAGCAATGCCAAGGCAATGAACGCCTTGCAATGCGCATTGGAGCCCGAGGATTTTAATAAGATATGCACATGTAAGAGTGCATATCAAATTTGGAACTCTCTCCTCATACTACATGAAGGGACGAGTCGGGTAAGAGACTCTAAACTCGTTGTCGTAACCAAAGATTACGAAATGTTTCACATGCAACAGGGCGAGAAGATGAAAGAATATTACGCTCGCTTCGTTGACATAATAAACGAGTTAGAGGCCCTCGGCAAGATCTACACTCAAAAGGAGAAGTGCTTAAAGCTTACTGAAGGACTTCCCTCTTCTTGGGAAAAACGTACCTTCGCCATCGAGGAAGGTAATGACATGAACAAATATACCGTAGTTCAACTAATGGGTACTTTGATGTCATACGAGGTACGCAAAGATAGCAAGGTGAAGCTACAAGAAAAGATGAAGTCATATTTGAACCTAGATGCGCCTAAGAAAAAGGCGATTGCATTCAAGGCGGCTTCATCCACATCTTCCGATGATGAAGACTCGGAAAACGAGTTGGACTTGGAGTCCATGGCACTCATGGTCAAGAAGTTCAACCGTTTCTTCCGAAAAGGTAACTTCAAGAACAAAGCTAAATTTGGTTCTACTAACGCCTCTTCCTCTCCTTTGTGTTTCAAGTGTAATAAGCCGGGACACATGAAAGCGGAGTGTCCCCTCAATAAGCACAAGGAGAAGTGGAAGGCGCCAAAATTCGATAAGTCCAAGAAATACAAAAAGGGGTACAAGAAAGGACTTGTCGGAGCAACATTCACCGACTCCGAGGATTCCTCAAGCGGAGAGTCGGATGATGAGAAAGTGGAGCAAGCACATATGTGCTTCATGGCAAGAGAGGAGAACGATCAAGGATCCTCCTCTTCCGATGATAGTAATGACGAAAGCGATGAGGTAACGATGGATGATCTTAGAAATGCTAACTCTCAACTTTGGTCAAAATACACTAAGTTAGTAAATAGGTATACTAAGGTAAAAGATGACCTAGCTAGCATTCAAACATCGCCTAAGAATATCATCACCCACAACGACACCGTTGTTGAAGAGTTAAGAAATGAGATTGTGAATCTCAAATCTAAACTTGAACATGTTAGCATCGAGGATGCGGAAGAACATGAGATAGCGGATTTAACTTCTCAAAACTCGACTTTGAGTATTGAGAACGAGAATCTTAAATCTCGTGTTTATGTGCTCACTTCGCAAATATCCACTTTGGATACTTCTTTGCGTTCTCTCAAAGAGAAATATGAGAACACATTGGGCCGAATTAACAAATTCAACAAAGGTAAGGACCATTTGGATAAAATCCTAAGTGACTTACTTCCGGCCAATCACCACATTGGTTTGGGGTATACGATGGGATGTCCATCCAAAGCGGCCACTACTTTTGTTAGGCCAACTTCCGGTGACTCTACGAGTGGTAGCAAACACTCTATTGGTAGTTCATCTACCAATGGTGCTTCCACCTCGTCCACGCCCTCTTTTGGAAAGAAACCCACTTTGGGTGGACCTCCAAAGAAGGGGCATGCCTACATGTACACCGATAACATGCCACGTAGGAACACACGTCCTACTCCACCATCTCACACATATGATGATTTTTATGCAACACATTCTCGGGCACGTGCACACCAAGTGAGACACCCTCACGCACGTGTTTCCACACATGCATATGTACACCCACCTCATCATATGAATAATTCTTTTCGTGCACCATTCCATCATGTCCCGTATGCCTATCCACAACATGCATCACGTAGAAATCAACGTAGCATGCATGCAACCAATAGGATGATGGCTCCCAAAATATTCACTATTTGGAGCCCAAAGGACACAAGCATGGACGAAAAACAAATGTACATGAATGCTTATTTTTCGGATGTTGTACATAGTAAGAATTATGTGGGGAAGTCTAAGTCCACTTGGACTTGGCTTCCAAAGGTCTAATCCCTTGGACCCAATGACCTTGGGTACCATGATATGAAAGTTTCTATCTTTAGGTACTCAAGGAAAAGAAAAAGAAAAGGAGCAACAAATTTAAATTTAGCTCCAAAGGGAATTGGATACTCGATAGCGGGTGCTCCAAACACATGACGGGTGACGCTCGTTTGCTCTCCGGAGTGGTTCCCATTGCGAATGGAAACCGCGTCGTATTTGGAGGCAACGAGAGCGGAACCATCATAAGTATTGGTAAAGTCGGTAACCCCTCTAAACCATTAATTAGTGATGTTTATCTTGTTAGTGGTTTAAATCATAATCTTATTTCAATAAGCCAACTTTGTGACAAAGGTTACAAAGTTAGCTTTGCGAAAGGATTGTGTCACATTTTAAGAAAGGATAATGAAAAATTATTATTTTCCGGAACTCGTCGTAAAGACATCTATATTTTGGATCTTCCGAAGTCATATGAACAATGTCTCGTTGCCAACACAAGTGAACAACACTTATGGCATCGACGCTTTGGACATGTGAACTTTGGAACACTATATAAGCTTTCAAAATTGAATTCTATTAAAGGTTTTCCGAAGCTTGTTTTTGAAAAGAAAAGTTTTTGTGATTGTTGTCAACGCGGCAAGCTTCCTAAATCTTCATTTAAACCTAAGAAAAGCATCTCTACTAAAAGGCCACTAGAGCTATTACATCTAGATTTATTTGGGCCAACTAGAGTAGCTTCCTTAGGAAATGCAAGGTATGGACTTGTCATTGTAGATGACTATTCAAGATTTACTTGGGTATTTTCATTGTGCAATAAAAATGAAGCTTTTGAAAACTTCACAATTTTTGTTAAGAAAGTACAGAATCTCTTAGGAACCACCATTATCACTATTCGTAGTGATCATGGAGGTGAATTTGAGAATGAGTCTTTTGAGACATTTTGTGATGAAGTTGGTATTACTCACACCTTCACTTTCCCTCGTGCACCTCCTCAAAATGGTGTAGTTGAGAGAAAGAATAGGACGCTAGTGGAGTGTGCTCGCACTATGCTTGATGATAGCCAACTTGGCCATCAATTTTGGGCGGAAGCGGTACACACCGCTTGCTATGTGTTTAATAGAATACTTTTGAGGCCCGGCACTAAACAAACTTGTTATGAATTGTTGTTTGGTAGGTTGCCTCAAGTTAAACATTTTCGTGTTTTCGGTTCAAAATGTTTTATTAAGAACACATATGGTAGTTTGGACAAATTCGATCCAAGATCCGATGAGGGGATCTTTGTTGGATACTCTACGCGTAGCAAAGCCTACCGGATATTCAACAAACGAACCTCAACGATCGAGGAGTCGCTTCATGTCTCATTTAATGAAGGATTTGTTCCAACTAGAATTTCAAATGATAATGATTCTATGGATGTTTTATGTGATTCGTTTGATAATTCTAAGTCTAATGATTCTATTGATTCTATTGAGACTAACCCAACTAATGAAGTTGTTGAGAATGTTCCAAGTGATCAAGGTATTCCCAAACGGCTTCATTCGGTTCGTGACCATCCCCATGAGCAAGTCATTGGCAATATCTATGATAGTGTCAAGACGAGATCGCAAGTTCACCACTTCGCAAATTGTGCCTTTGCCTCATCGATAGAGCCAAAGAATATTAATGAAGCATGCGAAGATAGCGCTTGGATCTTAGCCATGGAGGAGGAGCTCATTCAATTCGAGAGGAATGAAGTTTGGGAGCTTGTTCCATTGCCATCGAAGAACCACACCGTCATAGGGACAAAGTGGATCTTCAAGAACAAAACCGACGAAAACCAAGTCGTCGTCCGGAACAAAGCCCGGTTAGTAGCTCAAGGATATCGTCAAGAGGAAGGTATCGATTTCGAAGAATCTTTCGCTCCGGTAGCTAGATTAGAATCAATTAGATTACTTTTGTCTTTTGCATGCCATAAGAATTTTAAATTATTTCAAAAGGATGTTAAAAGTGCATTTTTAAACGGAGATGTCGTTGAGGAAGTTTACGTTTCTCAACCTCCGGGCTTCATAAATGAAAAATTTCCAAATCACGTTTTTAAACTAAAGAAAGCTCTTTATGGTTTGAGACAAGCTCCTCGAGCTTGGTATGATCGCCTAAAGAATTTTCTTTTGGATTTGAATTTTAAAATGGGCGAAGCCGATTCAACACTTTTTATTAAGCATGCGAATAATGATATTTTATTAGTTCAAATTTATGTTGATGATATCATTTTCGGTGCTACTAACTTCGCTCTTTGCGAAGAGTTTTCTAATGTGATGAAGGAACAATTTGAGATGAGCCACATGGGCGAACTCAAATATTTCTTAGGTCTCCAAATTCGCCAAATGAACGATGCAATCTTCATCCACCAAACGAAGTACACGGTGGAGTTGCTAAAGCGATTTGGAATGGAGAATGCCTCCGGGAAAAAGACTCCGATGAGCACGACTACGCATCTTGACAAGGATACGGGCGGTAAGGATGTAGACATTCGTCTATATCGAGGTATGATAGGTAGTTTGCTTTATCTTACCGCAAGTAGGCCCAATATTATGTTTGCCGTATGTATATGTGCTCGTTATCAGTCTCAACCTAAGGAGTCTCACTTAGTAGCGGTAAAGCGTATTCTTCGCTATTTAAGTTACACTTTAGATTTTGGATTACTTTATCCGAAATCTAGCACGTATGAGTTAGTCTCATACAGTGACGATGATTATGCGGGATGCAAATCCGACAGGAAAAGTACTAGTGGCACTTGCCATTTTCTAGGAAATTCTCTTGTCTCTTGGTTTTCCAAGAAGCAAAATTCGGTTTCACTTTCAACCACCGAGGCGGAATATATTGCCGCCGGTGCCGCTTGTGCCCAGGTTCTTTGGATGAGACACACATTGAAGGATTTTGGTATTCATTGTGATACTAGCCCTATCATGGTGGATAACCAAAGTGCTATCTGTCTTTCAAAGAATCCGGTGCACCATTCCCGATCGAAACACATAGATGTCCGACACCATTTCTTAGATGATCATGTTGCTAAAAAGGACATCATTTTAGTGTACATTGAAACCCAAAAGCAAATCACCGATATTTTCACGAAACCCCTGAAGGAGGACTCCTTTGTGCGGTTGCGTCGAGAATTGGGGATTATGGGTGAATCCGAAATATAGGATTCATATTTTAATTCAATCATCTTGCATGCTAATATATTTCGCGATATTTCATTCATGCTAGACTAGTTGAATTTTTGGGAATTTTATGTGATTTATTTGAATTTATTGCTCGAATTCGTATTTCAATGTCGTATTTAAGATTTCGACGTTTTATGGGGTAATTTAGATGACTAATGAGTGAGTTAGGATGTTTCATCCAAGTGGTTTGTGAAGAGAAATCAAATTTCTACTTTTGGACTCTTCTAGTCGGTTTCAGTTCACTTATCAACCGACTAGATGCTCATCTAGTCGGTCAGCATATGAACTCAGACCGACTAGATCATGCAAATATCCATCTCCTATCTTTTTCTTTCGTTAGTCGGTCATAGTATACTTTCCGACCGACTAGATTGAAAACTAGTCGGTCAGTAAATATACTGCGACCGACTAATTCTTGCCCTAGAAATTCTTCTGAGCTACTGTTTCGACTTAGTCGGTTCAAGCTCATTGACCGACCGACTAGATCGTAATCTAGTCGGTCAGTACTTGAACTGTGACCGACTAAGTGTGTTAGGGCAGCTGTGTCTTTTCGCATCCCGACCGACTTATACTCGATTTCATCCGACTAAACTCTCATTTATTCGGTCTTCTCTCTTGCTCCAGCCCGAAAACCCAAAACCCTCAACTCGAAACCCTTCGTCTTCCGGTCGTTTCTCCGTCGATCGCCGCCATCCGCCGCCGTCGACTCCACCCCCTAGGTATCTCCCTCCCTCTCCTAGGTCGATTTCCTTTTCTAGGGTTGTCTCTCCTTGATTTCAAGCTCTAGATCCTAGGGTTTCAATTTCTAACCTAGGGCTTGTGATTTTCGAATTTTCTTGATCTCTAGGGTTGTTAGCTTGTGATCTCTAGGTTGTACTTGATCTTATTATCAGTTGCTTGTGCTCTTAGAACTATGGCTAAGACTCGCATTCCGATCGCCTCTTCCGGGGCCTCTCCTATGACCGTAGGGCCTTCCGACCCTAGGAATCCCCCGAAGCCTAAGCGTCGTGCCAAGTCTACCCTAGCCTCTCCATCATCGCCTCCTCTTAAGAAGCCTAGGACTGCCACCGTCAAGCCCCGCAAATCCAAGACCAAAAAGCCTATTCTTCATACTCCGGCTACTCCTCCCGATTCCGATTCCGATACTGATTTTATCCCTGAGGATGAGCCTACTAGGGAACCTACCCCACCTCCGAAGACCCGTAAGGCCAAGGGTAAAGCTCATATGCCAGTTGGCGGTGTAGACATATCGTTGTGCCGCGATGACCCTCAGTGTCTCGCCGCGTACAACCGTATAGAGCACTGTCCACTGTTGTTAGAGCATTACGTTCAGTTCTCTGATTTCCTCGGCCTTGCTGATCTTCTGTCTTATAGTGGCCTTCTAGATTATCTCCGATACGACCCCAAGGCCAATCCCAAACCGTACCCTCGCCTCGTGAAATTGTTCTATGCCAATCGTATTCGAGGCCAGTACGACGCCAGCCACTCCATTGAGACGACTGTCTTGGGAACTCCTATAGTTCTCACGGCAGAAATCTTGGGGGAGATCCTTGGTTGTGCGTCGTGTGGTCTCCTCCCCTCGGACATTTCTGTAGACGAATTTCTTCCTTGGATCAGTCTATTCTTGCAGATATTTTCCAGGTTATCCCCTCCGCATTCATTGGTGTTCCTTCGAAATCCTTTAAGCCGAATGCGTGGGTTCTTAACCTGATTTTGAAATCATGTCTTCTTCCGAAATATGGATCCTCTTCACTCCCCTCTCAGCCGTTTTTGAAGCTCATATACGCTCTTTTCTTGGGGTGCGAGATAAATTGGGCTCGCGTGATACTCGATAAGATGGATTCTTTCGAGTGTATACGCAAGACCAATAAGTCTGCGCACATTCCATACCCCTGCTTGTTGACTCTCGTATTCCGTCATTTTCGAGTCCCTCTCCCTCCTGACGATGAGCGTCCTTTGGGTACGCCTCTGAACGCGACGGCCGTGAAGAAATCTTTAGCGGCACTTCGTCACGTGCAGAGGTCTACCGCATCTGCTTCTCAGTCTACTCCGTCAGCCGCTGCAGCCTCCTCTTCCCCTGCTACTTTGGACGATGTCGTACGTCTACTTCGTCAGCACGACTCCCGTTTGGCTCGTACTGAGGAGGTCGTATGTCGTATGGCTCGTATGATGGGGATTGAGCTTCCTCATTCGGTGTCTGAGGCCGAGGAGATGGACGATGAGGAGCTTGACGAGCTTGTCACTTCTTTTGCCCGTGGCGATGAGGCCACTGCTGCTGCTGCTGGTGTTTCCACTTCTGCTCCTGGAGTTGGCACCTCTTCCGGTGCTCCAGAGCCTTCTGCTTCAGCACTTCAGTCTTCAGAGCCTGCTGTTGACCCTGTTGCTGAGCCTGCTGATATTCCAGTTGACACTTCTGCTGTCGAGACCCTTGCTGCTGTAGAGCCTGTTCCTGTGATCTCGACTCCTGCCCCGACGATTCCATCTGTTGAGACGCCTCTTCTCCCTGCAGAGCCTGAGTCCACTCCGTCGACTGGACCCACGGACGCTACAGATCCTGCCTCCTCCTCGTGATCGTTGTTCCGAGGACTCTCCATATACGCTTTGGATGATATATCTTAGCGAGAGTATTATGGGTTAGGATAGGGTATGAGGGTTATTATGTTTTGATGTATTTTGGATGTCGTCGCTGCTGCTGTATTTATTTTGATGAGAATGATGATGATGATGGTGTATTTCATTTTGATGGGTATATTGTATCGATGATGTTGATGTATTTCTTTTTGATGATATGTAGCGCTTGATATGATGTATCTCATATATTCGATGTGATATCTTTTTGGATATACTCATGTTGTCTCTGCATATATATATGTTCATCGTCATTCGCTTTGTCTTTTATTCGTCGTGCAAATTTTAATATTCGTTGAATGTATTTGAAATGAGATTTCGTCGCTCGACGCATAAAAACTTGGTTAAATAGATTTAAATTCTATAATTGTATAGAATTGTTTTCCATGCACAAATTAACCAAGCATATTGAATATTGAAGAGTATGTTTATTTATTCAATTAATGAATAATTATTTGGTATTTTTGATGATTTTGATTTTCACTTTGTGATAATGGACAATTGGCACACTTTGAATTGATTTAATCGTTTTTTCCTTTGGTGTCAATTAGCTCCATAGTCATTGTCTACGACTCCCGATGTTGGATTTTACATTTCCTAATTGTTGTCGTTGTATGCCCCCCATTTTTGGGATAATGCCAAAGGGGGAGAGATAATGATAATAAATAGTGCAAATGAAAAATTTAACTCAATTTCCAAGAATCTAGTTTGATATGTTAGATTCAGGGGGAGTTAAGATACATATAAGGATTTTCAAAATCCGATATTTCAAAAATCAATTCTCATTATATATCTTACTCGTCTGATTGATGCAATTCATATATATTCATTTGGGAATTAACGTGTCATCAATGCAGGGGGAGTAAGTATTTTACATTTGAATTATTATTTTTGATTATTATTTATGTTGGTTTGTCATCACCAAAAAGGGGGAGAATGTTGAATATTGGACTCCCCGGATTTGGTTTTGATGATGAGCAAACATAAATAATTCATGAACTAACAATTTGTGAGCGCAGTATTGGAGATCGTCGCCAATTTCACGAGAATATTCAAAGCGACATCTCAACACTTCCAAAAGCTCGTATTCAAGCCTAAAGCTTCGTTGAAGCTCCTGCAGCGCTTTGGAAGTTATGAAGATTCAATCGAAGCTCTCTAAGACCGTTTATCAAGGTTTTATTTAGAGTCTTTTAGTTTCGATTGATAGAATGTTAAGCCTTGAGTATATCTTACGTTTCTATCTTCATTACGCTCATTTCGTAGCTCTAGGATTCTTGCACAAGTTCATTCTAACTTCCTCGAAGCGTCGCGCTTCGATTCGGACTTTGTTGTGCATGTTAGTTGGTACAAGAACAAGTACTGACCGACTAGATGGTGATCTAGTCGGTCGGCAACTGTTCTTGGACCGACTAGTTTGATTCCTTAATTTCTTGGACTTTACTGTTTACAGTTAGTCGGTCTACGTTGACTCACCGACCGACTAGTTTGTGAACTAGTCGGTCAGTAATGCTTCTTTGACCGACTAGTTGTGACTTACTGTTCACTCTAAATTTCTCCTAAGCTACTGTTTACCGTTAGTCGGTCTAAGAACGTTTGATGACCGACTAGTTGACAATCTAGTCGGTCAACTTTTGTTCTTGGACCGACTAAGTCAACTTGCCTTCAGACTATGTTGTTTTGCCTCTTAGTCGGTCTACGTTCATTGGATGACCGACTAGTTGTGAAACTAGTCAGTCAGACAGTGTTCTTGGACCGACTAGTTTTATAGGTCTGAAATTCTATCTCTTCTCAGATCTGCTCTTAGTCGGTCCATGCTTTGTGACTGACCGACTAGTTGTTGATCTAGTCGGTCAGTGAGTGTTCTTTGACCGACTAATACTCACAGATTTCTTTCCGTTGGAGATTGACCTAACTTGTTTTTTATGGGACCCTATAAATACGAACCTAGGTCATTTCTATCTTCAATAGAGCTGCCATTAAGAGATTCATTGAGTTCTAAAGAGATAGCTATTCTCCCTCAAATCTAAAGCTCTCTTCCTCACAAGAAACCCATTCTCTCTCTCATTTCTAGATCTAGAGAGAAGGTTGTTCTTGGTGAGCTCTTCAAGCTATTGCTTGATCCAAGTCTCCAACTCTTCCCTAGGCACCCATTGCTGCTCATTTCCTTGGTGCTAGGGCTTGGTGACTTCATCTTCCTCAAATCCTTCATTCCACCTATTGGGTAAGAAAAACTCAAGGTATAGGATTTTGTGGTAAGCTTGTTTATTTCATATAAACTCTTTTATATTACTTATTGGTTCTCTCGGTTGTGAGAGAAGTTTGTGATCCCGGGTTGTGGGATTCACTTTGCCATTGCATGTATGATTTGATCTTGTGAAGGTTTTTCACAAGATATTCATAGTGGAAATCTTGAGTTAGGGTTTCTAACTCAAGTATCCGGAGGGGATCCGGGTGGTTGGGACGTAGGATCACCGGGAACAAGTCGGGGAGACTTGGGTGGATCCGAACCCATTAACATCGTTTGTTAGCATTGTCAATTTCGTTATCGTCGTTCAATTTAAGCTTCCGCAAATTGATTTGGTAGTTGATTGCAATTTAATTTGGAATTATACTCCTTATTATTTTAAAGTACTATTCACCCCCCCTCTAGTACTTGTGCAGTAGCTGGTAGGGCATTATATGTAATGCCCTACCAGCTACTGCACAAGTACTAGAGGGGGGCTGAATAGTACTTTAAAATAATAAGGAGTATAATTCCAAATTAAATTGCAATCAACTACCAAATCAATTTACGGAAGCTTAAATTGAACGACGACAACGAAATTGACAATGCTAACAAACGATGTTAATGGGTTCGGATCCACCCAAGTCTCCCCGACTTGTTCCCGGTGATCCTACGTCCCAACCACCCGGATCCCCTCCGGATACTTGAGTTAGAAACCCTAACTCAAGATTTCCACTATGAATATCTTGTGAAAAACCTTCACAAGATCAAATCATATATGCAATGGCAAAGTGAATCCCACAACCCGGGATCACAAACTTCTCTCACAACCGAGAGAACCAATAAGCAATATAAAAGAGTTTATATGAAATAAACAAGCTTACCACAAAATCCTATACCTTGAGTTTTTCTTACCCAATAGGTGGAATGAAGGATTTGAGGAAGATGAAGTCACCAAGCCCTAGCACCAAGGAAATGAGCAGCAATGGGTGCCTAGGGAAGAGTTGGAGACTTGGATCAAGCAATAGCTTGAAGAGCTCACCAAGAACAACCTTCTCTCTAGATCTAGAAATGAGAGAGAATGGGTTTCTTGTGAGGAAGTGAGCTTTAGATTTGAGGGAGAATAGCTATCTCTTTAGAACTCAATGAATCTCTTAATGGCAGCTCTATTGAAGATAGAAATGACCTAGGTTCGTATTTATAGGGTCCCATAAAAACAAGTTAGGTCAATCTCCAACGGAAAGAAATCTGTGAGAATTAGTCGGTCAAAGAACACTCACTGACCGACTAGATCAACAACTAGTCGGTCAGTCACAAAGCATGGACTGACTAAGAGCAGATCTGAGAAGAGATAGAATTTCAGACCTTTAAAACTAGTCGGTTCAAGAACACTGTCTGACCGACTAGTTTCACAACTAGTCGGTCATCCAATGAACGTAGACCGACTAAGAGGCAAAACAACATAGTCTGAAGGCAAGTTGACTTAGTCGGTCCAAGAACAGAAGTTGACCGACTAGATTGTCAACTAGTCGGTCATCAAACGTTCTTAGACCGACTAACGGTAAACAGTAGCTTAGGAGAAATTTAGAGTGAACAGTAAGTCACAACTAGTCGGTCAAAGAAGCATTACTGACCGACTAGTTCACAAACTAGTCGGTCGGTGAGTCAACGTAGACCGACTAACTGTAAACAGTAAAGTCCAAGAAATTAAGGAATCAAACTAGTCGGTCCAAGAACAGTTGCCGACCGACTAGATCACCATCTAGTCGGTCAGTACTTGTTCTTGTACCAACTAACATGCACAACAAAGTCCGAATCGAAGCGCGACGCTTCGAGGAAGTTAGAATGAACTTGTGCAAGAATCCTAGAGCTACGAAATGAGCGTAATGAAGATAGAAACGTAAGATATACTCAAGGCTTAACATTCTATCAATCGAAACTAAAAGACTATAAATAAAACCTTGATAAACGGTCTTAGAGAGCTTCGATTGAATCTTCATAACTTCCAAAGCGCTGCAGGAGCTTCAACGAAGCTTTAGGCTTGAATACGAGCTTTTGGAAGTGTTGAGATGTCGCTTTGAATATTCTCGTAAAATTGGCGACGATCTCCAATACTGCGCTCACAAATTGTTAGTTCATGAATTATTTATGTTTGCTCATCATCAAAACCAAATCCGGGGAGTCCAATATTCAACATTCTCCCCCTTTTTGGTGATGACAAACCAACATAAATAATAATCAAAAATAATAATTCAAATATAAAATACTTACTCCCCCTGCATTGATGACACGTTAATTCCCAAATGAATATATATGAATTGCATCAATCAGACGAGTAAGATATATAATGAGAATTGATTTTTGAAATATCGGATTTTGAAAATCCTTATATGTATCTTAACTCCCCCTGAATCTAACATATCAAACTAGATTCTTGGAAATTGAGTTAAATTTTTCATTTGCACTATTTATTATCATTATCTCTCCCCCTTTGGCATTATCCCAAAAATGGGGGGCATACAACGACAACAATTAGGAAATGTAAAATCCAACATCGGGAGTCGTAGACAATGACTATGGAGCTAATTGACACCAAAGGAAAAAACGATTAAATCAATTCAAAGTGTGCCAATTGTCCATTATCACAAAGTGAAAATCAAAATCATCAAAAATATCAAATAATTATTCATTAATTGAATAAAGAAACATACTCTTCAATAATCAATATACTTGGTTAATTTGTGCATGGAAAACAATTCTATACAATTATAGAATTTAAATCTATTTAACCAAGTTTTTATGCGTCGAGCGACGAAATCTCATTTCAAATACATTCAACGAATATTAAAATTTGCACGACGAATAAAAGACAAAGCGAATGACGATGAACATATATATATGCAGAGACAACATGAGTATATCCAAAAAGATATCACATCGAATATATGAGATACATCATATCAAGCGCTACATATCATCAAAAAGAAATACATCAACATCATCGATACAATATACCCATCAAAATGAAATACACCATCATCATCATCATTCTCATCAAAATAAATACAGCAGCAGCGACGACATCCAAAATACATCAAAACATAATAACCCTCATACCCTATCCTAACCCATAATACTCTCGCTAAGATATATCATCCAAAGCGTATATGGAGAGTCCTCGGAACAACGATCACGAGGAGGAGGCAGGATCTGCAGCGTCCGTGGGTCCAGTCGACGGAGTGGACTCAGGCTCTGCAGGGAGAAGAGGCGTCTCAACAGATGGAATCGTCGGGGCAGGAGTCGAGATCACAGGAACAGGCTCTACAGCAGCAAGGGTCTCGACAGCAGAAGTGTCAACTGGAATATCAGCAGGCTCAGCAACAGGGTCAACAGCAGGCTCTGAAGACTGAAGTGCTGAAGCAGAAGGCTCTGGAGCACCGGAAGAGGTGCCAACTCCAGGAGCAGAAGTGGAAACACCAGCAGCAGCAGCAGTGGCCTCATCGCCACGGGCAAAAGAAGTGACAAGCTCGTCAAGCTCCTCATCGTCCATCTCCTCGGCCTCAGACACCGAAGGAGGAAGCTCAATCCCCATCATACGAGCCATACGACATACGACCTCCTCAGTACGAGCCAAACGGGAGTCGTGCTGACGAAGTAGACGTACGACATCGTCCAAAGTAGCAGGGGAAGAGGAGGCTGCAGCGGCTGACGGAGTAGACTGAGAAGCAGATGCGGTAGACCTCTGTACGTGACGAAGTGCCGCTAAAGATTTCTTCACGGCCGTCGCGTTCAGAGGCGTACCCAAAGGACGCTCATCGTCAGGAGGGAGAGGAACTCGAAAATGACGGAATACGAGAGTCAACAAGCAGGGGTATGGAATGTGCGCAGACTTATTGGTCTTGCGTATACACTCGAAAGAATCCATCTTATCGAGTATCACGCGAGCCCAATTTATCTCGCACCCCAAGAAAAGAGCGTATATGAGCTTCAAAACGGCTGAGAGGGGAGTGAAGAGGATCCATATTTCGGAAGAAGACATGATTTCAAAATTAGGTTAAGAACCCACGCATTCGGCTTAAAGGATTTCGAAGGAACACCAATGAATGCGGAGGGGATAACCTGGAAAATATCTGCAAGAATAGACTGATCCAAGGAAGAAATGTCGTCTACAGAAATGTCCGAGGGGAGGAGACCACACGACGCACAACCAAGGATCTCCCCCAAGATTTCTGCCGTGAGAACTATAGGAGTTCCCAAGACAGTCGTCTCAATGGAGTGGCTGGCGTCGTACTGGCCTCGAATACGATTGGCATAGAACAATTTCACGAGGCGAGGGTACGGTTTGGGATTGGCCTTGGGGTCGTATCGGAGATAATCTAGAAGGCCACTATAAGACAGAAGATCAGCAAGGCCGAGGAAATCAGAGAACTGAACGTAATGCTCTAACAACAGTGGACAGTGCTCTATACGGTTGTACGCGGCGAGACACTGAGGGTCATCGCAGCACAACGATATGTCTACACCGCCAACTGGCATATGAGCTTTACCCTTGGCCTTACGGGTCTTCGGAGGTGGGGTAGGTTCCCTAGTAGGCTCATCCTCAGGGATAAAATCAGTATCGGAATCGGAATCGGGAGGAGTAGCCGGAGTATGAAGAATAGGCTTTTTGGTCTTGGATTTGCGGGGCTTGACGGTGGCAGTCCTAGGCTTCTTAAGAGGAGGCGATGATGGAGAGGCTAGGGTAGACTTGGCACGACGCTTAGGCTTCGGGGGATTCCTAGGGTCGGAAGGCCCTACGGTCATAGGAGAGGCCCCGGAAGAGGCGATCGGAATGCGAGTCTTAGCCATAGTTCTAAGAGCACAAGCAACTGATAATAAGATCAAGTACAACCTAGAGATCACAAGCTAACAACCCTAGAGATCAAGAAAATTCGAAAATCACAAGCCCTAGGTTAGAAATTGAAACCCTAGGATCTAGAGCTTGAAATCAAGGAGAGACAACCCTAGAAAAGGAAATCGACCTAGGAGAGGGAGGGAGATACCTAGGGGGTGGAGTCGACGGCGGCGGATGGCGGCGATCGACGGAGAAACGGCCGGAAGACGAAGGGTTTCGAGTTGAGGGTTTTGGGTTTTCGGGCTGGAGCAAGAGAGAAGACCGAATAAATGAGAGTTTAGTCGGATGAAATCGAGTATAAGTCGGTCGGGATGCGAAAAGACACAGCTGCCCTAACACACTTAGTCGGTCACAGTTCAAGTACTGACTGACTAGATTATGATCTAGTCGGTCGGTCAATGAGCTTGAACCGACTAAGTCGAAACAGTAGCTCAGAAGAATTTCTAGGGCAAGAATTAGTCGGTCGCAGTATATTTACTGACCGACTAGTTTTCAATCTAGTCGGTCGGAAAGTATACTATGACCGACTAACGAAAGAAAAAGATAGGAGATGGATATTTGCATGATCTAGTCGGTCTGAGTTCATATGCTGACCGACTAGATGAGCATCTAGTCGGTTGATAAGTGAACTGAAACCGACTAGAAGAGTCCAAAAGTAGAAATTTGATTTCTCTTCACAAACCACTTGGATGAAACATCCTAACTCACTCATTAGTCATCTAAATTACCCCATAAAACGTCGAAATCTTAAATACGACATTGAAATACGAATTCGAGCAATAAATTCAAATAAATCACATAAAATTCCCAAAAATTCAACTAGTCTAGCATGAATGAAATATCGCGAAATATATTAGCATGCAAGATGATTGAATTAAAATATGAATCCTATATCTCGGATTCACCCATAATCCCCAATTCTCGACGCAACCGCACAAAGGAGTCCTCCTTCAGGGGTTTCGTGAAAATATCGGCGATTTGCTTTTGGGTTTCAACGTACACTAAAATGATGTCCTTTTTAGCAATATGATCATCTAAGAAATGGTGTCGGACATCTATGTGTTTCGATCGGGAATGGTGCACCGGATTCTTTGAAAGACAGATAGCACTTTGGTTATCCACCATGATAGGGCTAGTATTACAATGAATACCAAAATCCTTCAATGTGTGTCTCATCCAAAGAACCTGGGCACAAGCGGCACCGGCGGCAATATATTCCGCCTCGGTGGTTGAAAGTGAAACCGAATTTTGCTTCTTGGAAAACCAAGAGACAAGAGAATTTCCTAGAAAATGGCAAGTGCCACTAGTACTTTTCCTGTCAGATTTGCATCCCGCATAATCAGCGTCACTGTATGAGACTAACTCATACGTGCTAGATTTCGGATAAAGTAATCCAAAATCTAAAGTGTAACTTAGATAGCGAAAAATACGCTTTACCGCTACTAAGTGAGACTCCTTAGGTTGAGACTGATAACGAGCACATATACATACGGCAAACATAATATCGGGCCTACTTGCGGTAATATAAAGCAAACTACCTATCATACCTCGATATAGACGAATGTCTACATCCTTACCGCCCGTATCCTTGTCAAGATGCGTAGTCGTGCTCATCGGAGTCTTTTTCCCGGAGGCATTCTCCATTCCAAATCGCTTTTGCAACTCCACCGTGTACTTCGTTTGGTGGATGAAGATTGCATCGTTCATTTGGCGAATTTGGAGACCTAAGAAATATTTGAGTTCGCCCATGTGGCTCATCTCAAATTGTTCCTTCATCACATTAGAAAACTCTTCGCAAAGAGCGAAGTTAGTAGCACCGAAAATGATATCATCAACATAAATTTGAACTAATAAAATATCATTATTCGCATGCTTAATAAAAAGTGTTGAATCGGCTTCGCCCATTTTAAAATTCAAATCCAAAAGAAAATTCTTTAGGCGATCATACCAAGCTCGAGGAGCTTGTCTCAAACCATAAAGAGCTTTCTTTAGTTTAAAAACGTGATTTGGAAATTTTTCATTTATGAAGCCCGGAGGTTGAGAAACGTAAACTTCCTCAACGACATCTCCGTTTAAAACTGCACTTTTAACATCCATTTGAAATAATTTAAAATTCTTATGGCATGCAAAAGACAAAAGTAATCTAATTGATTCTAATCTAGCTACCGGAGCGAAAGATTCTTCGAAATCGATACCTTCCTCTTGACGATAGCCTTGAGCTACTAACCGGGCTTTGTTCCGGACGACGACTTGGTTTTCGTCGGTTTTGTTCTTGAAGATCCACTTTGTCCCTATGACGGTGTGGTTCTTCGATGGCAATGGAACAAGCTCCCAAACTTCATTGCTCTCGAATTGAATGAGCTCCTCCTCCATGGCTAAGATCCAAGCGCTATCTTCGCATGCTTCATTAATATTCTTTGGCTCTATCGATGAGGCAAAGGCACAATTTGCGAAGTGGTGAACTTGCGATCTCGTCTTGACACTATCATAGATATTGCCAATGACTTGCTCATGGGGATGGTCACGAACCGAATGAAGCCGTTTGGGAATACCTTGATCACTTGAAACATTCTCAACAACTTCATTAGTTGGGTTAGTCTCAATAGAATCAATAGAATCATTAGACTTAGAATTATCAAACGAATCACATAAAACATCCATAGAATCATTATCATTTGAAATTCTAGTTGGAACAAATCCTTCATTAAATGAGACATGAAGCGACTCCTCGATCGTTGAGGTTCGTTTGTTGAATATCCGGTAGGCTTTGCTACGCGTAGAGTATCCAACAAAGATCCCCTCATCGGATCTTGGATCGAATTTGTCCAAACTACCATATGTGTTCTTAATAAAACATTTTGAACCGAAAACACGAAAATGTTTAACTTGAGGCAACCTACCAAACAACAATTCATAACAAGTTTGTTTAGTGCCGGGCCTCAAAAGTATTCTATTAAACACATAGCAAGCGGTGTGTACCGCTTCCGCCCAAAATTGATGGCCAAGTTGGCTATCATCAAGCATAGTGCGAGCACACTCCACTAGCGTCCTATTCTTTCTCTCAACTACACCATTTTGAGGAGGTGCACGAGGGAAAGAGAAGGTGTGAGTAATACCAACTTCATCACAAAATGTCTCAAAAGACTCATTCTCAAATTCACCTCCATGATCACTACGAATAGTGACAATGGTGGTTCCTAAGAGATTCTGTACTTTCTTAACAAAAATTGTGAAGTTTTCAAAAGCTTCATTTTTATTGCACAATGAAAATACCCAAGTAAATCTTGAATAGTCATCTACAATGACAAGTCCATACCTTGCATTTCCTAAGGAAGCTACTCTAGTTGGCCCAAATAAATCTAGATGTAATAGCTCTAGTGGCCTTTTAGTAGAGATGCTTTTCTTAGGTTTAAATGAAGATTTAGGAAGCTTGCCGCGTTGACAACAATCACAAAAACTTTTCTTTTCAAAAACAAGCTTCGGAAAACCTTTAATAGAATTCAATTTTGAAAGCTTATATAGTGTTCCAAAGTTCACATGTCCAAAGCGTCGATGCCATAAGTGTTGTTCACTTGTGTTGGCAACGAGACATTGTTCATATGACTTCGGAAGATCCAAAATATAGATGTCTTTACGACGAGTTCCGGAAAATAATAATTTTTCATTATCCTTTCTTAAAATGTGACACAATCCTTTCGCAAAGCTAACTTTGTAACCTTTGTCACAAAGTTGGCTTATTGAAATAAGATTATGATTTAAACCACTAACAAGATAAACATCACTAATTAATGGTTTAGAGGGGTTACCGACTTTACCAACACCTATGATGGTTCCGCTCTCGTTGCCTCCAAATACGACGCGGTTTCCATTCGCAATGGGAACCACTCCGGAGAGCAAACGAGCGTCACCCGTCATGTGTTTGGAACACCCGCTATCGAGTATCCAATTCCCTTTGGAGCTAAATTTAAATTTGATGCTCCTTTTCTTTTTCTTTTCCTTGAGTACCTAAAGATAGACACTTTCATATCATGGTACCCAAGGTCATTGGGTCCAAGGGATTAGACCTTTGGAAGCCAAGTCCAAGTGGACTTAGACTTCCCCACATAATTCTTACTATGTACAACATCCGAAAAATAAGCATTCATGTACATTTGTTTTTCGTCCATGCTTGTGTCCTTTGGGCTCCAAATAGTGAATATTTTGGGAGCCATCATCCTATTGGTTGCATGCATGCTACGTTGATTTCTACGTGATGCATGTTGTGGATAGGCATACGGGACATGATGGAATGGTGCACGAAAAGAATTATTCATATGATGAGGTGGGTGTACATATGCATGTGTGGAAACACGTGCGTGAGGGTGTCTCACTTGGTGTGCACATGCCCGAGAATGTGTTGCATAAAAATCATCATATGTGTGAGATGGTGGAGTAGGACGTGTGTTCCTACGTGGCATGTTATCGGTGTACATGTAGGCATGCCCCTTCTTTGGAGGTCCACCCAAAGTGGGTTTCTTTCCAAAAGAGGGCGTGGACGAGGTGGAAGCACCATTGGTAGATGAACTACCAATAGAGTGTTTGCTACCACTCGTAGAGTCACCGGAAGTTGGCCTAACAAAAGTAGTGGCCGCTTTGGATGGACATCCCATCGTATACCCCAAACCAATGTGGTGATTGGCCGGAAGTAAGTCACTTAGGATTTTATCCAAATGGTCCTTACCTTTGTTGAATTTGTTAATTCGGCCCAATGTGTTCTCATATTTCTCTTTGAGAGAACGCAAAGAAGTATCCAAAGTGGATATTTGCGAAGTGAGCACATAAACACGAGATTTAAGATTCTCGTTCTCAATACTCAAAGTCGAGTTTTGAGAAGTTAAATCCGCTATCTCATGTTCTTCCGCATCCTCGATGCTAACATGTTCAAGTTTAGATTTGAGATTCACAATCTCATTCCTTAACTCTTCAACAACGGTGTCGTTGTTGGTGATGATATTCTTAGGCGATGTTTGAATGCTAGCTAGGTCATCTTTTACCTTAGTATACCTATTTACTAACTTAGTGTATTTTGACCAAAGTTGAGAGTTAGCATTTCTAAGATCATCCATCGTTACCTCATCGCTTTCGTCATTACTATCATCGGAAGAGGAGGATCCTTGATCGTTCTCCTCTCTTGCCATGAAGCACATATGTGCTTGCTCCACTTTCTCATCATCCGACTCTCCGCTTGAGGAATCCTCGGAGTCAGTGAATGTTGCTCCGACAAGTCCTTTCTTGTACCCCTTTTTGTATTTCTTGGACTTATCGAATTTTGGCGTCTTCCACTTCTCCTTGTGCTTATTGAGGGGACACTCCGCTTTCATGTGTCCCGGCTTATTACACTTGAAACACAAAGGAGAGGAAGAGGCGTTAGTAGAACCAAATTTAGCTTTGTTCTTGAAGTTACTTTTTCGGAAGAAACGGTTGAACTTCTTGGCCATGAGTGCCATGGACTCCAAGTCCAACTCGTTTTCTGAGTCTTCATCATCGGAAGATGTGGATGAAGCCGCCTTGAATGCAATCGCCTTTTTCTTAGGCGCATCTAGGTTCAAATATGACTTCATCTTTTCTTGTAGCTTCACCTTGCTATCTTTGCGTACCTCGTATGACATCAAAGTACCCATTAGTTGAACTACGGTATATTTGTTCATGTCATTACCTTCCTCGATGGCGAAGGTACGTTTTTCCCAAGAAGAGGGAAGTCCTTCAATAAGCTTTAAGCACTTCTCCTTTTGAGTGTAGATCTTGCCGAGGGCCTCTAACTCGTTTATTATGTCAACGAAGCGAGCGTAATATTCTTTCATCTTCTCGCCCTGTTGCATGTGAAACATTTCGTAATCTTTGGTTACGACAACGAGTTTAGAGTCTCTTACCCGACTCGTCCCTTCATGTAGTATGAGGAGAGAGTTCCAAATTTGATATGCACTCTTACATGTGCATATCTTATTAAAATCCTCGGGCTCCAATGCGCATTGCAAGGCGTTCATTGCCTTGGCATTGCTTACCTCCGCGGCGACCTCCGCGGTAGTCCATTTCTCAAAATCTTCTTCTTCGGGCTCGTTGTACTCCTTCATTGTAGTCCTCCATAAAGATGCACTCCGGAGGAAAGTCTCCATCCGGCACTTCCAGTACCCGTAGTTGGTACCGTTGAAGAATGGAGGCCTCGTAGAGGAATGTCCTTCCATCACCGATGACGCTCCTTCACGGTTCCTGAAGGTGTCATAGTTGGAAGGTGGAGGCACGGTCTTGTTGTCGTTGGCAAACATAGCTGTGTATCTGGCTCTGATACCAAATGTAATGCCCTACCAGCTACTGCACAAGTACTAGAGGGGGGGTGAATAGTACTTTAAAATAATAAGGAGTATAATTCCAAATTAAATTGCAATCAACTACCAAATCAATTTGCGGAAGCTTAAATTGAACGACGACAACGAAATTGACAATGCTAACAAACGATGTTAATGGGTTCGGATCCACCCAAGTCTCCCCGACTTGTTCCCGGTGATCCTACGTCCCAACCACCCGGATCCCCTCCGGATACTTGAGTTAGAAACCCTAACTCAAGATTTCCACTATGAATATCTTGTGAAAAACCTTCACAAGATCAAATCATACATGCAATGGCAAAGTGAATCCCACAACCCGGGATCACAAACTTCTCTCACAACCGAGAGAACCAATAAGCAATATAAAAGAGTTTATATGAAATAAACAAGCTTACCACAAAATCCTATACCTTGAGTTTTTCTTACCCAATAGGTGGAATGAAGGATTTGAGGAAGATGAAGTCACCAAGCCCTAGCACCAAGGAAATGAGCAGCAATGGGTGCCTAGGGAAGAGTTGGAGACTTGGATCAAGCAATAGCTTGAAGAGCTCACCAAGAACAACCTTCTCTCTAGATCTAGAAATGAGAGAGAATGGGTTTCTTGTGAGGAAGAGAGCTTTAGATTTGAGGGAGAATAGCTATCTCTTTAGAACTCAATGAATCTCTTAATGGCAGCTCTATTGAAGATAGAAATGACCTAGGTTCGTATTTATAGGGTCCCATAAAAACAAGTTAGGTCAATCTCCAACGGAAAGAAATCTGTGAGAATTAGTCGGTCAAAGAACACTCACTGACCGACTAGATCAACAACTAGTCGGTCAGTCACAAAGCATGGACCGACTAAGAGCAGATCTGAGAAGAGATAGAATTTCAGACCTTTAAAACTAGTCGGTCCAAGAACACTGTCTGACCGACTAGTTTCACAACTAGTCGGTCATCCAATGAACGTAGACCGACTAAGAGGCAAAACAACATAGTCTGAAGGCAAGTTGACTTAGTCGGTCCAAGAACAAAAGTTGACCGACTAGATTGTCAACTAGTCGGTCATCAAACGTTCTTAGACCGACTAACGGTAAACAGTAGCTTAGGAGAAATTTAGAGTGAACAGTAAGTCACAACTAGTCGGTCAAAGAAGCATTACTGACTGACTAGTTCACAAACTAGTCGGTCGGTGAGTCAACGTAGACCGACTAACTGTAAACAGTAAAGTCCAAGAAATTAAGGAATCAAACTAGTCGGTCCAAGAACAGTTGCCGACCGACTAGATCACCATCTAGTCGGTCAGTACTTGTTCTTGTACCAACTAACATGCACAACAAAGTCCGAATCGAAGCGCGACGCTTCGAGGAAGTTAGAATGAACTTGTGCAAGAATCCTAGAGCTACGAAATGAGTGTAATGAAGATAGAAACGTAAGATATACTCAAGGCTTAACATTCTATCAATCGAAACTAAAAGACTATAAATAAAACCTTGATAAACGGTCTTAGAGAGCTTCGATTGAATCTTCATAACTTCCAAAGCGCTGCAGGAGCTTCAACGAAGCTTTAGGCTTGAATACGAGCTTTTGGAAGTGTTGAGATGTCGCTTTGAATATTCTCGTGAAATTGGCGACGATCTCCAATACTGCGCTCACAAATTGTTAGTTCATGAATTATTTATGTTTGCTCATCATCAAAACCAAATCCGGGGAGTCCAATATTCAACATTCTTTCGCGGCGCTGTATGGGAGGAAATGTCGATCGCCATTGAGTTGGGATGACATTGGTGATCGGGAGCTGTTGGGACCTGAGATGATTATGGAGGCCGTGGATGTTGTCAGGAACATTTGGGAGAGGTTGAGGATTGCTCAGGACCGTTTTAAGCATTGGGCGGATGCTAAACGCCGTCCTTTGGCGTTTCAGCCTGGCGACCATGTGTTCTTGAAGATTTACCCGAATCGTGGAGTGATCCGCTTTGGAAAGTGATGGAAGTTGAGCCCGCGATACATTGGACCGTTTGACATTCTGGAGAGAGTTGGCGAGGTAGCCTACCGCTTAGCCTTGTCGCCATCTTTGGAAGGAGTTCACAATGTTTTCCATGTGTCGCAGCTTCGTCGATACATCAGCGATCCATCTCATGCTGTGGATTTCTCGGAGATTACCGTTCGCCCTGATATGACGTATGACCAGCAGCCAGTGCAGATTCTGGACAGGCGTCAGAAGTCGCTCCGGAACAAGGTTGTCAATCTTGTGAGGGTGATGTGGCGACACGGCTCGCCAGGAGAGTCTACTTGGGAGAGAGAGGATGAAATGAGAGAGCGCTACCCACTTTTGTTCTCGGACACGTGAGTGTTGGGAAATTTCGAGGACGGAATTTTTCTTAAGTTTGGGAGGATGTAACGACTGGTTTTTCATGTATTTGGATTATCTATATTATATATATGTTTTGGTGGATTTTCTCCTTATGTGTGGTTTCCGTCTCCGTAGCTTTCGTTTTCGTTCGTTTCATTGTGATTTTCTATCTTCTTCCTTAGATCGTTGAGTTTGGAGTAAGTCATTCGTGACGAGCTTCATATAGCTCATACCTTAGAGATAGGTTGATCTTAGAAGCCGTAGGAATCTTCCCGGAAACTTCGCGCTTCGATTCGAGACCTTTTGTGCACTTTAGTTGGTTCAAGAAGGGGAACCAACCGACTAGATTCCAATCTAGTCGGTCATGAACTCTTCTCAAACCGACTAGTTCATTAAATCAATAATTCAGAAGTTACTGTTTACTCTTAATCGGTCTAAGAACAACCACCGACCGACTAGATATGAAACTAGTCGGTCAGAACTTGCTCTCAGACCGACTAGTTCCTTCGATTAATTTTACCTAAGTTACTGTTTATCGTTAGTCGGTCTAAGAACGTCTTTCGACCGACTAGGTTACAAACTAGTCGGTCAGCCATTGTTCTTTAACCGACTAGTTCTTTGACCATTTTGACGACCTGAGTTACTGTTTGCTTTTAGTCGGTCACAGTTGGTCTACCAACCGACTAGTTCTCGAACTAGTCGGTCAACCACTCTTCTTTGACCGACTAATCGACCCCGTAAACCTAGGGTTTACCCAGCCGCCGCACGATTTTCTATTTAAACCCCCAATCATTTTCTTTTCTTTCTTTCACTTCTCTTGGCCATTTTCTTTCCCCTTGGTCTCTGATCTTCCCCAACCTTCCTCTAGCCCTTCCTCCTTCCTCAAGAGCCCCTCTCACCCTCCATTTAGGCCGGCCTTCATGCTTTAGGCCGCCTCCAACCCCCAAAACCCCCAAAATCCCATTTCTCCAGATTTTCTCCCCGTTTCCAGATCTGAGCCGTAGTTCTTCAGATCGTTCTTCCGTTGCCGTGCTAGCTCGGCATCGTTCTTCCGCTACGATATGGTAGTAAATCGATCCTTTAATATTCTCTTAACCCACCTTGTGATTTTTGTTAAACCCTAATAGAACTGATATTGTTTTGCCATGGCAGCAATCCCAACCCCGTAGTCTAATATTTTGTGACGTGCCTCGTTGATCGTCATCCTCGGTGCTAGGCAAGTGAAACTTGCCACTTAGGGGTTTTAGGCCATGTTTTAGGCCATTTGCTTGTTGTAGGCGTAAAAGAGACTAGGTGACAAAATGATACTCGCCTAGGCGCAAATTTCAGGATCTAGCTTGACAACGAAGCTTGATCCGACTACTTTTAATTATTGGCACTTGTCATCCATGCATCTTATCTGCCATGTTTAAATTCAATTAATGTACGTGAATTATCTGTACATGCCATGCTATCCATGTTGAATGTTGCATTCGTAGCACACGCTACATTACTTGTACTACTTGATCCGGCTAGGCACCCGTTATGCGGGCATAACACTACGCCATACGTGTCAAAAACACTTCCTGGCTCGTGATCCAGAAGCGAGCATACGTGTTCGGGGGTAATGCCCTGGCTCGACACACGTGGAGGGGTAGGGATAAGCGATCACCTGAGTTTACGAGTTAGCCTGATCCGCCACTCTAGCCAGAAGACGTAATCTCTGTGCACGACGTGTTTACTTGACGTGATCTACTTGACTTGTACTTGCCCGTGTTTATACTTGTAAAACTTGTCATCCATGCCATACTTGCTACTTGTTACTTGTTACTTGCACCTTACCTCATTTGTTACTTACATACTAAACTTGTCATGCTATGCATCATACTATAACTGTTAGGTTGTTAGCTTACCTTCCTTTCAGTTTCCTTGCCCAAGTCTTTTAGACTTGCTGACATGTGCCCCTTTACTCTTTTGGGTGACACATGTTAGATCCTGAGCCTGTGGTTGCTGCTGAGGACGTGGTGTTCGCTGACGCTGAGTCAGAGCCCGCGTTCATCGAGGAGTTTGAGGACACGAGCGATCAGTCATAGAGACTGTTTGTGTTGTTGTTAGACTGCTTTAGTTGTCGGTGCGTAGCACCTATACTTTGTTTTTGTTGTCTTTTGTGGGCCATGTTGGGCCTAGACTCTTTCTTTTAACCTGGTGGCTTTTCTGGGTGTTGAACTTAATTTTAATGTTTGGACATTGCTGAGATTTGGGATTTTATTTCTGTATCTCCTTGTATTATTATCTTGTTCTGCTCGTGGTTACAGGGTCATGCATATGTTTTATTGACGCTTATCAGGCGTGTAGCTTCCCAGCTCCACGTTTGAGCGGACCTTTTCACGTCTCGCCTCCATTTTAGGGAAGCGGGGCGTGACACCCCCCGCCTGGGTATGGACACATCCGACTTGCTCATGAGCATGCGGGCGGGGTTCTGGAGGAGTTCGTCGCATTCTCGAGTTGTTGGAGGAGAGAAAGAGGAGAAGAAGGAGAAAGAGAGGCAGACAAAGAGAGAGGCAGCAGCTGCAGCAGCATTTTCCCAGAAAATGCTCGGCCCGAGCAGTTGCAACTTGGGCCGAGCCATGATATGCTGAGCAGATACAGCTGACTCGGGCCGAGCAGTTCATCTGCTTGGCCAGATGGCGCACCCCAAGTATCCCCCAAGCAAACCCCGAGTAGCCGACCGAGTCACCCATTCTGAGCCCGAGCAAGATGCGACACGGGTCGAACCTCTGCCCGAGCAGATTTGACTCGGGCCGAGTCACATACTCGGCCGGCACTACCTGGGGCATTTTTGGAAGATTTTTGAACGCGCGATGTGCGCGATTTTCTGAGCTGAAGCTCGCGACTGCGGGCTCAGCGTTAGAGAGCTTCATTTGAGTTTTGTTTTAGGAATTTTTGGGCAGAGCTCTAGGGCGAATTTTTTAGGAATACTTTTTGGATTAATTTTGTAGCAAACTCTGGATCGTTAATTGAAGATTATTGCTTTCTGCTTTCTCTGGATTTGTTCTTCGTTAACTCTCACTGTAAGTAATTTTTAGCCCTAATTTCTTTTGTTGCGAGAAATGTTTTCCTACGCAAATTCAATATTTTCGTGCGTTCCGATCACCATGAGTGAGTAGATCCTCTCTAGGGCCGATGGGTGAACCCTAGGATTTTAGGGGGAAATGTAGATCTGGATCCATACATCGAATTGGGGATCTGGGGTTGTATTTCGGTAGATCCTACCGAATCCGTAGATAACCCGTACTGAGATCATGCCCACGGTCCGTGGAATTGATGTTCTTAAGAGGTATCTAAGGATTCGAATATGGAAATCGGTGGATCCAATCAAGGCACGTGACCATGCCCGGCTCGCGCCTTGAGGGGATCCATCGACGAACTATATCGCTACGTCGATGGCTACCGCCATTGCCTCGACGAGAGCCACCGAAATACCCCGCAATTCTAACCCACGAGAGTGGTACGAATTGGGGGATTAATTCCCTAGCCCTAATGCGATGTGAGGAACCTATCCAGCATCAACCTCAATGATCCTAGAGACGATCCCTAAAGCCCTAGTTCCTTTTATTATATTACACAACAACGATCATCAACCCAAGCCTTTCCCTCAGATCGCTACATTACTTTTAGATTTAGAAATAGATTGAGATTACTACAAACACTATCACCGTCCCTGTGGGATTCGACTATCTTATATACTATAACTCGACACCGTCTGCTTGCGGATTGAACCCGTAGTCGTAGCCTAGGAGCCATATCACGCTTGGCGATCGTGACACCGCCAGGTGGATCCTAGGTGTAGATTGCGGGCGCGTCAAGTTTTTGGCACCATTGCCGGGGACGGCAATAGTGTTTTCATCTCAGTTTGTTTTATATTGTGAAGTTTGCTAGCATTCTGATCATCTCTCACCTTTCCGCCATTTTCACTCTTTTTCTATCTTATCTGCCTTGCTACAAACATCCCCCTCCAGCTAGCCGTTTTCTCCTCACCGATCAGGCACAATGGAGACAGTAATGCAAGTGCAGTGGATCTGTGACTCTGATAGCGACTCAGAGGAGTTCAGTTTCTCTCCTTATCACCTACATGGCTTCCAAGACTCGCACATGGACGAGTCCATGGTTGGATGCGCGGCTAGAGAACTGATCGATGCAGTTCGCTTTATTGGTTCAGGAACCTATGTTGCAGGTAACGCAAATCAGCAACTTGTCATGGATTATTTAATGAACCAGGTTTTTGATGCAGGTACAATTGAAGATGATATTCAAGTAAGCTTTGAAGAGAATGTAATGTACATTCAGACCATTTAAGCTCCACCTATTGATGCCTACTGGGGAGAAGCTCCTCACTTGGAATCACTACATAACTCTCAGATGCTTGAGATTTTAGAGAGTGTGGTAGCTGACGTATGGGCCCATGGCCCAGTTGAATTTCCTATAGACGACCCAGCTACGCAAGAGCTCTCAGTTTTCATTGCAACCGCTTTCCATAATGCAGACACCCTGGATGATGTTGCCATAGCTGATGGAACTTATGTGCTGTACGAGGGAAACACGTTACGTTTCTATAACGATGTCTCTCCGTAGATTTCGGCATGCGAAGAGTACGCCTATGAAGGGTTCCCAGACCTGCCTCTATCTCAAAGCCACATAAATCAGGGAAGTACTCCGAACTTTATGTTTGACAGCGAACGCATGCCTGACAGCCTTGCTTCTTTTGATAGGTGTGCTACGGGAGTGGAAACTGCAAACATGTGCCTCGACATCATCTCCCTGCTCCTCCTATGATTCTGCGAATGAGGAGTTTCCACCTTCTGAACCTGAGATCCAGGATGCGTCATTCTCACAAGCAAGAGACGCCGGGGGTACAACGCCCCCTCAGGTAGAATTGACACCCCTCCCCGCTAACTTGAAATATGCTTTTCTGGGGGAAGATTCCACTTATCCCGTCATTGTAAATGCGGCCCTCACAGAACCCCAATTAGAGAGCCTCCTAAAAATCCTCAGATCTTACAGAAAGGTGATAGGATATAACATCTCTGACCTAAAAGGCATTAGCGAGACCATTTGTACGCATAGGATTCACCTTGAGGACAAGGATGCCACCTCCATTGAGCCACAAAGGCGGTTGAACCCCAACATGAAGGAGGTGGTGAAGAAGGAGGTTCTGAAACTTTTAGAGGCTGACATTATTTACCCCATTTCCGATAGTAAGTGGGTTAGTCCCGTTCAGGTTGTCCCTAAAAAGGGGGCATGACAGTCGTAAAAACGAAAAAAACGAATTAATCTCCACCAGGACTATCACTGGGTGGCGTATGTGTATCGATTACAGAAAACTGAACAAAGCCACCAGGAAAGACCACTACCCTCTGCCCTTCATAGACCAGATGCTCGAGCACTTAGCTAAGCATTGATACTTTTGCTATTTAAACAGATACTCTGGATTTTTTCAAATCCCGTTGCATCGGAAAGACCAAGAGAAAACGACATTCACATGTCCTTATGGCATCTTCGCTTATCAGAGAATGCCGTTTGGACTATGTAACGCACCCGCCACATTTCAAAGGTGCATGACATCTATTTTCTTTGATTTCATCGAGAATATCATGGAGGTCTTTATGGACGACTTTTTCTTCTATGGCACTGAGTTCGAAAGTTGCTTATCTAATTTATCCAAGGTCTTGGAGCGATGCCAAGATAACAACCTTACTTTGAATTGGGAGAAATGTCACTTCATGGTGACAGAAGGAGTGGTTCTTGGCCATGTCATTACCTCTAAAGGAATCGAGGTTGACAATGCCAAAGTTGATGTTATCAAAAGCTTGCCACCACAAACCAACCTTAAGGGCATCCGTGGTTTTCTAGGGCACGCCGGTTTCTACCGACGCTTTATAAAAGATTTTTCCAATATTGCTCTCCCTCTCACGGAGCTCCTGGCTAATGACGCTCCTTTTGTGTTTACTGATGCTTGTTTGCTAGCTTTCAACAGGTTAAAAGAAGCTCTTATCTCGGCACCGATTATACAACCACTAGACTGGACACTGCCATTTGAGCTTATGTGTGATGCTAGTGACCAAGCGGTGGGAGTTGTCCTTGGTCAAAGGAAGGAGGGGAAGCTCCATGCCATATACTACGCCAGCAAAACCCTGGACGACGCTCAAAAGAACTACACCACCATGGAGAAAGAGCTGCTAGCCATAGTCTACTCTATAGAGAAGTTTAGATCCTACCTTCTGGGGTCCAAAGTGATCATCCACACGGACCACGCGGCATTGAAATACCTGTTAAGCAAGAAGGATGCTAAGCAACGTCTGATACGTTGGATACTTCTGCTCCAAGAATTCGACATTGAGATCAAGGATAAGAAGGGAGCAGAAAATGTGGTAGCGGACCACTTGTCATGGCTTATTCAGAGGCACGGGGATGACAGCCTACCAATTGACGATTCGTTCACCGATGAACAACTATTCATTGCAGGTACCTCCGAAGCTCCCTGGTACGCCGATATAGTGAATTATTTGGTGAGTGGGATAGTTTCGCATGGATTAGCAACTTATTCAAGAAGGAAGTTCCTGCATGATGCCAAGAGTTACTTTTGGGACAACCCGTATTTGTTCAGAACGTGCGTCGATGGGATCATCAGACGATGTATACCAAAAGAAGAAGCAACTTCTATTATGTCCCATTGCCATGATCAACCATGTGGTGGGCACGCTACGGTGACCAAAACCACGGTAAAAATTCTTCAAAGTGGATTCTACTGGCCCACCATATTCAGGGATGCTAATGAGTACATGAGGAAGTGCGACAGATGCCAGAGGACGGGAAATATCACGAAGAAGAATAAGACACCTCTCCACGGCATCCTGGAGATAGAACTATTTGACTGTTGGGGCGTCGATTTCATGGGGCCCTTCCCATCGAGTAACGGCAACAAGTATATCTTAGTTGTTGTTGATTACATCTCAAAATGGGTGGAAGCCATAGCCACCCTGACAAACGACGCAAGGATAGTAGCCAAGTTTTTCAAGAACACCATCTTCCCCCGCTTCGGAGTCCCCCGTACGATTATAAGTGATGGAGGGAGTCATTTCATTGAAAGAAAATTCGAGACGATGTTGAGAAAGTATGTGGTTCATCACAAGGTTGCCCTTGCTTACCACCCTCAAACCAGCGGCCAAGTGGAAGTTTCTAATAGAGAAATAAAAAGCATTCTGGAAAAATGGTCAGCGCCTCAAGGAAGGATTGGTCACACAAACTGGGCGACACACTTTGGGCTTATCGCACTGCATTTAAAACCCATATCGGCACAACCCCATACAGGCTGGTTTATGGAAAAGCTTGCCATCTCCCGGTGGAATTGGAGCATATAGCATACTGGGCGATAGGGGTGGCAATTTTTGGCCCGGCACGATATCCTGACACGGGACCGGCACGATAAGACCGTGCTTGGGCCAACAATTTTGGCTCGAAATCCTTATCGGACCGGACCGGGCCGGCCCGGTTCATTTTCGGGCCGGACCCGGGCCAAGCTTTTCAGCCCATGGGTAACACGGCACGTCACGAAAAGCATTTGATCGCCCCACTTCAATTTGACCACACACTGATCTAAAGCTAATGTGCATACATTTATGGTGTTGAGTCCAATGTCATGAATCTTATCAAATCAAGGTCCAAATATCATAAATTTTAACAACTTCCCGCCAGCGCCAACTTTGATGTCTTCGGATCTTGGGGGTCAATCTCAGTTTCCAAGAAGAGACAAAGAACCACTAAACATGTTACTCCATCTTGACAAATAAATGAAAACAATGTAGGACACATCACCTTATGCAACCCACTTAATCATCTTCTTTCGTGCTCTATTTCGATGCATCTTTAAGCATATGAGACAAGTTTGTGTTTAAAAATATGATAAAATATTGTCACAATACATAATTCATTCAACCCTATCGGACCGGGTCGGACGGCCCGAATTTTTATCTGACCGTGCCTGGGCCTCTTTGTAATGGCCCGAAGTCTTATCGGGCTGGGCTGGCACAGTCCTTTAAGAAAACCGGACCGGGCCGGCACGGCCCGATAAGACCGGACCGGCCCGAATTGCCACCCCTACTGGGCGATAAAGAAAATGAATTTTGACTACCAAAGCGCCTCTACCCGACGAGCCCTTCATTGCAATGAGTTGGACGAAATTCGGCGTCACGCCTACAAAAATGCGAAGATATACAAGGAAAGAACCAAGGCATACCACGATAGAAACATCACGGTTGTTCGCCATGATGTCGGCCACCAGGTACTTCTATACAACTCGAGACTACGCCTTTTCCCCAGGAAGCTAAAATCGAGGTGGTCCGGTCCCTACAAGATAGTGAGCTTATCTCCAGGAGGCGCCGTCGAGCTCGAGGGAAAGAACGGAAATTTCAAGGTCAACAGTCAAAGAATTAAACCCTACAGAGCCAGAGAACCTATGGGAACGGAGGAGACGTACTTTCTCGAGGGATTCCCCGACGACAATTGATACATCATAGGGAGTCGAGCTCATGACTGAAAACGAGCGCTTATTGGGAGGCAACCCAATTCCGTAGTTTTTGAAATTTCTTTCTCATTTTCTTATTTTCCTATTTCTATTTCGTGTTTTTAGGAAAAATCGCAAAAATTATAAAAATTTTGACGAGTTTGTGTTTCGTGTAGGACGGAACATCGGGGGCATGCGCATTGACATTTTAAACGGAAGAAAGCCGGAGGAAGATAACGAAGTTGAAGATTTGAGAAGGAAATGAAAGGAAAAGACGACAAAAAGGAGCTACAGGAAACTTGACCTTGCGCTCGCGAGAGATGCGGCGGCGTGGTGTCGTTTACCGCAAGTTTCACGGTTAGTGTAGGGTGCGGGAATATCGAACTCAGGGAGGCGAGGTTGTGCTTGGGTCAGGTAGGACCTAAATCACCCCGAGGGGCGAGCTAGCCCGAATCGGTGGATGGTTGTCACGAAAGGAAATAAAAGCGTAAGAACGAAAAGAAAGTAAACCCGGGACTTTGGTTTCCAACCCGACGAGAGACTCTCGCCGATACGGCCTACGGGTATGGATAGCGATCGGGATTAGGGTCTAATGGTGAGACGTTGCCTCTGAAAGTTGTACCGGCGTCCCATGGGCCCGATATTCCGGTCGGTGCCCAGGATGATACACCGGACTTCCCGGGTTCGATCAGTGGGCACTCCCATGTCCATAAACACTGATCGATCCCGGGAGCACTAAGCCCGCAACGATAACTCCCAACGTCTCATCCTGCCGCTCCCGTGTGCCAGGATTCGACGTCTACGCTAAGGGTGTGAGCTATGGCTAGGGAGTCAACCGCCAAGTTTATTCCCCCTTGGCCCGACGGTCAAAGGCGGTCTTTTTCCCGCCGATGACAATGAAATACCCCGCGTAACCGTTAGATTCCTACTCCCTATCGATTTCCTAACCCTATGGACGCATCGGGGAGAGCCCCCGAAGGGGTTTCCACCAAAATCCCAGATTTGGGAACTACTCACAAAAATTCATGAAAAAGCAATCTAAATGAAATTTAACCGTTAGAATCGTAATCGGATAATTGCAATGCGGAAGTAATAGAGTCATAAAGATAATACTAAAATTTTATAAAGATCTGAAAACTTACAAAAGGGTAACAATTACAGCCGTCACAAGGAAATAAAACAGTAGAAAAACAGCAACTCTCGTTTCTGGAACCCTAGGGGCTCTATATATAGGCCGTCGCATCAACCGATCGGTTGACAAGTCAACCGATCGGTTGATCCGTTACAAATAAATATCAGAAAACGGCGAGTTTTCACCCAATCACATGAACCGATCTGGTGAGTTCTTGAGCGAACGGTTGGATCTTGGAGCGGTCGGGTGAATCGGCCGGTTCGACGTCCGTGTCTTCAGCTCATCTTTCTCAGCTACAGATGAACCGATCGGGTGAGAGTCACCCGATCGGTTGGAATTCTGCTCGAAAAAACAGAGAACAGCCGCCCGCAGAACCGGTCTGTGAACCGGTCGGGTGACTTCTTTGTGAGCTGCGGTAGAGACCGGTTGGTGCACGCGTGCATCACCCGATCGGTTGGAGATGACCAACCGACCGGGTGAGGGGTTGAAAGATGAATACTTCGCCGTTTGACCCCCTGGATCACGCGTGACTTCTCCCGTTGCTCCGGGGACTTGGGATATCATCGTTAAACGTCCCCTACGTGGTCAATCCCCTGCAATCATGGAAAAACAAAGAAAAGTGAAAGAAAACGGGAAAATACACGAAAACGAACAAGAGACGGCGGAAAAACATGGAGAAACACAAAAGAAAACGTGCGTGAATATATGAAATATAAACGCACGTCAAAATCCCCCAAGCTGAACTCTTCCTCGTCCTCGAGGAAGACGAGTGAGAGTAGGAGCTCGGAAGGGAAAAATAGAGAGGAAGAAAGAAAAAGAAAACTCTAAGCCCTAGATCGTCCATCAGAGCCATCAAAATCAAAACGACACACCAAGCATGCAAACGCCAAATCACACCACTAAACCTAGGAAAGCGAGTCCAAATAAGTGTCGTGGGTCCACGCAGTGAAGCGCGAGTGAGCGTGGCCGTGTGCTAGCAAATGGTGAAGCTTTCTACGATGTGCAATGAGGCTCGATATACACAAATCCAAGAAATGACCCAAAATATTGATCCGAATTGAATTAAGCGGCGGATATAAGCTCAAGCATGCATGAGAAGAGTGGGAATAGAAGCGTATCATGCATCGGGGACTCCACAACTAGGGTTAAGGAAATCACGCCACTAAAGCTTAGAAACTAGCTAAATAGTTCCTAAGCCAAGTGTTTTCGATAACGACGGGGGTTGAGATGATGTGGAGAAGAACACTCGGTGCAAATTCTCGCCTTCCCTTTATTCTCGGCAAGTAGGAAAATATTCACACTGGATTTTTTCTGGGTTTTGGGTATTTGCATATTTTTTGGCTTTTTGGCTATACAATCTTTTTCTTTTCTTTTCTTTTTGGGTTTTTCATTTCTTTTCTCCCATTTTTTTGGATTTTTGGGTTTTTGGCTATACACTTGTGTACTCTCCCAAGTGGGAGAACGGTACACGACGAGGGGATTTGCACCAAGTAAAACAAAAAAAAGAAGTCGAAATCTAAACACTCGGGCAAAGGCGACTATTCTTGCTAAATAGAGCTTAGGCTAAATGGGTTATCCTAGTCCTTAGTTGTGGAATCCCGACGCATGCGAATTGAAGTATACGATATAAATATAGCATGCATAAAGTGGAAACAAATACCGCATATTCAAACCGGAGCATGATAATCTAGGGGTCATTCCTGGACAGGTATATAAAGTAAAATCACAAAGCAGAAGCACACCAAATGCTAGTCACGACACACGACTCACAAAAAGCTAAGCGGACCCACGATGCGTGAAATGCAAGAGGACTCGAAATCCTAGGGTTAGTGAGTGTGATTATCGATGCAATGCTAGGTGTATGTGACCTTGTGGAGATTCATCATAGGATTCATTTCTAGGAGAAAGAGCTAAAGAAAGAAGGAAAAAGAAAAAAGAAAAACCACGATGGAAAACGACTCAAATAACGTAGAAAAACAACACAAATGACGCATGAAGTGCGACTCCCCCAAGCTGAAACTTGCATTGCCCTCAATGCAATATGAGTGAGTACGGGAGGGCAATGAAAATGGGGGGGAAGACGCACAGACACGCGAAGAAATGAAAACGAGGAAAACACATAGATGAAACTGAAAAAGAAAGAAAGATCAAAATCAAAATCAAACAATACGAAAATAAAAATAAGATAAAACACATGACACGACACTCAAAAAGTGAAAAGCAAGCACACACACAAAAATGAGAAAAACAAACAAAACACGACAGCACACCACAAAAGACGTCCCCCAAGCTAGACCAGAAAGTGCTAGCGAAATGATGTGATCGATGAAATCCAGATATGTGCAAGGGGGAGTCAAAAACAAAAGGGGTGAAATCGGAGAGCAACACGCAAATAGTCCCCTCCCTCATACGGAGACAAATCAGGGCCCCGAAAAGACAGATGGGCACAAATACAGGGGGGGCAAAAGTGGGAGAGAAAAATTAAGCAGGGGCACCACCCTCTGGGGGTGGTGACGGGGGCCTGTGCTGTGGACCAGGGGTCGTGGGGGGTGGAATGTGGAGCTCGGAGACGTCGGGTGGGTCTTCGCGGATGTGGCGAACGAAGCTTTGAAGGAAGGGGAGGTTTTGGCCGACGGACTCCTCGGTTATCCGACCACCATGCCCAGCAAGGAGGATCATGGCCATGAATCGATCGGCCTGGTCTTGATCGGGGGCAGGTGGGATGGAGGTGGTGGGCTGAGCTGGGGGCTGTGCGCGACGAGCGCGACGGGTAGGCCTAGGGTTCGAAGAGCTGGCGTCGGTGGGTTTAACACGGCGGGGAGGCATTGTGCGGGTGTCTTGTGTGCGCGCGAGTGTGTAAAAGTTTAACGAATTCAACACAAACACGAAACACGACCAATAAGCAATTGAAATATTTGGGGTAAGATTAAAATTAAGTAAAGGAGCGAGTTTACCCAAATGAGATGAAGATAGTCGATCGTAGACGCCCCGATGCTACTCGATTGGAGCACGATGTGAAGCCGCAGCGATCTCTTCAACAAGTTCCGAAGCGGGGGGGGAAATGGGTGAAATCAAGGGTTTGTGTGGAGGGAGATGGCGGGGGAAGGGAGAGAAATGATGGTGGACGGGCAGGGAAATGGCTGGGGAAGGAGATCAGGAAGGCGCTCGACGGGAGACGAAACGGCAGAGATCCGGGCGATCGGGCGAGGGTGAAAACGAACGGGTGTCGGGGGGGGTTATATAGGATTTTTAAGTCGAACCGATCGGGTGACTTGTCACCCGATCGGTTGACGGTTAGGTCAAAAATTTTGTCGAAGAAATGCTACAGGCGAACCGATCGGGTGACTTTTCAACCGACCGGTTGGCTGCTCCACACAATTTTCCCGAGAACTTAGGGCTGCTCACCCGGTCGCGTCAACCGATCGTGCATGAACTCAACCGATCGGTTGATATCTCCCCGAAAATTTCCGAGAGTTCTCCCCAGCTCACTCGGTCTTCCACCCGGTCTCTTCATTACTCAACCGATCGGTTCATTCGGGGACAGATCTCGGCATGTATCTGATACATCCCAACCAATCGGGTGAGTTGTCACCCGATCGGTTGGGGCTTGTTTCCTGCAAAAACCAAGAAATTTGCTTAAGTCCCCGAACGGATGTTCTCGCGGCTGATTTTATTTATAAAAAAAGATAAAATAAAGTTAAAAAAATAACGCTAAAAAGTGGGAAAAAGTTTAGAACATGGGTTGCCTCCCATGAAGCGCACTTGTTTAACGTCGTTGGCTCGACGCCCGCAAGAGATGCTCATGGTGGCTGATACGGGTGATGCCCAAACTTCGGCATCTCGTTCTCGTTGGAGCTGGAGGCATTTGGAGTAGTCAGCGGCTGGAAAAATACTTGCTCGACTACCCTCCCCTTGTTCTTGGGGTCCGGGGGTTTTTCCTTGGTGTTGGCGCTTCCCGCCATCTTCTTCAGGATTCGGACCTCGTATTTAGTGAGGTCCGTGGGCTCCTTCTCCGTTCTCCTCCCATGAGGAGCTTTGGGGAACCCGTGAGGGGTCGTTCTTGCTGCACTCGATTTTCCAGCAGCTTCCTTGCACTTGGGGCCGTCCCCATCTTCTGAATTCCCCAAGTCATCGGGGGGGGTTTCTCAGGAGAATCTCCCAGGAGCTCTCCTCTACAGCTTTTTCTTCTTCTATCTCAAGCAAATTGCACCGGAGGTCATCAGGAGGATCGGGGTGCTTCATGGATAGTCCCAGGTCAAACTCAACTTTTTCTCCGATGACGTTCATGGAGAGCTTTCCGTTCTTCACATCTATTAGAACGCCAGCAGTGGCCATGAAAGGCCGTCCCAGGATAATGGGGGTGTGTGCGTCTTCGGGCATGTCCATGACTACAAAGTCCATAGGCACATGCACCCCTCTCACATTCACGGGGAGATCATCAACAATTCCCACCGGATATTTGACCGACCGGTCAGCTAGTTGTAGGGTCATACCGGTGGGCTCCAAATCGCCCATTCCTATTCTCCTGTACATAGACAAGGGCATCAAGCTAACACTCGCTCCTAGATCGACGAGTGCACGGTTAATCTTCGCAGCCCCGATTGTGCAAGGAATAGAGAAGCTCCCCGGGTCCTTGAGCTTCGGCGGGTTTGCCCTCTGAATAAGAGCGCTACATTCCGCCGTCAGCACCACTTTCTCTTTTCTTGACCCGTTGGTCACCAAATCTTTTAAGAATTTTGCATAGGAGGGGATTGTTTCGATTGCCTCCAAGAAGGGGATTTGCAGGCTTAGGTCCTTGACCATGGCGAAGAACTTCCCATATCTCTCATCAATTTTTGCCTGAGCCAACCGTTGTGGAAATGGCACAACGGGTTTATACACTCTCGTGCTCTCTTCCTCCTTCTTCTTCTCTTCTTCAGACACTCCCTCCGGAGTCATGGGATTTGATGACGAAGCACCGGTGTCATTTGATTTTTCAGTCGGTCTCTCAACGACCAATGGTGCTTCCGGGTTGCTAGGGGGCACTCTAGTAGGAATTTGTGTCCCGCTTCTCAGAACGATAGCGGACACATTCGCGTGCTCGTGCACGAGTGCCGATGTTTGTGTTGCTCCCCTCGGGTTCACCTCCGGTTGTGGCGGCAATTGGTTTTGTGACTTTGCAAGGTTCGCCACCTGTAACCCCAGCTGGGTTACTTGGTCCGTGAGGGTCCGCTGACCCATTTCCAGCTTTTGGTTGATCCTCTCCTGGTTGGTAATATATTGAGTCAAGAGAGACTCAACCGGAGAGACGGCCCTCTGTTGGCCATACTGCTGCTGCTGGAACGGCTGCTGATTCCTGGGGGCGTAAGTTTGTTGCTGAGGTTGCTGCTGAAACGGTTGCTGCTGAACCTGATTCTGCGGTGGTCTAGCCGGCTGATAAATTTGTTGCTGTGACTGCTGAGGCGGCGAGGGCTGAAATGGTGGCCGGTAACTGAAATTGGGGTGGTTTCGGTTGTTGGGAGAGTAGGCCGGGTTGGAACTTGTCCTTGGCGGATATGGCGCATTCCCTGTGGGGTTGTAAAATAGTGCGCTCGCCTGATCCAACGGTGGTGAGATGTCACCACCGTCGAATTCCCCAAGGAATTCGGACTCTACCGCAGAAACTTGTTGTGTACCGGCCCCACCGGCTCCTACCATCAGTGCGGAGATCTGGGTCGAAAGCAAGTCAAACTTTCTTGAAAGTTTGTCGACGTCCTCGACTCTGTGTATACCCCAAGTTCTTGGTGTGGCTCTCTCGTCACACCACCGCTCATTGTTGGATGCCATATTTTCCAGAATATTCCCGGCATCTTCCTCGCTTCTAGACATGAAGGAACCCCCAGTCGCGGCGTCCATAGAAGATTTAAGGTCATCCCTCAACCCATTGTAGAACAGATTGATAATCTGCCACTTCGGAAGCTCATGGTGAGGGCATCTTCTTTGCATCTCTTTATATCTCGTCCAAGCTTCATGCAAGGACTCGTGGCTGGCCTGGGAGAAGGAGGAGATCTCACTCCTCAACTTCATGGTCTTCCCCGGAGGAAAGAACTTCGTCAGAAAAGCATTGGAGAGCTTCTCCCAGGTGTTGAAGGTGTTGGGGTCCTTCCCCCTTAACCATTGCTTGGCTTTGTCCCGCAAAGAGAAGGGGAACAGCTTCAGACGGATAGCCTCTGTAGTGACACCATTAATCCGGAAGGTGTCACACTTCTCCAAGAAGGAGTACAGGTGCTCTATCGGGCTCTCCATGGGCGCACCTGCAAACTGGTCCTGCTGGATCCATGTCACTAGAGACGGCTTCAGCTCAAAGCTTTGGGCCGCAATAGCTAGAGATCGGATGGCGGAAGTTGACTCGATGGATGGCATCGAGTACTCCAGCAGAGACTTGTGAGGTGGGGTGTTCTCCTCCATGGATTCGGGATCTTCCCTTCTTCGCTTCTCGGCGGCCAAACGCCTAAGGGTGGCGTTAATCTCCGGATCGAGGGGAATCAAGTCGTCAAGACTCCTTGAGCTCCTGCGCATGAAAAACAACAAACACCCGTGAAGCGACAAGTGGGAAAGAAACAGAGAAAATAAGAAATAAAAATAAGAAAAACAAAAAGAAAAAGAAAAAGGAGAATGCAAAAATTATCGCGAGGTAGGGATGTGAGCTAGACACGAGGGTTCAAGAGATCCTAAAATATCAAGCACGTTGCCTCCCCGGCAACGGCGCCATAAACTTGACCGGGCGCTCGCGAGAGATGCGGCGGCGCGGTGTCGTTTACCGCAAGTTTCACGGTTAGTGTAGGGTGCGGGAATATCGAACTCAGGGAGGCGAGGTTGTGCTTGGGTCAGGTAGGACCTAAATCACCCCGAGGGGCGAGCTAGCCCGAATCGGTGGATGGTTGTCACGAAAGGAAATAAAAGCGTAAGAACGAAAAGAAAGTAAACCCGGGACTTTGGTTTCCAACCCGACGAGAGACTCTCGCCGATACGGCCTACGGGTATGGATAGCGATCGGGATTAGGGTCTAATGGTGAGACGTTGCCTCTGAAAGTTGTACCGGCGTCCCATGGGCCCGATATTCCGGTCGGTGCCCAGGATGATACACAGGACTTCTCGGGTTCGATCAGTGGGCACTCCCGTGTCCATAAACACTGATCGATCCCGGGAGCACTAAGCCCGCAACGATAACTCCCAACGTCTCATCCTGCCGCTCCCGCGTGCCAGGATTCGACGTCTACGCTAAGGGTGTGAGCTATGGCTAGGGAGTCAACCGCCAAGTTTATTCCCCCTTGGCCCGACGGTCAAAGGCGGTCTTTTTCCCGCCGATGACAATGAAACACCCCGCGTAACCGTTAGATTCCTACTCCCTATCGATTTCCTAACCCTATGGACGCATCGGGGAGAGCCCCTGAAGGGGTTTCCACCAAAATCCCAGATTTGGGAACTACTCACAAAAATTCATGAAAAAGCAATCTAAATGAAATTTAACCGTTAGAATCGTAATCGGACAATTGCAATGCGGAAGTAATAGAGTCATAAAGATAATACTAAAATTTTAGAAAGATCTGAAAACTTACAAAAGGGTAACAATTACAGCCGTCACAAGGAAATAAAACAGTAGAAAAACAGCAACTCTCGTTTCTGGAACCCTAGGGGCTCTATATATAGGCCGTCGCATCAACCGATCGGTTGACAAGTCAACTGATCGGTTGATCCGTTACAAATAAATATCAGAAAACGGCGAGTTTTCACCCGATCACATGAACCGATCGGGTGAGTTCTTGAGCGACCGGTTGGATCTTGGAGCGGTCGGGTGAATCGGCCGGTTCGACGTCCGTGTCTTCAGCTCATCTTTCTCAGCTACAGATGAACCGATCGGGTGAGAGTCACCCGATCGGTTGGAATTCTGCTCGAAAAAACAGAGAACAGCCGCCCGCAGAACCGGTCTGTGAACCGGTCGGGTGACTTCTTTGTGAGCTGCGGTAGAGACCGGTTGGTGCACGCGTGCATCACCCGATCGGTTGGAGATGACCAACCGACCGGGTGAGGGGCTGAAAGATGAATACTTCGCCGTTTGACCCCCTGGATCACGCGTGACTTCTCCCGTTGCTCCGGGGACTTGGGATATCATCGTTAAACGTCCCCTACGTGGTCAATCCCCTGCAATCATGGAAAAACAAAGAAAAGTGAAAGAAAACGGGAAAATACACGAAAACGAACAAGAGACGGCGGAAAAACATGGAGAAACACAAAAGAAAACGTGTGTGAATATATGAAATATAAACGCATGTCAAAACTCGGCCCGAGCAGCTCAGCTGCTCAGTCGAGTCGAGCAGACACGGAGACGTAAGCTCAGCCCGAGCGGCATCCTGCTCAGTCGAGCTGTACAGGCTAAAGAATTTGGCAAAAAACGTCCCTCTGTCAACCCGGGCAGAGCATATTGACTCGGCCCGAGTTGGATACGACTCGCCCCGAGTACAGACTTGCTCGGTCGAGTACTACAAGGAGCCCAAGTTGGAACAAAAACATCACTCTGTTGACCCGGGCAGAGAATTACTGGCTCGGCCCGAGCAGAACGGCTCGGCCCGAGCATATTCTTACTCGGTCAAGTTTTACAGTGGCCAAAAATTGAGAAGAAATTGCCACTCTGTTGACCCGGGCAAGGTAAGTGCAACTCGGCCCGAGCAAGTTTTGACTCGGAACGAGAACCGACCGAGCAACCCAATGACTCGGCCCGAGTCGCTGCTCGCAGCGAAGCGGGCCGCTGCTCCTCGACCGGCCCATCCACGCCTATTTAAGCGCAGTTTCCAATTCTGAGACGTCTTCCTTGCTTTGCAAAACCCTCATGCCCTTGCAGCCGTCACCACCTCTCTTGGAGCCATTCCTTCTCTCCACAAGGCAGCCTCCCATTGTTCTTTACAATTTGACTCCGTTGTTCCCCTTGTCTAAAAATACTGACGCCCACCTTGTTTCTCTTTTAGGTTTGAATTGCTTAACAACAAGGATACATCTTTGAAGAGCTTGGGGATAATCTGAACCGTCGGAAACCACTACATCAAAACAAAACGCCAACTTTTTCAAGTCGGTAAACTCGCCCCCCTCCCCCCGCTTTACTTATTTTATTATTATTTTCCTCCTCCTACACAATGCCTCCACGCCGTGCTAGACCCGCGACCCCCAGCACCTTAAACCCTAGGCCTACCCGGTGCACGCGTCACACACGCTCCCCCACCCGAGCCACCAATCCATCCACCGCTACCCCTGCACCACCTTCCCCTCCCCGTCCCTCCGGCCCCATTTACATAGGAGACACAGAATTCGAGATTACATTTCGTGACAATGATCAAGAAGACCGCTTTGGCGCCATGGTCCTACTAGCGGGATATTATGGTGGTCTGGTAACTCAAGAGGTGGTCGATCGTGACCTTCCTTTCCTTCAGAGCCTCATGCGTCACTTTTATACCGACCTCCGCACAAGTTTCGACCATCCCAGCTGCCACCCACCGACCCGGGTCCACAGCAGAGGGACCCATCACCACCCCCAGAGGGTGGTGCCTCTGCTTGATACAGTCCTATCCAGTTTTGTCCTCCCCCCACTTATTTGTGCACATCTGTCTTTGCGGGGCCCTGCTTTACCACAGCTTGGGGGAGGATACACACCCATGCATTTGCATTGCATCATATCACATTTTTATTTTTTATTTTTTATTTTATTTTTATTTCCATTTCTCTCTCTCTTTTATTTGCATAGTTTTTATTTTTTATTATCCCACCCGCCCCACCCATCAGCATCATCTCCCTCTCACGAGTGATTTCTTAGCAGTGAGGACATTGCTACGTTTAGCTTGGGGAATGAGCGCTGTCGCTTTATTTTTGTTTTTATTTTTTATTTTCGCATTTCCTCCCTTATTTTCAGTTTTTTATTTTACTTTTTCGCCACTTTACCGCCCCATTTTATTTTTCTCATTTTGCATCTTATCTTCTGTTTTTCTCCATGCATGGATCTTCTTTTTATCTATTTCCTCTTTTTCTCTGTTTCTTTCTATTTCTGCTGAGGATGGTCTGAATGATGATATCTCTTTAGGCTTTACTAGTCCTTAGCGATGCTTGTCCATTTGGCATGTTATTGGGATTAATTTCAGCTTTATTGTCTATATGCATGTATTTCTTTTGATGATTTGCCTGATTTAATACCTGATATGAATTGAAATCAATTGCATGAATTAGTATCTAGTATGACTTATGTTGGGAAATGCACACAGGTTCACGCATCACTGAACACTTGGAGCACATGTTTTTATCATCTTATTCACTTCTGTTTGCATGCCTGTTGACATTGTGATTATTACCACATGATATTTTCGTTATTCATTTAGAGAAGTGAAATACCCATGCTACATATGAGTTCAGTTAGAGTTTTATTTTATCGAACTGATGTGCACCCTCTTATGAGTGAACCGAGTGTCCCATTATCTTCCTTCTCCACATATCTACTTTTTCTCTACATATCAGTTGGTTACACCCCTACAGCTACTTTATTGCATCTCACTCCCCATGTATAAAAATAAAAAGGTATAGCTTCTTATTTAAAAAAAGAAAAAAAAGAAAAAAAAAGAAAATGTGAATAAATACCGTTTTGTGTTATTTCACTAAGAAGCTATATCTCCTTCTGGGAAGAAAAATTAAATTCCATATCATTTTCATTGATGCGACGCCTCAAGCTAAGCTTGGGGGGGATAAACCAACTGATCATATGAGTGAGCTTGACATTAGAGTGGAGACTATGCACGTCGGGGAGATTTAATAAAACCCAAACTTTACGAATTACTTTAGTTTTGGGGATTTTTCACGTATCAATTTGAATATCTGAATGGCATGATCTTTCTATTCTCTATTGCATGTTGCGTGAATCTTTTGTGCTCTTTGTGTATCTTTGATTGAAAGGGCGTTGTCAACTATTTTATACTAGACTCTAGGGATTGCATGAGATTGATAGGATTTGACGGTGTTATTTCAGTAGATCCCTATTCTTTGCCTGCATTACATGACATATGATATAAAAAGCTTGAAATTATCAATAGCATGCATGTTTAGCATTCAGAGCATCGTGATAGACTTTTTAGGCCTGAGATCTGACCGATCATCCATAGCACTTCTCTCTTATTTCTCTCTTTTTGTTTTTCACTTCTTTTTGTTTTCATTTTCTTCTTTTCATTTTGTTTTCCTCCCGGCGTACCGATTATTCGTCTTCCTCGAGGACGAGTAAGGGGTAAGCTTGAGGGATTTTGATGTGTCCATATTTTACATCATTTTCATATCATATTTCCATCGTATTGCATATCATCTCCGCGTCCAAATCCCACATTTTACTGCGATTTTGGTATTCCTGATGATATTTCGAGTTTCGTAGTATATTTTGAGTTTTCAGGGATTTTGGATCGATTTGGACCCCCGCCTGGGTATGGACACATCCGACTTGCTCATGAGCCTGCTGGCGGGTTTTTGGAGGAGTTCGCCGCATTCTCGAGTTGTTGGAGGAGAGAAAGAGGAGACGAAGGAGAAAGAGAGGCAGACAGAGAGAGAGGTAGCAGCTGCAGCAGCAGTTTCCCAGAAATGCTCGCCCGAGCAGCTGCAGCTCGGGCCGAGCCATGATATGCTGAGCAGATACGGCTGACTCGGGCCGAGCAGTTCATCTGCTTGGCCAGATGGCGTGCCCCGAGTATCCCCCGAGCAAACCCTGAGTAGCCGACCGAGTCACTCATTCTGAGCCCGAGCAAGATGCGACGCGGGCCGAACCTCTGCCAGAGCAGATCCGACTCGGGCCGAGTCACATACTCGGCCGGCACTACCTGGGGTATTTTTGGAAGATTTTTGAACGCGCGATGTGCGCGATTTTCTGAGCTGAAGCTCGCGACTGCGGGCTCAGCGTTAGAGAGCTTCTTTTGAGTTTTGTTTTAGGAATTTTTTGGGCAGAGCTCTAGGGTGAATTTTTTAGGAATACTTTTTGGATTAATTTTGTAGCAAACTCTGGATCGTTAATTGAAGATTATTGCTTTCTGCTTTCTCTGGATTTGTTCTTCGTTCACTCTCACTGTAAGTAATTTTTAGCCCTAATTTCTTTTGTTGCAAGAAATGTTGTCCTAACGCAAATTCAATATTTTTGTGCATTCCGATCACCATGAGTGAGTAGATCCTCTCTAGGGCCGATGGGTGAACCCTAGGATTTTAGGGGAAAATGTAGATCTGGATCCATACATCGAATTGGGGATCAAGGGTTGTATTTCGGTAGATCCTGCCGAATCCATAGATAACCCGTACTGAGATCATGCCCACGGTCTGTGGAATTGATGTTCTTAACAGGTATCTAAGGATTCGAATAGGGAAATCGGTGGATCCAATCAAGGCACGTGACCATGCCCAGCTCACGCCTTGAGGGTATCCATCGACGAACTATATCACTACGTCGATGGCTACCGCCATTGCATCGACGAGAGCCACCGAATTACCCCGCAATTCTAACCCACGAGAGTGGTACGAATTGGGGGATTAAATCACTAGCCCTAATACGATGTGAGGAACCTATCCAGCATCAACCTCAACGATCCTAGCGACGATCCCTAAAGCCCTAGTTCCTTTTATTATATTACACAACAACGATCATCAACCCAAGCCTTTCCCTCTGATCGCTACATTACTTTTAGATTTAGAAATAGATTAAGATTACTACAAACACTATCACCGTCCCTGTGGGATTCGACTATCTTATATACTATAACTCGACACCGTCCGCTTGCGGATTGAACCCGTAGTCGTAGCCTAGGAGCCATATCACGCCTGGAGATCGTGACACCGCCAGGTGGATCCTGGGTGTAGATTGCGGGCGCGTCAATATGCAAGTCACTCCAAAAGTAAGAAAACGTGATGGTGGCAAGAAAATGAAAAAATGAGCGAAAATAAGTGAAAAAATAAAGAAGGGTGAAAAAATAAAGGTAAAAATGAAGAAAATAAAAAGTGCATGTGCGCATTCACTCCCCCAAGCTAAACATCACATTGTCCTCAATGTGCTAAGTGTGGCACTAGGACGCATAAGTTAAGGGAGGGTGGGTGTGGATGCATGCATGATGTAGGAAAATAAAGAAAGTAAAATATGGTATGATATATGCAGATGATGAATGCAATAAGCATGCAAATGATGGATGGTAAATGTAAAATGGATACAAAATGTTGGCCAGAAGTGCATACTCTCCCCCAGACTGATATATATAATAGTGTCATGCAAAAAGTGATCAAAACATGTGGGCAAGCAAAATAATGGCAAAATGATGGGGCAAGAGGTGGAGCAAAAATATGGCAGGCATCAATGTACGTGCCTAAACTAGTGGTGGAGCGCCATCACCTCCCTGTGGTGGGGGCGGTGGTGGCGGTGGTGGCGGCTCATGAGGGGCAGGCTGGGGTGGCGGTGGTGGTGGTTGCTGTAGGTGAGCTAAGATCTGGTTTAGCATGAGCTGAATACCAGGGATCATGGTAACGCGACCTGCAGGGAGCTGACAGTGGCAGCGAGAGCCCTAAAATCCACTCTGAGTCCACTCACAACCCCATCAACAGTACAAAGCTACTGGACAAGGGCGTCAGGAGCGGGAGCAAAGGGTCGTGCAGGTGGAGGACGGGGTTGTCGCACACGGCCACCGCAGACTAGGGCCACTAGTGGGTGAGGGTGCAGGGCAGTCCTCACTAAAAGATGCTTAGCCTCAGTGGGAGGCTGAGATGCAGGTATGCTCTCAGAAGTGTGAGCAGCGGTAGAGGAGGATGAGGCAGCGAGGGCAGAAGAGGTAGGTAGAGAGTTCGTGGACACAGATGTGGTGATGGACGTCACGACGCTCTCGGTGAAAACGGCGATAGCGGAGACAGAAAGGTCAATGGCTGGGGAGGTCGTGAAAGCAACAGAGAATGACTCACCAGGGGTCGAAAAATCGGGTGAGGATAGGGTCTCAGCGGTCGCAAAGGAGGAAGGCTCGCCTCTCTCAAAGGCTGTGGGGGCGGTGCTTTCAAGGCTCATGTAGGAAATGTGACACTCAACGACACTGAGGTAGCAGTGGGGACATAAAAAGCAACAGACGAGCTCTCGGCATGAGCAGAGATGGGGACAGATGTGCTGGGCTTGGGAATCAGATCAGGGTTTGGCTGTGGAATGGGGATCTCCGGGGCTAGAGGGCCGAGAAGGGGTTCCTGCTGGGTGCCATCGGGCTTGAGTACGTAGGCAGCTGTGATGAGGAGGTCCATCTTTGGTCTCCACACCCCACCTGCGGGTCCAATGTGGGTCCGAGCAGGGCTCAGAAGCACCATATAATCTGCTAAAACGGACCATGTAGCCAAACCCATGGCGCTGTCCGTGAGGACACAACATCCTCATACGGGCCATAACATTTATAGATATTGACGTGGGGCCCATAGGTTGAAGCAAGCCGGCAGGAAGCTCCATCTCACAATGGGAGCTAGCAAGGTAATCAGACTGCCACAACAAATCGTCGTCCTGACGGTAACAGAGGAAACAAAGCGGTCTAGATACTGGCTAGCTATATCAATGGTGATGGTGAGGACTAAGACGTCCACGGTGCCCTTGTAGGCTCTCTCTCATCATCATGTAGAGCATGTAGAGATCTGGCGTAGACATCGTCCCAGGCTCATACCTCGCAAGACTGGTGGTCGCCAAAAGGCGCTGAGCAATCCGTAGGCAAGGGTGGACGAGAGAGGAGGCCTTAGCTCGGCTAGGGTCAAAGTGAAGTACGGAGCCCATGATCAAGGTCCAGAATGTGTGGGCATCGAAGGAAGATGGGGTGTGGTGCGCAGGACCGTAAGCTCGGTTGGGGTCAGGGACATGGGGCCAATGGAAGTAAGCTCGGAGCATATCGAGAGTAATCTCGCACTCCTGATCCATCAAGCAAAAGGTTCACCCCCTGGGAGTCCTACGAATAGAACTCAGGACCTCGAGGGCTCGAGGTCGGTCGGACATAGGTGTTCATCAACACCGACAGAAAATCATGCCACCTCCCGTTTTCATACCACTAGAGTAGCCCCTGAAGTACCCCTAGATGCTCAAGGTCATCTATGTGTGCAAACCTAGAGGGGACGATCGAACATTGGCAGATCCTCTTAAATTTGACGCGGTGTGCGTCATCTATGAAGGTGATCCCAAACGTATCGATCACCATGGTGGGCTGTGCTGGTGGGGGTGGAATGGGTGAAGTGGGAGTTGGAAGTGTGGGAGGTGGATCGTTAGGAGGCGGGGAGTCCGCTCTAGGAGAAGAGGGACCGGGATCGCCAGACCTCTTTCGCTTAGAAGCAGGCTGCCGCTCACGAGACCTAGTGCATGGGGGCATGGTGGTGCCGTGAGACGCGCAGAAAATCACAACGTGCTCAAAATGAAATAAGGAACGAGTGTACCAAGTACGATGCGACTCCTCGTAAGCAACCTGAACGAGAGTTGCCTCCCCTGCAGCTCCAAATGCACTGGATCTCCCAGAAGCTATGCTGAAGCACAATAACAATAGATTAGCAATGAGAATCATAAAATCAAGTGGTTGATCAAGAGAAATAGACGTAAATAGGGTTCAATTTGGAATTGGGGTTGAATTGGGCTTACGAAATAGGAAGACGGAGAAAAGGGCGAATGCAGCTGGGAGAAGCGGCGATCGCCAGTGGGTGGCAAGAGATGCGGCGCCGGAGGGTGCTCTGCCGATGGGATGCAGCGCGTTGCTCGGGCAAGTGGCGGCGGCTTGGGCGAGTGGGAGAGATGGTTCGGGCAGGTCGGAGGGAAGGGGGGTTTTTGTGATTTGGGGATTTTGAAATCTTGAGCGCTGTCGATTTGAGATTTATTGGGCCAGGTTGCTTTTAAGTTACTCGACCGAGTGACGTTAGTCACTCGGCTGAGTCGCCTAAAAAAATTGAATTTTGTTGCGTCGGATAGGTTGGATGACTCGACCGAGTGGTTTGAGTCACTCGGATGAGTGACAGGTTCTACTCGGTCGAGTGGCAATTAGAAACAGAGTATGAATTTTTTTTGAATATTTTGCTGAATATTTTGCTACAGACTCCTACTTGGCCAAGTAGGAATAGTCGCTCGGTCGACTGGACTAAGCTACTCGGCCGAGTAAATAGGCCTCACATGGCAATTTTTAGAGCAATACGTGTCAAGTTCACCCGGTCGAGTGACAAAATCGCTCGACCGAGTGGCATATAATCTTCAGAGGGGTTTGTTTGAGACTTCCATGTACAGTACCCTACTCGGCCAAATAGGGTCTTCACTCGGTCGAGTGAACAAGTCACTCGGTCGAGTGGGCTGCTCTTTTCAGCTCCAGACTCTATATTTTGCAGTGCTTTCTGTTTCTTCCTCTCCCGTCGATTCCTTCCTTTCTTTGACATTAAGTGCATCCCTGAAGTGCTCTCCATCGCCATGGCTATCCTGCATTCATATGGACTCCTATCATCTTCTTCCTGAAATGAAAAACATAGCACGTCGTCAGATTCTTCGTAGACTCTTGATTCTATAAACTAATAAAGATCTAAATCAAAAATGAAAGTAAAATTCAACTAAAAACTAAGATAGAACCGTCGGGTTGCCTCCCAACAAGCGCTCGTTTAAAGTCGTGAGCTCGACCCCTTAAGTTTTAGCTTTTAGCGTGGAATGTTCGGAGCATAGGAAATGCGCATGTCAAATTTCTTGGGGAGATCACTTGGGTTCAGATGTAGCGCTTGCTCTTCTTTGGCTTCCCTAGTGTGCGTCTCCTTTCTAATGGTACTGAGGGATGACTCTCCCAAGCTTGTGCTCTTGGCATCTTCAGTCTTTCCCGGCGGTGGAGATGCATTCGTCAGTGGGCTTTCTCCCTATGCTTCACCGTAGAGAGCTTGCAACTCTCTCTAATCCTCACGACATCAACGCCGTTCTTCTCTTCATCGGTGAGTGTGATCACTTTCTCAATGAGATGATCCGGTGGCTCTCCAATTGGGGTGCCGTCCTCGGTATTTGGGACTCCATCAAGGCTCTCCATGTACAAGGCTCCAAGGGCATAAGCCATGGCTTCATCTAATACCTCATCAAGGAGGTCCACGTAGTCCGCTTCTTCCGGCCAAGGTCTTTGTTTCATTGTCTTGGGAAGATGGAATTCAACTGCTATGTTGCCAATGTTGAGAGACAATGTTCCTTCTCTCACATCTACTAAGACTCCGACGGTGGTTAAGAAGGGGCGTCCAAGTATAAGCGATGTATCGCCCTCTTCTTTTATGTCCATGACGACGAAGTCTCATTATACACAAAGACCTCCCTGTATTTGATGTGTTACGTTATCGGTAATCTCCACCGGCCTAGTAATTCACCCATCGACAAGTTGGATTTTCATATCGGTGGCTTTGAGGTCGGTCCCTGTGTTGAGCTTCTTGAACATAGTGAGCGGCATGATGCTTATGCTCGCTCCCAACCAAAGCTTTTTGGAGGGGGACTCTGCCAAGAGTGCATGGAATCCGAAATCTTTCGGGGTCTTTCATTTTCTTTGGCATCTTATCCTTGTTGACGAACCAAGTACCTTGTTCGGCTAGCATGATCTTCTCCGTTCGTTTTTTTCCCGTGATCAAGTCCTTGAGGAACTTGGCATAAGTCGGGATTTCAATTATCGCATCCAAGAACGAGATGTTCAAGCTAATCTCTTGCAAGTACTCCAGAAATTTGGTGAACTTCTTCTCTAGCTTGGCCTTTGCCAACCATTGCGAAAATGGTATAGGTGGCATATAGGTTCGCTCCTTTTGAGGTTCATCCGCTTCAGATTTTTCTTCATTATTTGCCGTCTTGGGGCTTTCTTCTTCATTAATTTGCTCCTTTTCAACCGAAATTTCCTCCATTGGGGTTTTAGCTTGAACCATAGCGGGAGTGGAATCCTTCCCACCTCTTGTAGTCACCTCCACTACCGCATTGATGTGGTCGGTGTTGCTTCTCGGGTTTTGTTCCGATTGAGCTAGCAATTGTTGTTGAGCTTTGTTGAGTAGAGTGATTTGCTCCGCCAATTGTGCCACAATAGTATTGAGAGAATCTTGGCCCACCTCAATTTCACATTGATCTTCTTTTGCTCGGCCATGAACTCATTAACTCTAGCTTCATGCTCAGATCTTGGTGGTGCCGGTGGAGGATTTTGTGGTCTCCATCCTTGATTACATCCGAGGGGTCTATAAGGCCCTGCTTGTTGCCTTGGTTGATATTGTTGTTATTGGGACAGCTTTTGTTGATACGGTTATTGTTGTTAAAGGGGCCGGGCTTGTTGTTGTTGAAGTGGTGGTTATTGATGAGGGGGAGTCAAGGCTTCCTCATTGTTGGCATACGAAAATCTTGGGTGACCCTTAGTAGTCAGGTTCACCCAATAACCGTTGTTACCCCCATCGGCGACGTATTGCACTTGCTCCATGGCTCCTTCATTTTGCTCGCTTCCAACAAACATGACTTTGCATTGGTCTTGCTAATCACTTATGCTCCCTCCGGATGTCGATGTGTTGAGCACTCCATATGAATCGCACATCCTCTTTTCAATCCTCTCCACAACCTTGGAGAGAGAGTCAAGCTTTATGGTCAACTCTGCCACTACCTTTGCTTCATATATACTTGTCGGTTTTGAACATGATGATGACTGGCCTCTTGCGTCGGCCCATTACTGATTGTTGGAGTCCATCTCCTCTAGTAATATCATAGCATCCTCCAGCGTCTTTGATAGAATAGCTACGTTGGTCGTGGCGTCAATTATCATCTTTGTGTCCGGCCGCAATCCATTGTAAAAACTGTGCACAAGCTCCTAATCTTCGATGCTATGGTGGGGGCATTGATGTTGGATATCTTTAAACCGCTCCCACGCTTCATATAGAGACCCTTGGGACCCTTGGGACCCTTGTTTAAAAGACATCAAAGAGTTTCTTATCTTCACGGTCTTGGAAGGCGGGTAAAATTTATTGACAAATGCACTCGCTGGCTCGTCCCAAGTAGTGAATGTCACATGAGCTTGCGTCCTTATCCAATATAAAGCTTTGTCACGAAGAGTGAAAGGGAAGAGACGCAATCGGATAGCATCTAACGGCACATTCGGCACTTGAAAAGTGGCGCGCTTTGCCAAGAACAATTGTAGATGATAATGCATGTTCTCTCGAGAATTCCCATAGAAGGGGTCTTGTTGCATCAGCACAATAAGACCCGTCTTCAGTTCAAAGTTCTTGTTAGTCGCCAACTCCGGCATAAGTATGGAAGATGCATTAGCCGAATTGTTCGGGGTAAGCCTATCTCGGATGGAGACAAGCCTAGCGGTCCACCGTAATCGCTCATCTCTGGGTTCCTCTGCCATTAGGTTCTCTTCTATAATTGATCTCTTTCTTGCTCTCAGTTTCCTTGCCGTGCGCTCGATCTCAGGATCAAATAGTATGTCTTCTCTGGATGCCCTCGACCTTGTGTTCATGCACAGAAAAAGCGAAACTAGAAAGATTTGTTAGTGCAATAGAGGAATAAAAGAAAATTAAAAATAAAATAAAGAAAGAAAAATAACTAAGTAAAGAAAATAAAATACTATCGCCTCCCCGGCAACGGCGCTAAAAACTTGTTCTACCCCCGGATACATGCCCCGGGGGTGCGATGTAGCTTTACTGCAAGTGCACGGTTAAGTGGCAAGCGGGTATCGACTCACAGGGAGGACGAATGACGGTATTCAACTTCAATTACTAAGCAACTGGGTGGAAAATCGTTTGAGAATGGATGGTGTCACAATCGTTCAAGTATCAATTCAAATTCAATATAATAAAAAGGTCTAGGGCTAGGAAATCCCCACTATGGATTTTCAAGTCATCAACGTGAGTTATGAATTACCATGCAATCAAACTTGATTTAAGGTGAACTTGCCGCAACTAATTGGAGAACCGGCGTATACTATCACGATACGCAAGTCTATAGCTATCTAAACTAGAGCCTTGCTGTCGTGCAAGCCTAGTCCAGACCACTAGCATTAGGATCGGCAATAATGTCCAATCCCAACTTAAGCTCGCTGTCGTACAACTTGAGTTCAGATCTAGATCGTGATAATAAGTATTCGTTCACCGTCGTGCAATAAATATGAGTATTGGAGAACAGTAAAACTGCTAGCTTTGGTCGATGTCGTGCACCAAATCTAAGAAATTTCGATTGTAATCCTAAATCGGATATCTAGGGCCTTCTTTGGATCAAGATCCTCTGTCGAGCTCACAAGATCTAAGAGAAATCCCTATCTATCCGCAGTAAATCAAGCAAGATCTAACCTTTCTAACAAGCCTATGCTATTCAATAATTCTTACAAATCAAACATTAGATCCATAGGGTCCATCCCTTTGCCCTAGAGCAAAGGAACTACTCACAAATCATATTAGAAATCGATAGAGAAACAAGATCAACATTAGAATTCATCATGCAATCAAGATTCAATAAGAGATATAGCATAAAAATCAAAACTTGAAAGATTTCAAGACAAACCAATGTTGCAAATAAGCTTCAAATAGAAAATTAAGATCAAGTCTTCAATCCCTCACCAATCCAAAAGCTTAACTAGAACTAAAAACTCTAGAAAAATTATTCTAAGAAGTCTATCTGGTCTCCCCTGGGCTGAAGACAAAACTGGGCTTAAATACATGTCCAAAAGAACCAAAAAATACAGACCAAACTGCCTATGCGCCGCCAAAAACCCTAGTTTTCCTGACTGGCTGTCTGCGCTACTCGGCCGAGTGAGTTTCTCACTCGACCGAGCGAGAAGTCTACTCGGTCGAGTAAGACATTCTGCAGATCGCTCTAAAAACAGAGAAGCCACCACTTGGGTGAGTGGAGTTCTTACTCGGCCGAGTGGAAGTCACCACTCGGCCGAGTACATTATGGCACTCAGGCTGGCAGATGTCATCGTATTAGCTTTACTCGGCCGATTAAGCTACTTCACTCGGGTGAGTGAGCCGCCTAACTCAGCCGAGTGACCTGTTTCAGAACTCCTTTCTTCTCCTCCTCGCTTCCTCGTCGATTCTTTCGACGTCCTTCTGCTTCCACTCATTCTACAGCACCGTTAGCTCTCTGATATGAACATGGACTATGCTCCAGTACGTGTGCAAGTCCTCTAGGCTCCAAATCACTCCCGATTGCTCCATATCTCCTCAAATCGGACGGAAACAAGAAATAGAGAAAAGTATCGAAACATTGTCAAATAATCATGAAAATCATGATATGAGCAATCAAAATGGCATGCGAATATGCAGAAATAAAGTGTAAAATATGAGCCTATCACAAGTTCAAATAAGAAGATGTATGTGTGCACAGTAGCTTCTTAACTCCTCCACATCAGCTTATTTCATGCACAACCCTAATTCGAGTTTGCATGGGGGCGTGACTTCTCCAATAGCTCCACTTCGATGACAGCTCCTTGACTCCGACTCTGGCGGCCCTTCTTCGACGGTGAAAGCTCAACTCAAGCGGTGGCAACTCTAGTCCGACGGCAGTGTTTTGAATCCGGCGACGACTTAACTCCAGCCTGATGAAGAGAACGGCGACGAGCACTCGTCGTTGATGGTAGCGAGAAGAGGTGCATACCTCGATGACAAATGGAGGGCACAACTGATGGAAATGAATTCCACCCCAAGTAATTTTGATGATGAGCACACCAAATGAAAGCGTAAGTGTACTAACTACACTACACCTAAGTGTGCAGAATATGCGAAGCATTACTCATACTCAAAGAAACACAAATCTACGCTCAAAGACAAGGACAAACGTGGCTAAGTCAAATGATGAAGTTCAAAACTCAAATAGAACAAGAAGCTCAAGTGAAGCTCGCATCCACTTCATCAAATTGATCAAGCTTCCGAAGACATGTCCTAAGTCTATAGTAAGTGTGTCGTGTCTCTTTAGGGTTTTTGTCAAAGCCAAATCATATAGACAAAACACACGCACACAAACGATTTGAAAACATTTTTTGAATATCTTTTAATCATCTTCAAAATGATTTTAAGAGCTTTCTCTAGTCATTCTATAACTTCCGTAGTGAAACTCCTCACACCCTGGAGTTAGCTACCTGTCTGACTAGAAGTGTTGCAGGAAAAACTCCTCTGGGAGTCGACTACCAACAGTAGGGAGTCGACTACCAGCTGAGATTTGAGATTCCTTGAAACACTCTGGGAGTCGACTACCTACATGAGGGAGTCGACTACCAGCTGTAAAATTCTGACGTTTTGATTTGAAAATTCGTTGAGTGATTTTCTCCGTGATTTTTGGGACAAAAGTCAAAGAAAATTTGAATTTCAAATCTCAGAATTTTCCCTATAAATAAGAGCTAATTTCATTTGAGAAAAACACAACATCTATTGAAAATCAAATCTCTCGTGCAAACGCTCTTTAATTCAAAGCTCTCATTTTCTCTAGCCAATTCTATTTTTATTGTGATCTTGCAAAATTCTGTTATTACTTTCTTAAAGATCATACTCTTGTTTTATTGGCTAAACGTTTTTCAAAATCCTTATTGCTATTCGCTTTACTTTTGTTTAAAGGATTTTTTGAAAGGCATTAAATCTAGATCATAAAGAATTCTCTCGTATCTTTGTGTGATCTAGACTCTTATTCTATTAAGCCACTACACAATTTTGTCTATTATTGATTGGCTATAGAATCGGGTGTAAAAACCAATCTCCATCAATTTATTATGGTGTATTGTATATAAGTTTCATTGTGTTGTTGTTGGAACACTAGACAAGTCTAGGTGTTGCCAGTCGGAAATCCTGGTTGAGACTATGTCGTTGGAAATCCTAACGAGTGAAGTTAGGTACTTGTATTTGCCAAAGCAGATAGTGGAAAATCTCGTACCGGATTGGTCGGGGACTGGACGTACCCAGGTTGCGGGGAACCAGGATAAAATCGCTTGTCTCTACGTTCGTTTTTCTGTGATTGTTTATATTTCTTGTACAAGCATCTTTCATTTGATAATCTTATATCTTTGTAATTCCTTGTTTATTTATTATTGCAAAGATTGTTTATTTAATTCCGCTATGAAAAGATCTCTCTGTAAAGATTTATATCTGATTGTAATCTTTTCTCTATTATATTTGTAAGATTACTTTGTTGATTAAGAACCAAGCGTAGATCACTCTACTTGGCTTCTTAGGCAACATTAGAAGGATTTTATTTGTGCTAATTTTAACAATCGAAAAAGTATAATATTTGCACAACACTATTCAACCCCCCCTTCTAGTGTTGTTTGCCATCCACAGGATCCAACACTTGGTATCAGAGCGAGGCTACAAAGGTGATGGCGTCAACATCCTTTCACTCTGAAGGACTGAATACCATGCGACCACCACTGTTCAATGGAACCAACTACGCTAGCTGGAAGATCCGAATGAAGACTCACCTAGAGTCATTAGACATTGAAGCTTGGACCGTTACTAAAGTCCCGTACATAGCACCCACCGACGTTGAGTTTGGAAAATGGTCTGTCGACGACAAGAAGAGAGCTAATCTAAATGCAAAAGCAATGAATGCACTATTTTGCGCCGTTACAAGAAATGAGTTCAATCGAGTCTCCCAATGTGAGACAGCACACCAAATATGGCATACTCTTCAGGTAAGTCATGAAGGAACCGAAAAGGTAAAAGAATCCCGCATAAATGTTTTACATTCTAAATTCGAATCCTTTAAAATGGAAGAAGGAAGAGTATCACCGATGTGAATACTCGTTTTACTAATATTACAAATGAGCTCGTAGGATTAGGAAAGAAACTTTCCGAATATGAGCGGGTAATGAAGATACTAAGATCCCTCCGGCCCAAATGGAAGGGAAAGACAACCGCCATCCGAGAAGCTCATAATGTGAAAGACCTCACCATTGAAGAACTAATGGAAAATCTCATGGCATATGAGATTGAGCTTGAAGAAGACAAGAAGATCGAAGAAAAACCAAAGAAGAAGAATCTCGCGTTCAAAGCCCAAGAGGAAGATTCCGATTACACGGACAAAGAAGATCATATCGCGTTCATCTCAAAGAACTTTAAAGAGTTCATCACAAGTAAGTATGGAAAACAATCTTTTAGACCCACTAACGGTATTATTTGTTTTGGTTGCAACAAACCAGGGCATGTCAAGAGAGACTGTCCATTGGAGAGAAACAATCGTGATTCCAGAGATCGTGGGAAGAACAAAGACAATAATGAAAAGCGAAACAACAGAAGAAACAAATTCCGATGACCAAAGAAGGAAGCTTACGCAGCATTCAACCAGAGCGACGATTCCTCATCCGATGAATCCTCAGAGGAAGATAATGATGAAAGAAGAGAAACAGCACACATGTGCTTCATGGCATCCACATCCTCCAAGGTAAGCACGCATCATGATTCATCTAGCGACAATGATTCGTCATCAAGTGATGATGAAGACATGGATTATAGGGGAGCATATAAGGAGCTATGCAAAATGCATGAAAAGCTCATAAAAGAACATAGAAGAACACTTAGAAATATTAAAAAGGATACTAAAGAAAAGGAAGAAATCATTAAAGAAAATAGTCTTCTTAAAGAAAAGAATGATCTTTTGCAAAAAGATATTTCTTTAGTAAATGAAAAGGTTGAGAATCTGAATAATCTTCTCGTATCTATCAAAAACAAATACGAAGCTACGATGAAAATTATTGAGAATTTCAACAAAGGAAAAGGGAAGCTAGATAGTCTAATAAATAATCAAAAAGCCTCATCTAGCAAAACCGGACTCGGTTATGATTCACATCATACCAAGAAACGGGTTAAGCATACTAGGATGCATCATTCTAACAATAATGTTTTGAGCACTGGATACCAAAGAAACTATCTGATCAACGAAGGAAAAGGTACGCTATTGACTTTGTTCAGCAAGTTCATTTAAACAAAAATTACAAATATATTGTTCATGAGGGAACTAAACCATACTGGGTTTGGCTTCCTAGAGACTAACCTCTCGGACTCAAAAAAAAGAGTACCATAAACATTTTATTTTTTTCAGGTACTACAAAGAAATGAAAGGAAGGAAACAAGGTCAAACGCTTTGTAAAAGAATCAACATCAACAATTTTCTTGTGCAACTCAATTTTTTATTATATATATGATTAAAATTGATTGAATAAATATTTTTTATCTTACTTTGATCTTATGTATTTGTGGTATACTCCTAAAAACATTTTGTGTTCAGAAATCGCACTCAACCTGGATCAAAAACCTCCTCGGGATGAGAAAACGACTCAACCCAGTAGGGAGTCGACTACCTCCATGAGGGAGTCGACTACCAGAGTATATGCGAAAATCTGGGTTTATTTTTGACTAACTCCTAATGGGTTCTATTGAGTAATTGGGTTCATATCCTCAAGGTAACTTATACCCAATAAACTAAAACTTCATCCTAACCCTTCATCTCTTGATCATAAGGCCCTCATTCCTCTCCATCTTTCATCCAAAGATTTAAACCCCTAAGAGAAACCCTAGGTAGCCGACTACCCCACTTGTTCCTCCTCTCTTGAGAATTCTCTTGGTGCTTGGTTCATTTGAAACTCCTCCAAAACTTCACCCAAGGTAAAAAAATTTTACTTCATGCTCTTTATTTCATTACTTCTTTTTCTTGCCTATCTAGCATTGTAAAAATACTGTTTTTACTCTTTCTAGATGCCTATCAAAGGAATTTTCACCAAGAAGAGAAAAACATCATCTGTAAAGTATTCTGAAAAAGAAACCATTCTACCCTATCTTTTCAAGACCACCACTTATGAACAATTCGTTAAGGTCACTAAGAAACCCATCTTGCATGAACGTTTTGTTAAGCTTAATGATGTTATAAATTATGGCATTGATAGCTTGCTTGATTTCCAAAACTTGGCCAACCTATTTTCTTCTGAAAATACTTATCTTTGCTACCCTAGGCTTGTGCACTTGTTCTATGCCAACATGGACTACGATCTTACTAAAAGCCTTTTCATAACCAAAGTCCTTGACACCAAGCTTGCCATTACTGTCAAATATCTAGGAGAAGCCCTAGGAATCCCATATTCTGGCATGCTTCTTGATAAAGTACAAATGACTGAAGGAAATATTCTAGAGAGAATGTATTTGCCAGGACGACATTTTCAGACTAAACTACCATGTAGCGACCTTCGCTATCCGGCAAGAATTTTGGCAAATATATTATCCTATAATATCACTCAAAAGTCTGGAAGTCATTCGATCTTATCAAAAAAGCAAGCCAAATGCATCTATGCTATACTAGGTAACATTCGCATTAATTGGGCCAAAGTTATCATGGATTCTATACTTGCTTCAGCTTCTTCAAATAAACCATCTTCCACTTTAGCTCATGGGCACTATCTCACTATATTGTTTATTATCTATAATGTGCCTTTGGATCATGAAACCTCTATTCTAGAACCGGCTCGAGTTTTTGATGTTTATGCACTTGGGAGAATGAATCTTCACCATGCCCTTGATGAGAACATCCCTGAAGAAAAACTTGCAGCTGAAGGAGGATCCTCATCCTCTAGGAAAGGTAAGAAAATTATGGTTTCAGATTCTGAAGAAGAAGAAGAAGGAGAGAAGAAAAAGAAAGCGAAGAAGAAGAAGAAGAAGAAGCACCGGCATATATTCTTGAACTTCAAGAAATGCTTCTAAAGAAGATTGGAAAATTGAAGATCTCACAAGAGAAAGGATTTGAAGATCTCAATCAAAAGGTGGACGACCTCAAGGAGATTGTCGTGAAAAGCAACAAGATGACTGAGGAAACACTTGTTATGATCCTTGAAGAGATCAAAGAACTGAAGAAGAACAGCGGTCATCCTTAGCTTCATGAACTTAGCTTCATAAACAATGGTTCTCTTTCAAACAATGATTTTCTAAAACTATGTCCTAAAGACTTATGGCTTGTAATAACTTTTATCGTATGGTGCTACCTATCATGAACTTATCTTCTATGAACTAACATCTCTCTTGCAGGCATATGAAATTGAATTCCTCTCCTGATTATATTATGATCTTTTGAAAAAAAAATTTATTGATGACAAGGGGGAGAAAAATATATGAAATGCAAAAAAATGAAATTATATGAATTGTATTGCTAACAGCTTCGATGCAGGGGGAGAACCGCATCAAAGCAGGGGGAGTAAGTATACTTAAATGTATTTTCATTTTTCAATCTTACTTCATTTTTTTTTTCATTTGGGTGTCATCATCAAAAAAGGGGGAGAGTGATGAAAATTGAATTCCACCCCAAGTAATTTTGATGATGAGCACACCAAATGAAAGCTTAAGTGTACTAACTACACTACACCTAAGTGTGCAGAATATGCGAAGCGTTACTCATACTCAAAGAAACACAAATCTACGCTCAAAGACAAGGACAAATTTGGCTAAGTCAAATGATGAAGTTCAAAGCTCAAATAGAACAAGAAGCTCAAGTGAAGCTCGCATCCACTTCATCAAATTGATCAAGCTTCCGAAGACATGTCCTAAGTCTATAGTAAGTGTGTCGTGTCTCTTTAGGGTATTTGTCATAGCCAAATCATATAGACAAAACACACGTACACAAACGATTTGAAAACATTTTTTGAATATCTTTTAATCATCTTCAAAATGCTTTTAAGAGCTTTCTCTAGTCATTCTATAACTTCCGTAGTGAAACTCCTCACACCCTGGAGTTAGCTACCTGTCTGACTAGAAGTGTTGCAGGAAAAACTCCTCTAGGAGTCGACTACCAACAGTAGGGAGTCGACTACCAGCTGAGATTTGAGATTCCCTGAAACACTCTGGGAGTCGACTACCTACATGAGGGAGTCGACTACCAGCTGTAAAATTCTGACGTTTTGATTTGAAAATTCGTTGAGTGATTTTCTCCGTGATTTTTGGGACAAAAGTCAAAGAAAATTTGAATTTCAAATCTCAGAATTTTCCCTATAAATAAGAGCTAATTTCATTTGAGAAAAACACAACATCTATTGAAAATCAAATCTCTCGTGCAAACGCTCTTTAATTCAAAGCTCTCATTTTCTCTAGCCAATTCTATTTTTATTGTGATCTTGCAAAATTCTGTTATTACTTTCTTAAAGATCATACTCTTGTTTTATTGGCTAAACGTTTTTCAAAATCCTTATTGCTATTCTCTTTACTTTTGTTTAAAGGATTTTTTGAAAGGCATTAGATCTAGATCACAAAGAATTCTCTCGTATCTTTGTGTGATCTAGACTCTTATTCTATCAAGCCACTACACAATTTTGTCTATTATTGATTGGCTATAGAATCGGATGTAAAAACCAATCTCCATCAATTTATTGTGGTGTATTGTATATAAGTTTCATTATGTTGTTGTTGTAACACTAGACAAGTCTAGGTGTTGCCAGTCGGAAATCCTGGTTGAGACTAGGTCGTTGGAAATCCTAACGAGTGAAGTTAGGTACTTGTATTTTCCAAGGCAGATAGTGGAAAATCTCGTACCGGATTGGTCGGGGAATGGACGTACCCGGGTTGCGGGAAACCAGGATAAAATCGCTTGTCTCTGCGTTCGTTTTTCTGTGATTGTTTATATTTCTTGTACAAGCATCTTTCATTTGATAATCTTATATCTTTGTAATTCCTTGTTTATTTATTATTGCAATGATTGTTTATTTAATTCCGATGTGAAAAGATCTCTCTGTAAAGATTTATATATGACTGTAATCTTTTCTATTATATTTGTAAGATTACTTTATTGATTAAGAACCAAGCGTAGATCACTCTACTTGGCTTCTTAGGCAACATTAGAAGGATTTTATTTGTGCTAATTTTAACAATCGAAAAAGTATACTATTTGCACAACCCTATTCAACCCCCCCTTCTAGTGTTGTTTGCCATCCACAGGATCCAACAACAACGACCCTCGGGCTTCGAACGACGACAAGGGTAAGAAGTTTTGGCAGCAGCTTCGAAGTGGTCGACGGGCTTGAAGATGATCAGCACTTGGAGTCAAGGTTGTAGCTGGCAAGGGTGAACAACTCAGTTGCGAGGAAGATGAACGGTAGCAGCTTCATTGGCACAGGTCGATGACTTGAGGATGATGGAACCCAGCTGCTTCGACGTTAGGGAGCTTGGCGATGAGTTTGAAGAAGACGGCAGCTTTGGAGTGGTCGGCGTCGTCGATGGCAGTTGAGTCGTCAAGCACGTTGGCAAAACCCCTAACGATGGTGAAGCCCAGATGAAGTGCTCTTTGAGTTGGCCCCTTTGCGTGTGCCATTTGCTCTTGGAGATGTGCTCGGATGGAAGATTGGCCTCTTGGAGTTGTGAACGTCGGCAGTTGGGAGTCACAGTAGCTTGAGGATGCTTACGCCAACGAGTTCATCTGGTAGCTTTGGATCTTATTCGACGGCTCTCAACGGCAGCGACCTCTCCTCGACGGTAGGCTTTGATGAGCGGTAGTTCTTGAAAGATGCAGCAGTGGGCAACTCATTGCAAAGGTTGAAAGGTGATGCGGATCCTTCTTCTTTGTGATTCCTCCTTGGTAGCAACAAGCTAATGGAACTCCTAAGCTAGAAGATGATGTTGGCAATGGAGTTTTTGGGTAGGAGTATTGGAAGATGAGAGTTTTGGCTTGGGATGAAGATGGGCAGTTAAAGCTTTGGCATGGAGAATTTCTTTTGTGTGCCGCAAAATTTGGTCTATCCTTTTTGATATGAGCCTTGTTCTCCTTTGATGTAGCCTTATATAGGGGATCTCTAGGGTTTGATGCGGCAATGAGTAGATGAGGCTGAGATGAGGTCGGCACCAATTCAAGCTAGGTTAGTATTGAATCAAGAGGATTGATAGGCAATGGAGATTCTCTTGAGATGAGGTCGGCTAGATGGAATCCCAATGAATAGGGGATTTGCAATATGAGTAGAAGTTTGAATAGGAATTGGATGGTTGCAAATCTTTCTAATTGATTTGATCAAATCCCCTTGATCAAATCCCCTTTGGAATCAATTTGGCTTCATCTCTCTCCATGTTGACCAAGTCCAATATATCACATGCATACACATTAATCACCATCAGTATTAATTAGTCACCTCTTTAAATATTTACCACTTTGCCATTCCTGAAACACACTTAGCACACATGTTAAAATCTTCACACGTGTTTCTCATCATCAAACTAGAGATCCTAGATCGTTGCATCCAACAATCTCCCCCTTTTGATGATGACAAATCAATCTAAGATTTGAGCAATAACGATCCAATTAATACATCGTGATATGTGTGTGTGAAGTGTGATAATGGGAGGATGTATGCAACAATTTACTACTTGATGAACAAGCATACAAGCATGCAATGATGTAATGATAATGTGATACAAATAAGCATGGCATGCTCCCCCTATTTTCATGCTCCCCCTTGAACATATATTCTCACATTCAATTATTCATTAATGCTTCCCCTTAAACCAATATTCATATAAGCACATATAAGCATTAATGCACCAAATCTTCATTATTTTCTCCCCCTTTTATTATCATCAAAAGCGTATACACGAAGTCTAGTTCATGTCACATGCAAAAATAAAGTATTATAAGTTACAACTAACACTTGCATGTCATTTTTCTTAGAATAAGAACTCCAAATTTAATGAAAAGAGTAACGTAGACCTCTACACCATGTAAGTGTGATGATTAAATAATTGAAGCACAAAGGGAGAAACTCTCATAGAAATCAACCAAAACCAATCCACATTTTCCAATAAACATGATATCACTAGGATTGATTTTTCCCACCTCATTAAAATGAGTTCAAGATACCTCACCCCAAAAACATAGCCTATAGAGACTCTTAGATGTGTGGATTGCATTGCTTGACAAGTAAAATACACCAACGCTAAATATTACCCATATAGCATATGTTGGATACTCGTAGATAGTTTACTTGCCATGTATTGTATCCATTTTACATACGGAGCAATATTCTTTCTTTTTCATTTTTCTGGTTTCATATTCAATTCTTTTGTGCTCAATTTTTATCCATGGCAAATACACATCATATCCCTTAGATTTATTAGTTATTTTCAACCTACATTCACTTTCCAACATTTCATAAAAGAGTCTCCAATTGTGCAACTATATTCAATAAACATGGAAGGGAGATTGTAGGTGTAGAAATCAAGTTATTCAATTCATTAAACTTGTCATGGCTACTTAGGAATTCTAACATGCGCATGTAGCTATAACAATAATACAATGAGTTCTACAATGATATGAATGACATTCAATAATAATACTTGAATGATACAAAGAGAAAAGATATTCATTAAGCACCCAATTTTTTTAGCTTTTTGTCTTTGTTATTTCATTTTTTATTTTTATATATAATGAACCAAGCAAACTAGAATCAATCAAACTAGCACACAAATAAAAAATAGTTCAAGCATGCAAAATCTATGAAGGTGTGCATTAATTTCAAAGAAAAAGATATACCTTCGCGTCGTCGTTTGGCTAAGCAGCTTAAATAACAAAAACGTTCAATCCAAAGCTCCTCGCCAAAACTCTATCGTACCTACACAGTAGATGCTATGTGTGACCTTGAAATCCAACAAGGTCCACTCATGCTAGACATCAAAGATTTAGGAACCCATACTTGTTTGAAATTCTTATCGTGTTCCTAAACTCGCAATAATAAGATGTATGACCAACACTATCACAAGTAAAGCACTTTGCATGCATATTTTTTACAATAGTAGGCACATTGTGAATTTTCTTAAATTTAGGCCTTTTAACAATTTTCAAACCATATCTTAAACCACGTCTATTATTACAATAAAGTTGATTCTCTAGAATAGCATCCAACGATTTTTTTCCTATAGAGAATTTCTTTAATGACAATTCTAGACTTGTGATTTTGGATTATAACAAAGTATTCTCATTGACAATCAAAGTGCACTTACTTATAAAAGCTTTCTTGTTTTCCTCTTTCTTCTTTACAAATTCAACCATTTTTCTTTTAAGCTCGTTATTTAGCATGCATAATTTTTCATTAAGCTCTTTAATCACATAATCTTTTTCAGTTTCAAGCTTAATTAAATCTAGCTTAAGCATGCTAATATCATTCAATAAAGAAGGACACGAAAGACAATTAGCTTTTTCATGCACCCTAGAGTTCTCATTTTTCAACAAAGTAATGATAGAATCAAATGCAACAATTTTTCTTTTTAGTTCTTTAATTTCTAAAATCATGTTGTAAGTGTATTGTTGCATTTCATCGTTGGAATTTCTATAATCTTCTAGGGTGGATTCTAGCTCTACAATTTCCTCTTGCATGTCTTTACAAATAATTAGACGTTCAGCTTTACTACCATATTTTACCTCATTTTGTTTTGCTATCAAGCAAGGGGAGGTGTGAGCAGTCTCCTCGATCTCATTTTCTCTATCGGCCTCCCATGTTATCACTTTGGCTTTTCCTTTCGTTTCAGCGATGATATCCTCTCCTTGTGGGTAATCTCTTATAATGTGTCCTTTCTTCCTGCATTTAAAACAACGCCTACTCTTAGCAGCATTCTTACTAGTAATCTTAGAAGGACAAGCATCATTTTTATTCAAGAGAGTATTTCTTCCCTTTTGCGTTCTCTTTTCATCACTAGAGATGTGAGTGCAGGAGGATTGCTTGCTTCCATAGGATGTCTCCAAAGTCCTTCATATATCCTGTGCAGAAGAGCAAAGTGAAATATAATCAAATATTTTTCTATTCAAACCACACAATAAAATATTCATTGCTCTACCATTTATAGCATACACATTTTTATCATTTAGATTTAAATTACTTTCAGGCATAGAATATCCGTTTTCAATAGCATACCAAGTTTCAACATTAACAGATAATAAATAAGTTTTCATCCTAGCCTTCCGGTATATATAATCATGGCCACTAAATAGAGGAGGACGATCAATATGCATGCCATGGGGAAAAACTAACTTAGGTTTTTCATGATAACTAGACTAGATCATCTAACCTGCTCTGATACCACTTGTTGGATCTGGATCTAAGACTAGAGGGGGTGTGAATAGGCTAATAAAAAATTCTCGTGCAACCCACGAGATATTACACGCAGTTATAATCACAAGCAGGGTAAATAATAATCAGACATAGATGAACGGTAGATTTACCCTGATTCGGTCGATCACCAAGACCTACGTCTAGCCCCCATAAGTAAATATTTTATTAAAAGTGTACATGCACAAACTTAATATCTAGAGAACCAACGTCTCTACGCTCACCAGGCTCAGTACCCCACTCACCGTGTTCAACACTATCAATCCAAATATATGCTCTCACTTGACGACACCCATCAAGTTCCTCTTGTCTAGACCACTACTAGACAAGATCCCAAATAGTCACATAAAAAGCGGTAAAGTTTTCCCTACAGAGATCGATACACTAATACACGAATACAAAGAGTAAAGAGTTTATAAAAGCTCAGTTCGTGTCCATGTAGTCGTCTCTGTCAATCAGCATGTCGTCAGCTTCAGTCTGATACAAACGGTGTCTCGATCTGAGTTCTAGATCTCGATCTATAGCTCCTGGAAGTCACGTAGCAATCTGGTCTGTGTGTATAGAGATTCCAGTACAAGTTCAAATAAGAAGAGGTATGTGCACACAACAGCTTCTAAACTCCTCCACGTCAGCTTATTTCATGCACAGCCCTAACTCGAGTTTGCATGGGGGCACGACTTCCCCGATAGCTCCACTTTGACGGCGGCTCCTCGACTCCGACTCCGGTGGCCCTTCTTCGACAGTGAAAGCTCAACTCCAGCGGCGGCAACTCTAGTCCGACGGCGCTGTTTTGAATCCGGTGGGAACTCAACTCTGGCCTGATGAAGAGAACGACGAGGAGCACTCATCGTTGATGGTAGCTGTAGAATCGCCTGTATACACAAATACACTAGAAGGGGGGTTGAATAGTGTATTATAAAAACTTATTGCAAATAAAACATTACTAAAATTTGCAAAGATGGAACAGAAATTAAATGACAAGTTTTGAAAATAAACCAATCGCAAACATAAAGATGTATCCTGGTTTGAATCCTTTTGATCCTACTCCAATCCTCTATTCCTCGTAGAGATTTTCAATCCACTATAATCACTTGCCCCCGCACGCATTAACTTACAAAAATGGCGACACTCTCTGTGTCCCAAACTTTATACAATCTCGACAACTAGAGATTCAAACTTTGTTGAGAAAATAATGAAATAAGAAAACACATATAGCCTTGGTATGAATAACAAAATGAATTCAAATGATGGTGTTGAAAATGAGAACTTCAATGTTTCTAGTGTGGAATTGCGAAACACCCTTGAAGTTTTTTAGTTCTCAAATGAAGAAAGAGATCAGAATTTCTTCTTACAAATGAGAACAATAAACAACTTTTTCCAAGAGAATTAAAGCCTTAATTTCCACAAATGAAAACAAAAGAAGAGGAAAAGATGTGTATGAAAAGAAAGGGGGTACCACTCCTTTTATAGTTCTTAGAAACGGTTATGGAGGCAGTTCCAAACGGATAGAAACTGTCCAAAAAGTTCTGACGTAAACGGTCACAAAAAAACGTTTAGTCGACTACAAAATATTTTAGTCGACTAATTTTGAAACGGCCATAAACGGTCCATTTGAGGAAGGTGACGTGGATCAGTCAACGGATAGATCCTTGTCAGAAATTTTCAAGTCAAAAGTCAAAGAAAATATTTTTAGTCGACTACTTAAAATCCTAGTCGACCAAATATGAAAAATGGATATTTTGACTTAGGATCAATTGGGGTGGAAGATAATGTAATTTGGAGCTTTCAAAAGAGAAATGAACAGACACAAAGAAGAAGAGACACAAAAAAATCGAAGAGGCAAAAAAGAGACGGTTGAGTTAGCTGTTTAAATAACCCAAAAAAAATCAACCAGTATGACCATTTAAAAATAAATGAAAGAGACAAAACTTAAAGAGAGTTGGTGTGGTTGTCATTCAAAACGTGAATGTAGGTGTGTCCAAGGACATTGGAAATGACAAAAAAAATGGGTGAGGGAAATAAAGTTTAAAAAAATTATAGTCAAAGCCAAATGAAAGAGAAAAGGACGGGTTAGGTGAAGCCATGCAATGGTAAAAAGACACTTGGCAAGAGAAATCGCATCCCAAGGAAGAGAAATAATGCCATTACACTTTCGAAGAGATAAAGTAAAGAGAGGGCTATTTCCTCTGACTGTATGCAAGAGAAGGTAGGTAAGATTTAAAGAGATATTTTAGTTTGAAAAAATCTCATTTCCAAGACCGCATATTAAATGAGGTGGGACAAAAAGATAACACATAGGTCAAAAACAATAAAAACAAAAAGATAGCCATCAAAAGTAGACGATAAATGAGTTTTAAGAATTAGTCGGCTACAAAATTATGTAGTCGGCTAAAAACAAATAATGACTAAAAAATTATAGAAAAATTCTCAAAAATTAAAACAAATTAACATACTTATATATCAAGTTCAGATTCACTGATGATGCCCAATTTTCTTCTAAGTTTAATGAAATATTCCTCTTTCAAAGGCTTAGTCAAAATATCGGCAATTTGATGTTCAGTGGAAATGCATTTTAATATAATATCACCTTTTTGAACATGATCATCCAAAAAATGATGACATATGTCAATATGTTTTGTTCTTGAGTGGTGAACTGGATTCTTAGATAAATTAATTGCACTAGTGTTGTCACACATAATAGGACATGTAGAACACTGAATGCCATAATATGATATAATTTGTTTTATCCATAAAATTTGAGCACACGCTAAACTAGCAGCAATATTTCTGCCTTTGTGGTAGATAATGAGACAGAGTTTTGCTTTTTACTAAACCAAGAGACTAAGGCATGTCCAAGAAAATGACATTTGCCACTAGTACTCTTTCGGTCTGATTTACAACCAACAAAATCTGCGTCACTATATGCTAATAAATCATATGTGCTAGTTTTTGGATAAAATAAACCAAAATCAGATGTATGTTTAATATATCTAATAATTCTTTTCACAGCAATTAAATGTGAAAGTTTTGGATTAGACTTAAAACGAGCATATAAACATACTGAAAACATAATATCTGGTCTACTTGCTGTAAGATAAAGTAGAGAACCAATCATACCTCTATAGAGACGTTGGTCAACATCCTTACTATTTAAATCTTTGTCAAGAGATGTTAATGTGCTTATAGGAGTATGCGTATCTGAAGAATGTTCAAGTCCAAAGCGTTTAATGAGTTCTTTTGCATACTTGCTTTGGTGGATGAATATGCATTTCTTTATTTGCTTGATTTGAAGACCAAGGAAGTAGGTGAGTTCACCCATATGACTTATTTGAAATTCTTTCTACATAATGTTAGAAAAATCTTGGCAAAGAAATTCATTAGTAGAGCCAAATATAATATCGTCAACATATATTTGAATAATAATTATATCTGAACCTATATTTCTGATGAATAAAGTAGAATCAATTTTACCAATAGAATAACCAGAATTCAAAAGATAACTTTTAAGTCTTTCATACCAAGCACGAGGTGCTTGCTTAAGACCATATAAAGCTTTTCTTAACTTGAAAACATGATTATCTAGCTTTTCATGATGGAAACCATGAAGTTGTTCAACATAGACTTTTTCTTTAAGAAATCCTTAAGAAAAGCACTTTTAACATCCATCTGAAATAATTTAAAATTTCTAAAACATGCATAAGATAATAACATTCTTATAGATTCAAGGCAAGCAACTGGTGCATAGGTTTCTTCATAATTATTCTTGACTATAACCTTGTGCAACTAATCTTGCCTTGTTTCTTATTGCCTGTCCAGATTCATCCAACTTATTTTTGAATACCCACTTGGTACCAATAACTGGATGATCTGAAGGTCAAGGAACTAATTTCCAAACATCATTCCTTTGGAATTAGTTGAGTTCTTCATGCATAGCCATGATCCATGAACTGCCATTACAAGCAGCATTAATGTTCTTTGGTTCAATGGATGATAGAAATGCACAATATACCATTTTTTCTATCTGTCGGCGAGTTTTCACTCCATCTGTGATATCTCCAATGATTAAATCTGATGGATGATTTGAAACTTGTGGAAATGCTTTTGGAAGATCTGAAACAGACTCAATAGAATGGTTAGTAGCACCATCATCATTAAGTTTAGCATTATCAAAAGATTTAATTACAGGTAATAAATTCTCTTCATCGTCGATGATTTGAGAATTAGATGTGGGGGTCTCATCAAAAGTGACATGTAATGATTCTTCAACTGTTGAAATTATTTTATTGAAAACTCTGTATGCTTTACTACGTGTTGAGTATCCAACAAAAATTCCTTCATCAGATTTAGAATCAAATTTGTCAAGCGCATCTCTAGTGTTAATAATGAAATATTTACATCCAAACACTTTAAAATAAGATACTCGGGGAATACGATCGAAGCATAATTCAAAACAAGTTTTGTTTAGAAATGGTCTTATAAGAACTTTGTTCAAGATGTAACAAGCGGTTGCAACAGCTTCTGCCCAAAAATATTTTGGTAAGTTACTATCACAAAGCATAGTTCTGGTACATTCTTGAAGAGTTCTATTTTTCCTTTCTACAACACCATTTTGTGGTGCAGCACGTGGAAAAGAAAAATTGTGTGTAATACCATTTTCATTACAAAACTTAGTAAAATATTCATTCTCAAATTCTCCCCACATGATCACTACGAATAGTAACAATGTTTGAGGATTTGATCTTTTGAATCTTTTTACAGAAGATGGAAAATTCTTTGAAAGCATCATTTTATTTTGTAAGAATAAAACCCAAGTGTATCGTGAATAATCATCAACAATAACAAATGCATATCTACTTTTATTCAAAGAGGCTACTTTTGAAGGACCAAATAAATCCATGTGTATGAGTTCTAAAGGTCTCTTTGTTGAGATGATGTCCTTTGATTTAAAAGAAGATTTGTGCATTTTTCCTTGTTGACAAGCATCACAAAAATGTTTGTGTTTGAATGAACTATTTGGCATTCCAATAACTAACTTGTGTTTTGAAATGTGTGCAAGATTTTTAAAATTAGTGTGTCCAAAACGTTTATGACATAAAAGTGTATCATCTGATGAAATCTTCAAAGATTGATTGTGAGTGGCAACTGACATGCATAAGATATAAATATTATTCTTACGCTTGCCACGAAATAAAATAGAAGACATGTCAGAATTATAAATGATACAGTCATGTTGTTCAAAAACAATTTTAAAATCTTTATCACATAATTGACTAATGGAAAGAAAATTATGTTTCAAACCATCTACCAGGAGTACGTTCTCAATGATAAGTTGATCGGAGTTTCCAACTGTTCCAATGCCTATGATTCTTCCTTTGTTGTTATCACCAAAGGTTACTGAGCCTCCATCTCTATATTGAATGGTTGAAAGAAGGTTGATGTTTCATGTCATGTGTTTTGAACAGCCACTATCTAAGATCTATTTTTCTTTTCTTGGTACCTGAAAAGATAAACATGAAGCATTGGTACCCCTTTTCTTTAGGGTCCTTGGGATTAGATCTTAGGTAGCCAAACCCAAGTAGAATTTGGCCTTCTTAAATAATTAACAGAATGAACAATAAATTGCATATAATAAAAAATGTATGATTTTCTATTATCTAAACATGTATCCTTAGGAACCCATATACTAATTGTATTAGGTTTCTTAGGAGATGAAATTGAAATGTTTGAAACATTTCTTTGTGAAAAAGATGTAGAAGTGTTTACTATCTTCGTGTAGATGAATGCATGATTCTTAGTTTGTGGTTTTACAAAAATTGTCTTTCCAACAAATGAAGATATGTTAGAAGGCTTGGATATATTCTTATTAGAATACCCCAATCCTTGTCTATGATTTGCTGGATATTGAAATTGAAGAAAATCATTGAGATTAGTCTTACCTTTGTTAAATTTATTAACATTAGAAGACATCTCATCGTACTTCATCTTTAGTGATGAAATACTATTATCCATTTTGGATATTTGTGCATGCAATTCTTGATTCTTAGTTTTGAGATGATCATTCTCTTTACTAAGATCCAAGATTTGAGAAGATGTATTCTTAGTGTTTATTGCATCAAATGAAGTGCATTTTGATGTCAATTCTTGATGTTCAAGAATAAGATTATCATTGCTTTGTTTCAAAGACTTATGTTGTGCATTTAGTCTTTTGAAACAAACAAAGAGTCATTAAATGCATCTAATAATTCATCATTGTCAATAGTACTTACATCCTTTCATCATTTTGTGCCATAAAGCACATGTTAGCATTCTCTTCATTATTGTCTTCTTCATCTGAAGCATCCCATGTTGGTACGAATGCTTGCTTCATTCTATCAAACTTCCTTTCCTTTTTGGAATGATCATTATTGTAGTTGTTGGAAGTTTTATACTTTGCTTTGAGGAGTGGACAATCCTTCTTTATATGTCCTGGCCTATTACAATTAAAACAAAGAGAAGGATCAGAATTTTTATATTTGAAATTGTTATAGTCACCTTTTCTTAAGAACTTCTTAAAGTCCTTGTGAGGAAAGCAACAACATCATCATCCATTTCTGAATCTTCATCATCTAATGAAGCGTTGAAAGCAAATACTTTCTTCTTCTGGTGTGTTTATTCTTTCTCGTGTTTATTCTTCATCGTCCTCCAATTGAACTTCAAAATCCATTAGATTACCAACAAGAATTTCAACAGATAAAGTTGAGAGATCGTTGGCTTCTTCAATTGATGTGATATTTGGACGCCATTCTGGAGTTAAGTCTTTAAGAATCTTGCGAACCTGTTCAAGTGAAGTGTTAGTTTTTTCAAGAGCATTTAAAGAATTTATAATATTAGTAAACCTGGTGTTCATTTCTCCAATTGTCTCTTTATCCTTCATCTTGAACAACTCAAATTTGTGAACCAAAATGGAAATCTTAGTTTCCTTCACTTTATTGGTTCCTTCATGAGTTACCTTGAGTATGTGTCAAATATCTTTAGCATTTTTGGCCTGAGATACTCGATTAAACTCATTCTTATCCATGGCACAAAATAGAGAATTCATGGCCTTTGAGTTGTTGGTTGCTGCAGTTTTGTCGTTGGCAGTCCAATCAGAGAAGGGAGTTGTTGGCTTCTGATATCATGTCTCTATGATGTTCCATAACACATAATCCATACTTTGGAGATGAATCTCCATTCTAACCTTCCAATATGAATAATTGGAACCATCAAATAGAGGAGGACAAACTTGAGAGTTGCCTTCTGGATATTGTGATGAATAGTTGTGTGGAACTGCTGTCATGTTCTGTTCTGCCATCTTAATCCTGCTCTGATACCAAATGTAGGATCGTATGTATACACAAATACACTAGAATGAGGGGTTGAATAGTGTATTATAAAAACTTGTTGCAAATAAAACGTTTCTAAAATTTGCAAAGATGGAACAGAAATTAAATGACAAGTATTGAAAATAAGCCAATCGCAAACACAAAGATGTATCCTGGTTCGGATCCTTTTGATCCTACTCCAGTCCTCTACTCCCCATATAGATTTTCAGTCCACTATAATCACTTGCCCCGCAAGCATCAACTTACAAAAATGGCGATACTCATCATGTCCCAAACATTGTACAATCTCTACAACTAGATATTCAAACTTTGTTGAGGAAATAATGAAATAAGAAAATACTTATAGCCTTGGTAAGACTATCAAAATGAATTCAAAGGATGGTGTTGAAAATGAGAACTTTAATGTTTCTAGATGTGGAATTGCAAAACACCCTTGAAGTTCTTTAGTTCTCAAATGAAGAAAGAGATCAGAATTTCTTCTAACAAATGAGAACAATAACCAACTTTTTCCAAGAGAATTAAAGCCTTAATTTTCAAAAATGAAAACAAAAGAAGAGGAAAAGATGTGTATGAAAAGAAAGGGGGTACCCCTCCTTTTATAGTGCTCAGAAACGGTTACGGAGGCAGTTCCAAATGGATAGAAACTGTCCAGAAAGTTCTGACGTAAACGGTCACAAAAAACGGTTTAGTCGACTACAAAATATTTTAGTCGACTAAGTTTGAAACGGTCATAAACAGTACATTTGAGGATGGTGACGTGGATCAGTCAGCAGATAGATCCTTGTAAGAAATTTTCAGGTCAAAAGTCAAAGAAAATATTTTTAGTCGATTACGAAAAATCCTAATCGACCAAATATGAAAATGGATATTTTGACTTAGGATCAATTAGGGTGGAAGATAATGTAATTTGGAGCTTAGGGATATATGATATGTTATAACCAAGGCCCTGAAGCTATCTAAAAATTAAATTACATCATTCCGAAGATACGTTATCCGAACGTAATATGAGTAGTGAAGCTTCTTTCGCGGAAAATCCTTATCAAGTGAACATACGCATAAAGTGAGTAGAATAATCTTTATGTCTACACATCTGCATAGATAGAGTTAGTAACAGAAAATATATTGATTGTCACATCAAAACCATATGTAATAGAAGATGGAATATACCAAGTTCTAATAGTAGCGAGAAGAGGTTCACACCTCGACGGCAACTGGAGGGCACGACGACCCGCGGGCTTCGAACGACGGCGATGGTGGGAAGTTTTGGCAGCAGCTTCGAAGTTGTCGACGGGCTTGAAGATGATCAGCGCTTGGAGTCAAGGTTGTCACGTCAAGGGTGAACAACTCAGTTGCGAGGAAGATGAACGGCAACGGCTTCGTTGGCACAGGTCAGTGACTTGAGGATGATGGAACACAGCTGCTTCGACATTGAAGAGCTCGGCGATGAGTTTGAAGAAGACGACAACTTTGGAGTGGTCGGCGTCGTCGATGGCAGTTGGGTCGTCAAGCACGATGGAAAAACCCCTGATGATGGCGAAGCCCAGATTAAGTGTTCTTTAAGTTGGCCCCTTTGCATGGGCCCTTTGCTATTGGAGATGTGCTTGGATGGAAGCTTAGACTCTATGAGTTGTGAACGTCGGCGGTTGGGAGTCACAGCAGCTTGAGGATGCTTGCGGCAACGAGTTCCTCCGATAGCTTTGGATCTTGTTCGACAGCTCTCAACAAAAGCGACCTCTCCTCGACGGCAGGCTTGATGAGCGAAAGTTCTTGAAAGATACAGTAGTGGGCAACTCCTTGCAAGCGTTGAAAGATGATGTCGATCCTTCTTCTTTGCGATTCCTTGGTAGCAACAAGCTAATGGAACTCCTAAGCTAGAAGATGATGTTGGCAATGGAGTTTTTGGGTAGGAGTATTGGAAGATGAGAGTTTTGTCTTGGGATGAAGATGGACAGTTAAAGCTTTGGCCTTGAGAATTTCTTTTGTGTGCTGCAAACTTTGGCCGCTCCTTTTTGATATGAGCCGCAGTTTTTGTTCTCCTTTGAGGTAGCCTTATATAGGGGACCCTAGGGTTTGATGCGGCAATGAGTAGATGAGGCTGAGATGAGGTCGGCATCAATTCAAGCTAGGTTAGTATTGAATCAAAAGGATTTGATAGGCAATGTGGATTCTCTTGAGATAAGGTCGGCTAGATGGAATCCCAATGAATAGGGGATTTGCAATATGAGTAGAAGTTTGAATAGGAATTGGATGGTTGCAAATCTTTCTAATTGATTTGATCAAATCCCCTTTGGAATCAAATTGGCTTCATCTCTCTCCATGTTGACCAAGTCCAATATATCACATGCATACCCATTAATCTCCATCAGTTTGACTTAATCACCTCTTTAAAGATTTACCACTTTGCCATACCTGAAACACACTTAGCACACACGGTAAAAGCTTCACATGTGTTTGTCATCATCAAACTAGAGATCCTAGATCGTTGCATCCAACAGACGGTTTACCATACCATAGGCTATGCAGTGACATAGTTATGACAAAGGGACTAAAACTATGGTATTCATCACTAACACAGTCAGGGTGATCCCAACGACACTTTTATAAATCAGTCAATCATGTAATTATGATGCCAAAACAGGGGTGCAACACATGTTACTCGTGGTCACTGTCATCTCGGGGTTTCGAGCCCCAACCTGTAGTATGGTCAGGCTGTATGGTCTCACACCAAGTGGGATTTGCGTCTTAGTAATATGAAGGATTCAGGAGGAGGGCACTCGGGTACACGAGAATAATTGAAGTCACAAAAGAGTTTGTGATAATAAGGCTATATTAAATGGGATTTAATAATGTCGCAAAATATTTGCGATTTTAGCATTAGTAGAATGCTATAAGGGATTGTTGCATATGATGCAAAATGGTTGAATATATATTGTAAAATGTTGATAAGAATATTTTACATAACAAAAGGCATAGAAATGGATATATGGCTTCTTAGGATAGTCCAATTCGAACCATGCTTTCAAACGGATCTGAAATCGGCTCAATCTGAGCTGTAGAGCTCAAGAAATAGCCCAAAAGGCCAGAGCTGGGCTTTTGCCCTGTTCTGGCCCAGCCCGGCCTGGGCGGGCAGGTCCAACCCGCTAGGTGGGCTGAACCCACCCGCAAAGGGGCTCTGCCCGTGGGTGGGTCTAGCCCGACGGGCTGGACCCCCTCGCCAAGCGGGCGGGTCAGATGCGCCCGCTAATACGGGCTGGGCAAGCCCGCCTGCCCAGCAGGCGAGTCAAAGCCCGCCCGCTGTGCAGGCGGGTCAGACCCACCCGCCCAACGCGGGCAGGCACGGAAAACAGGCTGGGCACCCCCTTTGGGCACGCCCAGTTAATAGGTGGGCCCCATCTGCGTGGCCCACAGTTCAAAAACCCTATGGGGTTAATGACGGCTGTGTTTTTCAGACAATTCGTGATTTTTGCTCAAATTTAAGCATTTATTTGAGAGGTCAAACGAAGTCGGATTGGAGCGCCATTTGTTTCTATGCGTTCACGGTTTATAGCTCTTCGAATTGATAGGTTGTATCACTTCTGAAGCTCAATATGATATAGAGAAAAATTAGTTGAAGTTTAGCCTTAGTGTAAGGCAAACTAACTTAATTTTTTCCCCCAATTTTAATTAATCCCACATTGCTCGTGAGACGAGCTTGGGATCCGTCTTCCTATATAAATAGGGGCTGACACCCTGTGGAAAATGCACCAAGTCTTCGAATCGAGTAGCTTCGAAAAGTGTTGAGCACGCTTGATCCGAGACGAAATTATTCTTTACTCCTATAATTCTTCTGTTCCTTCATTCGTGTCCTAGCCAGACGACGACATCCTGGGGTTGAAGAAGGTCCCAAGGAGGATTGGATTCGATCCAAAGTCTAAGACGCAGATAATTCTCAAGTGAAACTTTTTTCGACGAGTGATTGGCTCGGAGGCACGGTGTCGGCTCGCTTCGGGTGGACCAGTTTCGGAGGCACATATGCGGCTTGCTTCGGGGAGCTAAAGTTGTTGCTTAAAATGACGCTTTGTTTTCTGCAGAAGCAAAGTTTCGGCTATGTTTTTAATGCTTTCGTATTTATATTGGTGTAGTTAGTTTTAGATATATCTATGGGGCTAGTCAGACATACCCCAAGATAATAGATTTCCTGGCTAGGGTCATGATATTCTTAGGGCGTTTTTATTAAAGTGTTTAATAAATTTATTTTTCTGCTGCTGTTTATATTTCTATCATCCGTCCGATGTAGGACGTGCATAGATTACCTAAGGATTCCGCATAACCCAACATTGCTATCAAAGCCTAGGTCGATTTCTGATCTAAAAACTGCATAGGATATAATTGCATATATGTTTGCTAAGAACATGATAATGTGATTATCTAGTTTTAACATTATGCGATAATTGTTAAAAATGGAACAACTTAATTTTGTAAGATAAAATTTTAGATGCTTTAAAATTATTTATGTGATAAATTTTTAAGATACATGCTATCATTTATGTGATAAATTTTAATCTGTTGTTCATGTAAGAAGTTATGAGATAATTATCAAAAGGATAGTAACATAATTTTATGTGATATTTTAAGTTGCTAGTCTGCATGCTAATTTTATGAGATAAAATTTAGTTGACATGTTTTAATGGTAATTCTACTTTCTTGCGTATTATGTGATAATTCAAGAAAGCCTCTTAGAATATCCATTAAAATTCTTCTAAAACTTATGAGATAAATTTTAGATTGACATGCAATGTTTAATAAATTGTTACAACAATTAAATTCCTAATTCCTGATTAGGGTAGCCCTTTCCAACGATTATTATTTTAAATGTTCTCATAATAATTTTGATAAACGACTATATTAAAATTGTTATAATTTGAATTTATTAAAATCCTAATACATGATTAAGATAGCACGTTGAAACCAATAAATCCTTATAGTTGATAAGGAAGCTAATAAAAGTTATTAACCAATCCTAATAATTTCGAATTTTAGGATTCAACTAGTTGATAGGATTAACTAGTTTTAGTGAAGCCAATTTTAGTTGATGGCACACATATGAATGGTGAGTTTCCTTCAATGGACCATGATCCGGTCTAGTGTTTTTTGACTAGTGTTGTACATCACCCTAGCTAGACTGAGGATAGTGATCTTGGCCTAGACAAATCCCTGGCTGTGTTTCACTGGACCACAAGGATGCGAATCATGATTATGTGACACCGTCAACTATATCTAGTCTAATACGTTAAGAATCGTCTTCCAGATTAATTGTAGCCCGCCTTAATTTTGGACTAGGGGACTAAAAGACACATGTTATGGTTGTTGAGTCTCCTCAAGCTATGACATGGTCTCTTTTAGAAACCAACTCCATAATACATATGATGTAGTCTAGTCTTAACCCAAACCGCCGCGTCGGGTCTCCTCTAGTGTCGGTGTAAGTTAAGTTTGGACATGAAAATAAGGGTTCGACTAGACAAGTCATTATGGTTTGTTGAGTTTCCTCAAGATCATAAGTGACTAGGGGTAAAAACCTATAGGGAGTCACATGAGATGTGATCGATGAAGAGTTCATCTACCAATTACAGAGCAGATCAACTTGTTGAGTCACCTCAAGGTTGTGAAGCTCAAGGTAGTTGGATCCCTCTCCCATAAATTTAAAAAATAATAAATTGTTCATTATTATAGCTTAACTGTTCATTAAAATAGTGCGAGAATATCGTTTAATAAAAACATTTTAAACTATGAAAGAACATATGCTAATTCAAATTTCTATTAAAATGCAATATGGAGTCAGGATTTAAGTTTATCATCAAGAAGAATGTGTTGAACAAGACGAATTACAAGGACTGGTTAAGGAACATCAAGCATGTTCTCTCGTTAGATGGAATCGGTTATGTACTGATGGAAACTACTCCAGAGAAACTGACCGACGTCCCGCTTGCGTTGCGGCAGCGCGGTGTCGTTTACCGCAAGTTTCACGGTTAGTGTAGGGTGCGGGAATATCGAACTCAGGGAGGCGAGGTTGTGCTTGGGTCAGGTAGGACCTAAATCACCCCGAGGGGCGAGCTAGCCCGAATCGGTGAATGGTTGTCATGAAAGGAAATAAAAGGGTATGAATAACAAGAAAGAAAACCCGGGACTTTGGTTTCCGACCCGACGAGAGACTCTCGCCGATACGGCCTACGGGTATGGATAGCGATCGGGATTAGGGTCTAATGGTGAGACGTTGCCTCTGAAAGTGGTACCGGCGTTCCATGGGCCCGATATTCCGGTCGGTGCCCAGGATGATACACCGGACTTCCCGGATTCGATCAGTGGGCACTCCCGTGTCCATTAACACTGATCGATCCCGGGAGCACTAAGCCCGCAACGATATCTCCCAACGTCTCATCCTGCCGCTCCCGCGTGCTAGGATTCGGCGTCTACGCTAAGGGCGTGAGCTATGGCTAGGGAGTCAACCGCCAAGTTTATTCCCCCTTGGCCCAACGGTCAAAGGCGGTCTTTTTCCCGCCGATGACAATGAAACACCCCGCGTAACCGTTAGATTCCTACTCCATATCGATTTCCTAACCCTATGGACGCATCGGGAAGAGCCCCCGAAGGGGTTTCCACCAAAATCCCAGATTTGGGAACTACTCACAAAAATTCATGAAAAAACGATCTAAATGAAATTTAATCGTTGGAATCATAATCGGACAATTGCAATGCGGAAGTAATAGAGTAATAAAGACAATACCAAAATTTTAGAAAGATCTGAAAACTTACAAAAGAGTAACAATTACAGCCGTCACAAGGAAATAAAACAGTAGAAAAAAGAACAGCTCCCGTTTCTGGAACCCTAGGGGTTCTATTTATAGACCTTCGCATCAACCGATCGGTTGACAAGTCAACCGATCGGCTGATCCGTTACAAATTAATAACAGAAAACAGCGAGCTTTCACCCGATCACATGAACCGGTCGGGTGAGTTCTTGAGTGACCGGTTGGATCTTGGAGCAGTCGGGTGAATCGATCGGTTCGACGTCCGTGTCTTCAGCTCTTCTTTTTCAGCTACAGATGAACCGATCGGGTGAGAGTCACCCGATCGGTTGGCGTTTTGCTTCGAGAAAACAGAAAACAGCCCCCGCTGAACCGGTCTGCAAACCGGTCGGGTGACTTCTTTGTGAGCTTTGGCAGAGACCGGGTGGTGCACGCGTGCATCACCCGATCGGTTGGAGATGGCCAACCGACCGGGTGAGGGGCTGAAAGATGAATTCTTTGGCGTTTGACCCCCTGGATCACGCGTGACTTCTCCCGTTGCTCCGGGGACTTGGGATATCATCGTTAAACGTCCCCTATGTGGTCAATCCCCTGCAATCATGGATAAACAAAGAAAAGGGAAAGAAAACGGGAAAATACACGAAAACGAATAAGAGACGGCGGAAAAACACAGAGAAACACAAAAGAAAACGTGCATGAATATATGAAATATAAATGCACGTCAAAATCCCCCAAGCTGAACTCTTCCTCGTCCTCGAGGAAGACGAGTGAGAGTAGGAGCTCGGAAGGGAAAAATAGAGAGGAAGAAAGAAGAAGAAAACTCTAAGCCCTAGATCGTCCATCAGAGCCACCAAAATCAAAAACGACACACCAAGCAAGCAAACGCCAAATCACACCACTAAACCTAGGAAAGCGAGTCCAAATAAGTGTCGTGGGTCCACGCAGTGAAGCGCGAGTGAGCGTGGTCGTGTGCTAGCAAATGGTGATGCTTTCTACGATGTGCTATGAGGCTCGATATACACAAATCCAAGATATGACCCAAAATATCGATCCGAATTGAATTAAGCGACGAATATAAATTCAAGCATGCATGAGAGGAGTGAGAATAGAAGCGTATCATGCATCGGGGACTCCACAACTAGGGTTAAGGAAATCACGCCACTATAGCCTAGATACTAGCTAAGAAAAGATCCTAAGCCAAGTGTTTTCGATAACGACAGGGGTTGAGATGATGTGGAGAAGAACACTCGGTGCAAATTCTCGCCTTCCCTTTATTCTTGAAAAGTATGAAAAATATTCACACGGAAATTTTTTTGGGTTTTGGGCATTTGTATTTTTTTGGATTTTTGGGCTATACACAATTTTTCTTTTCTTTTCTTTTTGGGTTTTTCTTTTCTTTTCTCCTTTTTTTTTGGATTTTTGGCTATACACATGTGTACTCTCCCAAGTGGGAGAACGGTACACGACGAGGGGATTTGCACCAAGTAAAAGAAAAAAGAAGTCGAAATCTAAACACTCGGGCAAAGGAAACTATTCTCGCTAAATAGAGCACAGGCTAAATGGGTTATCCTAGTCCTTAGTTGTGGAATCCCGACGCATGCGAATTGAAGTATACGATATAAATATAGCATGCATATAGTGTAAACAAATACCGCATATTCAAATCGGAGCATGATAATCTAGGGGTCATTCCTGGACAGGTATATAAAGTAAAATCACAAGGCAGAAGCACACCAAATGCTAGTCACGACACACGACTCACAAAAAGCTAAGTGGACCCACGATGCGTGAAATGCAAGAGGACTCGAAATCCTAGGGTTAGTGAGTGTGATTATCGATGAAATGCTAGGTGTGTGTGACTTTGTGGCGATTCATCATAGGATTCATCTCTAGGAGAAAGAGCTAAAAAAGAAGAAAATAAAAAAATAAAAACACGATGAAAACGACACAAAAAACGAAAAAGAAGGACTCAAACGACGCACACAGTGCGACTCCCCCAAGATGAAGTTTGCATTGCCCTCAATGCAATATGAGTGAGTACGGGAGGGCAATGAAAATGGGGGGGAATACGCACTGACACAAAAAGAAATGAAAACGAGGAAAACACATAGATAAAACTGAAAAAGAAAGAAAGATCAAAATCAAAATCAAACAACACGAAAATAAAAATAAAACCACACGACACGACACTCAAAAAAAATGAAAAACAAGCACACACACACACACACAAAAATGAGAAAAACAAACAAAACACGACAGCACACCAAAATAGACGTCCCCCAAGCTAGACCAGAAAGTGCTAGCGAAATGATGTGATCGATGAAATGCAGAGATGTGCAAGGGGGAGTCAAAAACAAAAGAGGTGAAATCAAAAAGCGACACGCGAATGGTCCCCCCCCCCCCCCCGACAGAGACATAGCAGGGCCCCCAAAAGACAGATGGGCACAAATATGGGGGGGCAAAAAGGGGGAAAGAAAGATCAAGCAGGGGCACCACCCTCCGGAGGTGGTGACGGGGGCCTGCGCTATGGACCAGGGGTCGTGGGGGTGGAATGTGGAGCTCGGAGACGTCGGGTGGGTCTTCACGGATGTGGCGAATGAAGCTTTGAAGAAAGGGGAGGTCTCAGTCGACGGACTCCTCGGTTATCCGACCACCCTGCCCAGCTAGGAGGATCATAGCCATGAATCGATCGGCTTGGTCTTGATCGGGGGCAGATGGGTTGGAGGTGGGGGCTGAGCGGGGGGCTGTGTGCGACGAGCGCGACGGTTGGGCCTAGGGTTCGAAGAGCTGGCGTCGGTGGGTTTAACACGGCGGGGAGGCATTGTTCGGTTGTCTTGTGTGCGTTCGAGTATGTAAAAGTACAATGAATCAACACAAACACGAAATACGGCCAACGAGCAAATGGAAAATCTGGGGTAAAAATAAAATTAAGCAAAGGAGCGAGTTTACCCAAATGAGATGAAGATAGTTGCTCGGAGACACCCCGATGCTACTCGATTGGAGCACGCTGTGAAGCCGCAGCGATCTCTTCAACAAGTTTCGATGTTTGGGGAGGATGGGTGAAATTTAGGGTTTTGTGTGTAGGGAGATGGCGGGGGAATGGAGGGAAATCGATGGTTGATGGGTAGGGAGATGGCGGGGGAAGACGATCGAGGTTGATCTTGGGGAGGAAAGTAGGCAGGCGCACGAGAGGAGTCAAAACGGCGGCGATTTGGGCGATCGGGCGAGGATGGAAATGAACGGATGTCGGGGGGGTTTATATAGGGTTTTAAGTCGAACCGATCGGGTGACTTGTCACCCGATCGGTTGACGATTAGGTCGAAATTCTTGCCGAAGAAATGCTACAGGCGAACCGGTCGGTTGACTTGTCAACCGATCGGTTGGCCGCTCCACTCATTTTCCCGAGAACTTAGGGCTGCTCACCCGGTCGCGTCAACCGATCGCGCTCGAACTCAACCGATCGGTTGACATTCCCCAAAAATTTCCGAGAGTTCTCCCCAGCTCACCCGGTCTGCCACCCAGTCTCTTCATTACTCAACCGATCGGGTCATATGGGGACAGATCTCGGCATGTATCTGATACATCCCAACCGATCGGGTGAGTTGTCATCCGATCGGTTGGGGCTTGTTTCCTGCAAAAACCAATAGAATTGTTTAATTCCGCGAACGGATGTTCTCGCGGCTGATTTTATTTATAAAAATAGACAAAATAAAGTCAAAAATAACGCTGAAAAATGGGGAAAAAGTTTAGAACATGGGTTGCCTCCCATGAAGCGCACTTGTTTAACGTCGTTGGCTCGACGCCCGCAAGAGATGCTCATGGTGGTCGATACGGGTGATGCCCGAAGTTTGGCATCTCTTTCTCGTTGGAGCTGAAGGCGCTTGGAGTAGTCAGCGGCTGGAAAAATACTTGCTCGACTACCCTCCCCTTGTTCCTGGGATCCGGGTGCTTTTCCTTGGTGTTGGCGCTTCCCGCCATCTTCTTCAGGATCCGGACCTCGTCTTTAGTGAGGTCCGTGGGATCTTTCCCCGTTCTCCTCACAGGAGGAGCCTTGGGGAACCCGGGAGGGGTCGTTCTTACTGCACTCGGTTTTCCAGGAGCTTCTTTGTACTCGAGGCCGTCTCCATCTTCTGAATCCCCCAAGTCATCGGGGGGGTTTCTCAGGAGAATCTCCTAGGAGCTCTCCTCTGCAGCTTTTTCTTCTTATATCTCAAGCAAATTGCACCGAGGGTCATCAGGGGGATCGGGGTGCTTCATGGATAATCCCAGATCAAACTCAACTTTCTCTCCGCTGACGTTCAAAGAGAGTTTTCCGTTCTTCACATCTATTAGAACGCCAGCAGTGGCCATGAAAGGTCGTCCCAGGATAATGGGGGTGTGTGCGTCTTCAGGCATGTCCATGACTACAAAGTCCACAGGCACATGCACCCCTCTCACATTCACGGGGAGGTCATCCACAATTCCCACCGGATATTTGACCGACCGGTCAGCTAGTTGTAGGGTCATGCCGGTGGGCTCCAAATCACCCATTCCTATCCTTTTGTACATCGACAAGGGCATCAAACTTACACTCGCTCCGAGATTGACGAGTGCACGATGAATCTTTACTGCCCCGATCGTGCAAGGAATTAAGAAGCTCCCCGGGTCTTTAAGTTTCGGCGGATTTGCCCTCTGGATAAGAGCGCTACACTCCGCCGTCAACACTACTTTCTCTTTTCTAGACCCTCTCGTCACCAAATCTTTCAAGAATTTTGCATAGGAGGGGATTGTTTCGATTGCTCCTAGGAAGGGGATTTGCAGGCTTAGGTCCTTGACCATGGCGAAGAACTTGCCATATTTCTCATCAATTTTTTCCTGAGCCAACCGTTGTGGAAATGGCACAACGGGTTTATACACTTTCGGGCTCTCTTCCTCCTTCTTCTTCTCTTCTTCAGAGGCTCCCTCCGGAGTCATAGGATTTGATGACGAAGCACCGGCGTCGTTTGATTTTTCGATCGGTTTCTCAACGACCAATGGTGCTTCCGGGTTGCTAGGGGGCACTCTAGTAGGAATTTGTGTCCCGCTTCTCAGAACGATAGCGGACACATTTGCGTGCTCGTGCACGAGTGCCGATGTTTGGGTTGCTCCCCTCGGGTTCACCTCCGGTTGTGGCGGTAATTGGTTTTGTGACCTTGCAAGGTTCGCCACTTGTAACCCCAGCTGGGTTACTTGGTCCGTGAGGGTCCGCTGACCCATTTCCAGCTTTTGGTTGATCCTCTCCTGGTTGGTAATATATTGAGTCAAGAGAGACTCAACCGGAGAGACGGCCCTCTGTTGGCCATACTGCTGCTGCTGCTGGAACGGCTGCTGATTCCTGGGGGCGTAAGATTTTTGCTGAGTTTGTTGCTGAAATGGTTGCTGCTGTGGCCTAGCCGACTGGTAAGTTTGTTGTTGCAGCTGCTGAGGCGGTGAGGGCTGAAATGGTGGCCGGTAACTGAAGTTTGGGTGGTTCCGGTTGTTTGGAGAGTAGGCCGGGTTGTAATTTGTCCTTGGCGGATACGGCGCATTTCCCGTAGGGTTGTAAAATAGTGCGCTCGCCTGATCCAACGGTGGTGAGATGTCACCACCGTCGAATTCCCCAAAGAATTCGGACTCTACCGCAGAAATTTGCTGTGTACCGGCCCCACCGGCTCCTACCATTAGTGCGGAGATCTGGGTCGAAAGCAAGTCGAACTTGCTTGAAAGTTTGTCGACGTCCTCGACTCTGTGTATACCCCGAGATCTTGGTGTGGCTCTCTCGTCACACCACCGCTCATTGTTGGATGCCATATTTTCCAGAATATGCCCGGCATCCTCCTCGCTTATAGACATGAAGGAACCCCCAGCCGCGGCGTCCATAGAAGATTTCAGGTCATCCCTCAACCCATTGTAGAACAGATTAATAATCTGCCACTTCGGAAGCTCATGGTGAGGGCATCTTCTTTGCATCTCTTTATATCTTGTCCAAGCTTCATGCAAGGACTCGTGGCTGGCCTGGGAGAAGGAGGAGATCTCACTCCTCAACTTCATGGTCTTCCCCGGAGGAAAGAACTTCGTCAGAAAAGCATTGGAGAGCTTCTCCCAGGTGTTGAAAGTGTTAGGGTCCTTCCCCCTCAGCCATTGCTTGGCTTTGTCTCGCAAAGAGAAGGGGAACAGCTTCAGACGGATAGCCTCTGTCGTGACACCATTAATCCGGAAGGTGTCACACTTCTCCAAGAAGGAGTCCAGGTGCTCGATCGGGCTCTCCATGGGTGCACCCGCAAACTGGTCCTGCTGGATCCATGTCACTAGAGACGGCTTCAGCTCAAAGCTTTGGGCCGCAATAGCTGGAGATCGGATGGCGGAAGTAGACTCGATGGATGGCATCGAGTACTCCAGCAGAGACTTGTGAGGTGGGGTGTTCTCCTCCATGGATTCGGGATCTTCTCTTCTTCGCTTCTCGACGGCCAAATGCCTAAGGGTGGCGTTAATCTCTAGATCGAGGGGAATCAAGTCGTCAAGACTCCTTGAACTCCTGCGCATGAAAAACAACAAACACCCGTGAAGCGACAAGTGAGAAAGAAACAGATAAAATAAGAAATAAAAATAAGAAAAATAAATATATATATATATATATATAAGAAAAAGGAGAATGCGAAAATTATCGCGAGGTATGGATGTGAGCTAGACACGAGAGTTCAAGAGATCCTAAAATAACAAGCACGTTGCCTCCCCGGCAACGGCACCATAAACTTGACCGGCGCCCCGCTTGCGTTCCGGCGGCGCGGTGTCGTTTACCGCAAGTTTCACGGTTAGTGTAGGGTGCGGGAATATCGAACTCAGGGAGGCGAGGTTGTGCTTGGGTCAGGTAGGACCTAAATCACCCCGAGGGGCGAGCTAGCCCGAATCGGTGAATGGTTGTCACGAAAGGAAATAAAAGGGTATGAACAACAAGAAAGAAAACCCGGGACTTTGGTTTCCGACCCGACGAGAGACTCTCGCCGATACGGCCTACGGGTATGGATAGCGATCGGGATTAGGGTCTAATGGTGAGACGTTGCCTCTGAAAGTGGTACCGGCGTCCCATGGGCCCGATATTCCGGTCGGTGCCCAGGATGATACACCGGACTTCCCGGATTCGATCAGTGGGCACTCCCGTGTCCATTAACACTGATCGATCCCGGGAGCACTAAGCCCGCAACGATATCTCCCAATGTCTCATCCTGTCGCTCCCGCATGCTAGGATTCGGCGTCTACGCTAAGGGCGTGAGCTATGGCTAGGGAGTCAACCGCCAAGTTTATTCCCCCTTGGCCCAACGGTCAAAGGCGGTCTTTTTCCCGCCGATGACAATGAAACACCCCGCGTAACCGTTAGATTCCTACTCCATATCGATTTCCTAACCCTATGGACGCATCGGGAAGAGCCCCCGAAGGGGTTTCCACCAAAATCCCAGATTTGGGAACTACTCACAAAAATTCATGAAAAAGCGATCTAAATGAAATTTAACCGTTGGAATCATAATCGGACAATTGCAATGCGGAAGTAATAGAGTAATAAAGACAATACCAAATTTTAGAAAGATCTGAAAACTTACAAAAGAGTAACAATTACAGCCGTCACAAGGAAATAAAACTGTAGAAAAAAGAACAGCTCCCGTTTCTGGAACCCTGGGGGTTCTATTTATAGACCTTCACATCAACCGATCGGTTGACTTGTCAACCGATCGGTTGATCCGTTACAAATTAATAACAGAAAACTGCGAGCTTTCACCCGATCACATGAATCGGTCGGGTGAGTTCTTGAGTGACCGGTTGGATCTTGGAGCAGTCGGGTGAATCGATCGGTTCGACGTCCGTGTCTTCAGCTCTTCTTTTTCAGCTACAGATGAACCGATCGGGTGAGAGTCACCCGATCGGTTGGCGTTTTGCTTCGAGAAAACAGAGAACAGCCCCCGCTGAACCGGTCTGTGAACCGGTCGGGTGACTTCTTTATGAGCTGCGGCAGAGACCGGGTGGTGCACGCGTGCATCACCCGATCGGTTGGAGATGGCCAACCGACCGGGTGAGGGGCTGAAAGATGAATTCTTTGGCGTTTGACCCCCTGGATCACGCGTGACTTCTCCCGTTGCTCCGGGGACTTGGGATATCATCGTTAAACGTCCCCTACGTGGTCAATCCCCTGCAATCATGGATAAACAAAGAAAAGTGAAAGAAAACGGGAAAATACACGAAAACGAATAAGAGACGGCGGAAAAACACGGAGAAACACAAAAGAAAACGTGCGTGAATATATGAAATATAAACGCACGTCAGAAACCCGATGACAAGGCCACCAATTAACAGAAGGAGTCGTACAAGCTGTGGCAAAGGGACGCAGAGAAGGCTATGTGCCTTACTCTAGCCTCAATGAACAATGATCTGCAGAGAAAGCATGAACATATGAATGTGCAGAGCATGCCTTTGAATACAGAAGAAATGTATAGTAAGCGTTCTAGAGCTGCCAGATTCGAGGCCACCTGCAACCTTTGGAAAACGAAGATGACGACGAGCCACATCCAAGATCATGTAATTAAGATGATCGGGTTCGTAGAGGACGTAACCCAGCTAGGGTTTTTCCTTAAAAATGAGATGAGCACAGACATAATCCTAAAGTCTTTGGCCCCTGCCTTTAACCCGTTCATTACAAGCTTTATAATGAACAACACTGAGGTGGAACTTCCAGGTCTCCTGAACATGCTCTGACAGTTCGAGGAGAGAATCGAGAAGAACCCACCAGTGTTGGTTGTTGGCTCTGCTTCTTCTCACCAGCCTAAGGGCAAGGGTAAGAAGAGGCAAATCCCTTAACCTACCAAAGGGAAGACGGGGAAGAAGATGAAATGGGCGTCATCGGAGTCTGAGTGTTTCTATTGCCACAAGCCTAGACATTAGGAGAGGAACGGCAAGACCTACCTTGCAGAGAAAAGGGTCATGGTGATGCCTCAACATCAGGTATGAATTGATCACTCCATATTTTACACCTTTTTTCTGCATGTTTTCATGATGTTTTGATCGCCCATATTGCATTTTCACGATTATTCGACGATATCGCGTTTATTTTCACTATTTCTTGCTTTTGTCGTATTACATGAAATATGTAGCGATTTGGAGTGAAAATGAGATCAGGGGATTTTCACGCACTTCGGAGTGTCACCTATGGCTTATTGGAGAACTTATCAGTGATAGAGGATGAGCGGAAGAAGAAGAAATTTCATTGGATCGACGAGGAGGAGAAAAGGAGAAGAAAGGAGCTCAGGAGCACCTCACTCGGCCGAGCAAGACTGCTCATTCGGCCGAGTGAAGGATCACCCTCACTCGAGTGAAACGGATACGCATAGCAAATTTCAGATGTTTCCTCGGCCCAGTAAGGATGTCCACTCGGCCGAGTAAGAAAGCTCACTCGCCTGAGTGGTACAGAGAATTCGTCCTGAGAAGCTGCCAAGTTACTGGAATTTCTGAGGAAGCCCACTCGGCCGAGCATGATTGCTCACTCGCCCGAACGAAGAAGACTACTCGGCCGAGTCACCCCGAGAGACAGACCCCTGAAAACCCCGAAGTTACTGTTATTTTATAGGGTTTGTCCCTCAGACGAGTGACAAGGGTCACTCGGCCGAGTGACCCTCACCGACTGCTGCTAGGACTGCGAATTCTGGGCTGCGCAGGGGCAGTTTTGTCACGATTTTTTGACGATTTTGGCTTGTATTTAAACCTAGTTTTTACCCTAGTTTGAGGAGAGACTTGAATTATTTTTTAGATACTTCTATTAGGTTTTTGACGGCTATTCTTTTGTGAAATCTCAGCTGGAGATCATTGGCGACGTTATTGGTTTGTTCTTTCTTGTTAAAAAACTCATTTTTATGAATTGTTTCTTCTTTGCAATGAATTGTGCTATGATCAATTGCTATTTTCCTGAGATTTTCATGATGATTAGTGAGTAGTTCCGTCGTTCTAAGGCATAGGAATGAACCCTATGGACCCGATCTTTGAATTGTGATGAATTTGTAGAATTGTTGCTAGAATTGATATTGGTTAGGTTGTGATCGATTTATTACGAGGAGCTAGGAATTCATATCGATTGGGATTTGCAAGAGATTGGATCTCAATTGATAGGAAGGCCTAGATATTCGATTTAGATTGACAATTGAAATTCTCTAGATTTGGTTTACAAGAGATTGGACCAAGGCTAGGATTTTTATTATTAATCTATACTAATATTTGTTTGCAAGAGATTGGACGAATACGAACTATCATAACCTAGATCGTAGCTCGAGTTTGCACGAGAGTGGGCTCGAGATGTGATTGGACGATGATGTCGATCTTCACGCTAGCGGCTTAGGGTAGGGTTTGCACGAGAGTGTGCTCTATTCTAGGTTTGCTATAGACCGGCAATAGCGAGAGAGCGTGAGCTTGGTTCTACATTAAGTTGCGACTAGTTCACCTACATTCAAGATTAGCAACAATGAAATTTATGATTCACAAGGATAAGAGACGGTCCGTAGTGGGGATTTCCTATCCCTAGACGCCTTTTATTATATTGATATTTCTTGCTATTTGAACGATTGTGACTATTACATCAAAACTATTCTTGTTCTCTTGATAGCTAGGTAAGTAAGATACTATCATTTGTCCTTCCTGTGTTCGATACCCGCTCGCCACTACACCGTGTGCTTGCGGTAAGGCTACAAGTCGTTTTCCGGGTGTATATCCGGACGCGATCAAGTTTTTGGTGCCGTTGCTGGGGAGGCGACGGTATTTTATTTTGTTTACTTAGTTATTTCTTTTTGTTTTATTATTTTTATATTTTTATTCCTCTATCGTGCTAACAATCCCATCGAAGCTCTATTTTTCTGTCATGTACACAAGATCGACGTAGCATCAAGAAGATCTATTATTTGACCCGGAGATCGAGCGTACCGAAAGGAGGCTTAGAGCGAAGAGAAGACTTGCTATAGGGGAGGATTGTATGAACCGACGGGAGACACCAGAGGAATTAGCGGTACGCATGGCTAGGCTAATATCTATCAGAGATAGGCTTCGGCCTAAGACTACTTCTACTACTTCATCCATTGCGATGCCGGAGTTGGCGGCGGACAAGAATTTCGAGCTAAAAACGGGACTTGTGGTCTTAATGCAACAAGACCCATTCCATGGAAACTCCCATGAGAATCCACACTACCATCTTCAATTATTCTTGTCCAAGTGTGCCACCTTTCAGATGCTCGGTGTACCGGTCGATGCAAGCGGAGGGGATCTTTACTACATGGGATGAGTTAGCGAGTGCCTTTGTTAATAAATTCTACCCACCATCCAAGACAGTCAAGATAAGGAGCACGCTCATGTCCTTCAAGCAAGGACCACAGGAGACTCCATTTGAGGCATGGGAGCGCTTTAAAGATCTCCAACACCAATGCCCCCATCATAGCATTGAAGCATGGGAGCTAGTACATAGCTTTTTATAATGGACTCCAACCGGGCACCAAGCAAATCATAGATGCAACCGCTAATGGAGCCATATTATCTAAGACCCCGGATGAAGCTACGGCCCTACTAGAGGAGATGGCCTCTAACAACTAACAATGGGGTGACGAGAGAGGACATTCTTCATCCTCCTTGAAGCCAACAAGCATTTATGAGGCCAAGGCCGTAGCAGAGCTTTCTACAAAGTTTGACTCTCTCCACAAGGTTGTGGAGAGATTGGAGAAGTTGATTACCGAGCTGCATGGAACTCCCGCCACATCTACACCAGGAGGCAATATGAGCGATTGGCAAGACCAAGCTCAAGTTATATTTGTTGGAGGAGAGCAAGACGAGGGTGCTATAGAGCAAGTCCAATATGTTGCGGGGAACACCGGCTATTGGGCCAACCCGGCCACGAGAAATCATCCAGGATTCTCATATGCTAATAATGATGGAGCTTTAAACCAACCACCGCTGCAACAACCTCAAACTCGTCCTCCACCTCCACAACCTCAATATCAACCAAGAGGGCCACCACAACAAAGCTACCCGCCTAGGCAACAAGCGGGACCATATATGCCACCGGGTTATAATCAATGGTGGAGAGCTCCAAACCCACCACAAGCGCCACCGAGATCGGATCATGAAGCTAGGGTGGAAGAATTCACAGTGGAGCAAAAGAAGATAAATGCTAGATTGACGACTCAACAAGACTCTCTCAATACTGTCGTGGCATAACTAGCGGAGCAACTTACATTGCTTAACAAAAATACTCAACAATTTCCGGCTCAACCGGAGCCAAACCCACGGAGCAATACCGACCACATCAATGCGGTAGTGGTGGCTACTACTAGGGGCGGGAAGGATACTACTCCCGCCATGGTTCAAACCAAGGAGCCTGTGGAGCAAATTTTGGCTGACAAGGAGACGGCAATTGAGGAGGAGTGCCCAAAAGGGCCGCAAGAAAGTGAAAATTCTAAAATTGTGAAGCCAAGCAAGGAGCGCACATATATGCCGCCAGTACCCTTCCCACAACAGTTGGCAAGAGCTAAGATTGAGAAGCGGCTAGCCAAATTACTTGAGTACTTGCAGGGAGTCAGCCTCAATATACCTTTCTTGGACGCTATTGTAGAGATCCCGTCATATGCCAAGTTCTTGAAAGACTTGATTTCGGGAAAGAAGAGAAAGGAGAAGATAATGCTCACCGAGCAAGGTACATGGTTCACCCGGAAGGAGAAGGAGCCCACAAAATTCAAAGATCCCGGAAGCTTCCGCATTCCATGCACACTTGGAGAAGTCCCGCTACAAAAGGCTTTGGTAGATTTGGGAGCAAATGTAAGCCTAATGCCCCTAAGTATGTTTAGGAAATTGAATACGAGGACCGACTTAAAGCCGACGGATATGAGAATACAACTCGCAGATGGTTGGGTCACTAGGCCGGTGGGAATTGCAGAGAACATACCGCTCCAAGTGCCGGGAGGAATTTGCTTGCCGTGTGACTTCATAATCATGGACATCAAGGAGGAGGGCGATACATCGCTAATTCTTGGACGCCCCTTCTTAGCCACCACTGGCGTGATAGTTGACGTGAGAGAGGGCACCTTGTCTTTAAATATTGGAAACATAGAGGTGGAGCTCCATATTCCCAAAGCAATGAAGAACATGCCTTGGACGGAGGATGTCGACTACGTGGACCTCCTCGATGGGGTGATTGATGAAGCTATACCACATTCTATTGGCGCCCTACACGATGATGGCTTCGAAGAAGGCCAACTTTCTAGCTATGGAGAAAAGTTGGAAGACCCGCCAGACCATTCCACGGTTGATGAAAAAGACGACGCTGATGTCGCAAGAATTAGGGAGCTATGCAAGCTCTCCACGGCCAACAATTTGAAGAAAGCTCTGTCGGATAAGAGATCGGCATCACCGGTGAAGAAAAAGAATTGTACAAGCTCAAGATTGGGGGACTTATCCCCCAACACTACCCATGATGAGGGGAAGCCGAGGAATGCCTACGAACATCAACAATTGAATACAAGTGTGCTTCCCGGCAAGTTTGACGGGCGCATCCCACATGCATCGAATATTGCGCACTAAACGAATATCTTAAGGGGTCGAGCTCAAGACCTTAAACGAGCGCTTGTCGAGAGGCAACCCGACGGTTTTTATATTATTCTTAGTTGAATTCTATTATTGTTTTAGATTTTTCTTAGTGTTTATAGTCTAGTGTCAATAAAAATCGTGAAAACGGGCTCTATTTTTCATGACAGGAGATGGAGAACGAGAACTCATTTACTTGGAGGATGACCATGGCAAGGGAGAGCACTCCAGGAGCACGCTCAGGCCTCAGGAGGAGGAATAAACTGACAGCGGACGAGAAAAACAGAAAGTGGCGCAAAAACAGAGAGTCGGCGCAGAAAACAGCAAGCCACTCGGCCGAATGAAATTTTCATTCGGCCGAGTGAAGACTCTACTCGGCCGAGTAGAGTACTGATCAGAGCAGATCCGACAGACCAACTCTCTGTAATTTTCTGTAGTTTACAGTATTTATTTGTCATTCGGCCGAGTGACTATGTTACTCGGCCGAATGAATAGTCACTCGGCCGAATGAATCTGATACCCTCCACGCTTTATAATCGCTGAGTGGCCTTGCCATTCGGCCGAATGGAACTTGTCCATTCGGCCGAGTCGTAACTATAGGGAAATTTCGAAAAAAAATTTAACGCCGAGCCATTCGGCCGAGTGAACGCGTCACTCGGCCGAGTGACCCAACTTTATATACCCAGCGGGTGAGGCTCGAATCCCGAGCACGCGAAAAATCCCAAATCAAACTGCTTCACCCGCTGCACCTTCGACTCCCCCGCACCCGAATCCGCTTCTCCTCACCCGAGCCGCCCCCACCGCCGTCCCCGACCGCCTTCCCTGGTCACCGACGTCCCGAAGCTGCCTGCACCCGCCGGCGCCGCCACCCCACTGCCGCACATCCCCCATTTTGCCTAAACTTCCTATTTCTTCTCCATTTCTCCAATCCATAAGCCCTTTAAGCCCAAAATTCAAATTAAATCGTATATATATCTATTATCCCCAATCTTCCCCATGTAGTGCTGATTTGTCTTCTTGCGTTTCAGGTTAGCTTGGGGGAGCTTGGAGGATATTCAGGATGCTTTAGAGCTCCGCAGAGGAGGCGATTCTTCGCACACTACACTCTTTTGCTCTCGCGTCGTGCTCAGGTATACTCGTTCCACATCTTCAGCACTTCGCATATTATTTGGGTGGGCACGACTCATGAGACACATGCCCCCATGGCTTAGGCCACGCACTCGGGAGCCCGCTTCCAAGCAAAAGAGGTCAGGTGATCATGGCTCCTCTTCTACTAGGGAAGACTCTCCTCCACCTAGCCCACCACCACTTACACAGCCGCCTCCTACCGCACCCATTCCACCACAGGCACAGCCCTCCCCCGCTATCGATGCGATGGGAATTACATTCAGAGATGACGCTCAGCGCGCCAGATTTGAGCGTATCTCCCATCGCTCCAGCGTACCCACTAGGTTTGTGCACCTCGCTGACTTTGAGCTCCTGGGGATACTAGAGGGGCTGCTCCAGTTGTATGACAACATGGGGTGGTGTGATTTCTTGTCGGTGTCGGCAGACATTTATATCCGCCCGACACTAGAGGTCCTTAGTTCTATTGACCGGACCTCTAGAGGATGATCCTTTCGTCTGATGGATCGAGAGTGCGAGGTCACTCTCGACATGCTTAGAGCATTCTTTCAGTCGCCCCCTATCCCAGACCCTGACCGTGCCTACAGTCCCACGCACATCCTACCCCCGTCATTCGACACGCATGCTTTTTGGACATGTATCACGGGCTCTCCCCTTGCCTTTGACCCTAGCCGGGCCAAGGCCTCCGCCGTCCTCCACCCATGCATCCGCATTGCACAGCGTCTTACAGCACCACTTTTCTTTCGAGGTATGAGCCGGGGACGTTGTCGACGCTAGAGCTCTACATGCTCTACGCGATGACACAATCACGGGCCTACGAGTGAGGAGGAGATGTTTTGGTCCCCGCCGTCGAGATAGATATTGCCAGTTGGTACATCGACTACATCATTATTTCTATCGGCGCTCGGACGCCCATCTATTGTGGCGGTCTGATTACCCCCTGGCCCTTTTGTGCGGAGTTGACCTCCCTGCTGGTTTCTTGAGACCCCCGGGCCCCACTTCTCTTTCCATAGATGCTATGGTCCGGATTAGGATGCTTCGTCCTCATGGTCAGCACCACTGGGTGTGGCTGCACGATCCCCATAGTGCCGATTATATGATTCTTCCGAGCCCTGCTCGGACGAATATTAGACCCACGGGCGGGGAGTGGATTCTAGCAATGGATCTCCTTATCCCCGTCGCGTACGTGCTTGAGCATGAGGGTGCTCAGCAGGAGCCCCTCCTTCCACCCCTTGACCCCGTAATACCCCAGCCTGCTCCCGATCTGTCTGCACCTCCCGACACCTCTATCCACACGTCTGTCAGTGTCGGGAGCACTTTAGCTGCATCCCACACCACCACCACTGTGCCCATATCCATAGATTCCATTTCTGCGGTGAGCCTCGAGCGTCTCCCCACCATTGTTGAGAGCAGCGAGCCCTCTTTTGCCTCCGCAGTGGAGACCCTTTCCTCTTTGAAAAAGAGCCCAAAAACGACATGTTTTATGCAAAAGGAAAAAGCTTTTCCTTATTGACTTATCCCCAAAAAGAGTCCCAAAAGTTCCCAGGATCCCCCGTGTTCTTTCTCAAATTTTTATTGACTATTTCGTCGCCAAAAACGCCGATTTTCTCAAATTTTTAGCCTAAAAAGCTTTTTCGTAGCTTTTATTATTGTTCCCCCAATATATTTTTTTGTTTTCTGCGGGCCTGAGGCCATGCGTACTGCCTGTGGGATTTAGGCCCAAAAAGGCTTTTTTTTTTATTTTTGGGCTTCCGGCCCAAATAGGGGCGGTGGCTAGGGTTAGCCGCCAGGCGGCGGCTGTCAGGAGGGGGGAAAGGCGGTGCCGCCCCCTTTAGAGGGGGCGGCGGCGTGTGGCGGTGCAAGGGCCGTAGTCCCCCTTCGGGGGGGCGTATTGGCGACGGCGAGGGCCGCAGCACCCCCCTTCGGGGGGTTTCATCGCGACGGCGGAGGCTGCCGTGCCCCCTTTGGGGGGGTTCGCCTCGTGGCGGTGGGAATCTGACGTACCCGGGGTATCGCTTCGCCATGGTCGGCGAGGACACCGAACCCCCCTTCGGGGGGGTATTGCTTCGCCACGGCGGCGAGAAATGCTGTACCCCCCCTTCGAGGGGGTTTCGCCTCTCGACGGCGGCGAGAACGCTGTACCCCCCCTTCAGGGGGGTTTCCCTATCGGCGGCGGCGAGAACACCGTACCCCCCCTTCGGGGGGGGTTTCGCCTTCGATGGCGAGAGACCGCCGTACCCCCCCTTGGAGGGGTTTCGCCTTCGACAGTGGGGAGATCGTCGTACCCCCCATCGGGGGGGTTTCGCCTGCGACGGCGAGGAGATCGTCGTACCCCCCTTCGGGGGGGGTTTCGTTTCGCCATGGCGACGATGCCTCCGTACCCCCCTTCGGGGGGTGCCTTGTGTCGACGGAGAAATCGTCGTACCCCCCTCTTCGGGGGGAGGGGGGTTAAGGCGGCGTAGGCAAGCTGTGTTCCCCCCTACGGCAGGGGGAAGCGGTTGCGGGGCGATCCGCGCCCCCCTACGGCGAGGGGGTTAGCGGTGGCAGGGGGATTTGGGTGGGGGGGAAAACAGATTTTTAGGTAAAAGATATGTCGTTTTCAAGGCGACAATCAATCCCCATATCGATCTTGCGAGATCAATGGGCGAAACTATCATACGTATGATAAAAACATTGTTTTTAGCGATTTTTACCTCTATATCCGTCCTCCCGATATAGCGACGGTTGAACGAAGCCCTACGCGGATGACGTCGCTCGATTGAGGAAGTCTTGCACCGCGCATGTGGATCTCCCGTCTCCTTTCACCTTCCCAACGATCGAAAAGAATTTTTGTAGAAAAATTTTTAGAGGCTCGTGCTGATAACGTGTTATGAATCAACTACTGGGGGAGGAGCCCACAGCTCTTTATTTATAGGCAATAGGGGAGAATACAAACATGGGCTACAATGATATTGGCCTATCTCTAGGATAGCCCAGAATCTCAACCAACATGGTTAAATAACCGTTCACAACATAAATTTATTTTTAGGCATGCTACATTATATATATTTCGAAATGATTGTAATTAAATCAAAACCCCACCAAAGTGGGCTTTATCGTGGCGATTACCCTTATTTCGATATATAAAAAAGCTACGGACATACTTTGTATGTAAATTTAGTGCCTAAAATTTTAAATTTAAATTTGTTAAGGAGGAAATAAATGGTTGTGTATATATATTTCCTTTAGGCCCAATTTTGTGTGTTAAATTAAGTTCATTCCGATTTTCATTCTTTAGGCAAATTCATTTATATATACATTTTGAAAATTTCTAATTTTTTGTAAAATTCCACCAAAGTGGGTTCTCCTATTAAAATTGTTATTATTTCGGAATGTAAACGGATTAAAATACATACACAGTATGATCAGTTGCCTGGATGAATTTTAAACGGATCGAAGGAGTAAATAAAAGGCTTTCATATATGTTTACATTTAATTTCAGTTTCATTTGAATTCAATTTTTGGGCACATTTGATTATATGTTCCAAAATAATTTTAATTATTACGGGATCCCCCAAAGTGGGCTCTACAGTTAAATTATTATTATTTCGGAACATAAACTGTTTAATACATACTTTTGTATGATTGGTTGCCTAATATTGAATTTAATTGGATTGAAGGATGAAACTAGAAGCTTTTATGTATATTTCTCCTCAAAGATAAATTTTGTATTAAATGTGCAAAATAAATTTAAATTCAAAGTTAATGGCATAAAACAATATATATATAGTTAGTTACATTATTCTTGAAGAGGATTATATCCCCACAGGTGTTGTTGGCATTGTTCAGGATGGTATTCCTGACATTGTTCAAGACAATAAATTCAAGATAATGTTGCAATTCCTCCCATTCAGGAAATTGTTCATAAGGACAAACTCTAGCACCTCAAAGCACTAATTTCTATTCAGGAAATCCATTAAAGAGATGACAAGTTCACTGTTAACATTAGGATGATGGAATTTCGACTTACATCAAGTGATAAAAGTTCTACATCTCTAAAATGGATTAATGCATTAATTAAGAAAGTCTTTGAATGATACTTAAAATCTTTTCTCATTGCCATAAGGTTTGAAACCTATTGATCGTAAATAGTTTTTTTATAATATCAAAAGGAATTCAAAAGGGTATTAAGAAAATATTTAAAGTGTATCACTCAAAGACTTTATACGGAAAAGAATGCATTAATTGTAAAGAGACTTTCTATTCAGTTTTCGTGAAAGACTTTGTAAGTTTATAATGGCATTAATAGAGCATTTCAATATTGTTAATGATATATTAAATTTCATTAAGTGATCACTTCGTTCGGTTTTGAGATGATGTTTAATGATGTTATATATCTTAAGTTTTGTAGGAGCATGTAATTTCTATAATATCTATATGGTAATGAATGTTAAGTTCTGTGGAAGACAAGTTTAGTCTCATTGATTACCCCGAGAATATACTTCAGAAGATTACCTATATCTCACCAATAGGAAGTCTAAAGTATGCTCAGTTTTATATGCATTTGGTTATTGCATATATTATAGGTGTGTTGGGCAAATTGTTAAGTTCAGGAGTATACCATTTGACAGCAGCCAAATGGGTCTTACGGTATTTATGGGGAACAAAAGGGGTTACATGCTCAAGGATCAGTAGTCAAAAAGGTTTGAGATCTTTTTGGTATACTGACTCTGATCATTTATTGGATGCAAAGAATGTGTGAAAATCTATGTTAGGCACCATCTACTAGAAGAGATGTAAATAGTCCTTTTTACATAGCCTCTTCTGACATGGGTTTAGATTTCATATCATATTATGTGACATCCAAATCATGAAATATATCTGCATATTTTGTCATTATGCTACAAATTAGGGATGTTGTTGCAACATCACACAATTTATTTAGTGACAATGAAGTCTGCAGTTTTATATTCCAGCAACAAAAGGAACTCGACAAAGTTTAGATATTCAGAGATCAAGTTCCTATTTTGTTGATTAATAATAGGAGTGTATAATTGTCTAATGAGCACATCGGAACAAACCATGTAATTACGGATCCGTTATAGTAAGGAAATGTCATCCAAAAGGTTTTATGAGCTAGCTACTCATATGGATGTCATTTCATTAAGAACATTCAATTTTGTGGGAGTTTGTTCTTTTGGGTGCTCATATGATAGACAAAATTAAGTCTCCAGCTTAAGCTTGAGGTTATTTTCTGATCAGAAATAAAGTTTTTGGTTTCAGTTCGGCTTCACTCCGATTTTGGTTTGTTTATGATCTCACTAAGGTTAAGGAGGATCAGTTGGAAATAGACATGTTAGATCACATTACATGTAATTTCCATGCTACACATCCACTTCATAATCTATGTCATTCTTTTGTATTAGCACGGTGACCACTGATGGGTGGAGTTGCAATTGCTGCGGCGAAGATCTCCTTGATCTCTTGCTAATATAATTGATGGACCGAATTGTTTTTTGACTCATTAAAGAAATGAAAATAAGTTAAGATCTTATTAGGTTGTATGCACTATGAAATATAATTATAAATTTTAGCATATAGCCCAAGTGGGAGATTGTTGGAACTTATCCAACAAGTTGGATCTTAATCCAACGTTGGGCTAATATGCGGTAAATAATTATATAAGTGCTACGCTTTCATATTAAGCCCAATATATTAATGATCTGGTTTTAATTAATTAAATGGGCTAAATGAGTTAAACAAATTGTGGGGCCTTTATGTGTAGAGACTATTGGGCTTCAACTCGTTGATGGGCCGAGTTGGAAACCCTAAGGCTATGGAGGCTAGCCTATAAATACTTGCGGTCTTGGTCCCTGAAATACACGAACAAAGTTGAGCCGTCTTTTCTACGTCCCGTCGCCAGGAGAGAAACCAGGAGAAAGCTAAACAGGTTCTCCAACGGTTGATTCGTGCTATTCTGGAAGATCGTCCGTTGCGTTATCGTCAGGATCTCTTTCAGATTATTAGTGATGGACTCAGGTACGCTTCCACTAAATCAGAGTATGCAATGATTTAAGATTCCGCATGTTATATATCTAGATCTATGTTGTTTGGCTAGAACGCATGTCGAGATCTTTAGTTTCTATATATCGAGCTCTATCGAACTATCAACCTTCAGCTCTGCATGGTCGACCGAAGTCGGCATCAAATCTAAGCTTCGTTTGGATTTGATTCTTCGATGGATCCGACTCTTAGTCACTTCGAGCCATCTAACTCCAGATCGACTTCTTCGATCAACTGAGCTTCGCCCAAGCTCATACCAAAGGACTGATCGATCTGTGCTCTCGACCGACCAACCAACCAAGTCGAGGCCGTCATGCCTCGTCGAAGCCGACATGGCTCGTATAACCTCGATGAGTGACTCACAGCATCATTCGAGCAAGGTCGAAGCTGCCATGGCTCAAACAACCTTGATGAACAACTCCCAGCATCATATGAGCAGGGTCGAAGCTGCCATGGCTCGAACAACCTCGATGAGCGACTCCCAGCATCATCCAAGTTTCGTCAAAACCCCTATGAACCTCCAAGATCGATGATCCAACGAGGCTCGACCATTGGAGTGCCTGTAATGCCCTACAAGCTACTGCACAAGTACTAGAGGGGAGGTGAATAGTACTTTAAAAATAACAAGGAGTATAATTCCTAATTATCGTGCAAACAACTACCAATCAATTTGCGGAAGCTTAAATTGATGACAACAACAAAATTAACAATGTTAACAATTGATATTACTGGGTTCAGATCCACCCAAGTCTCCCCGACTTGTTCCCGGTGATCCTACGTCCCAACCACCCGGATCCCCTCCGGATACTTAGGTTAGAAACCCTAACCCAAGATTTCCACTATGATATCTTGTGAAAAACCTTCACAAGATCAAATCATACAAGCAATGGCAATAGTGAATCCCACAACCCGGGATCACAACCTTCTCTCACAACCGAGAGAATCAAAAGCAATAAATGAGTTTATATGAAATAAACAACAACTTACCACAAACCCTATACCTTGAGTTTTCTTACCAAATAGGTGCAAGGAGGGATTTGAGGAAGAGGAAGTCACCAAAACCTAGCACCACTGAAATGAGCAGCAATGGGTGCCTAGGAATGATTAGGATACTTGAATCAAGCTAGAGCTTGAATGGCTCACCAAGAACAAACTTCTCTCAAGATGGATTCTAGATCTAGAAAGTGAGAGAATGGATTTCTTGTGAGGGAGAGAGCTTTGGAAATGAGTGAGAATCTCTAAATTTTTCAATCTCAATGAATCTATTAATGGCAGCTCTAACCTAGAGAGAAATGACCAAGCTTCGTATTTATAGAGTCCCATAAAAACGAGCTAGGTCAAATCCCAACGGATAGAAATCTGAAGCAATTAGTCGGTCAAAGAATAACCACTGACCGACTAGTTCATCAACTAGTCGGTCGGTCAAACAACATGGACCGACTAAGTGATGAACAGTGAACAGATTGAATTTCAGACCTAGAAATCAAGTCGGTCCAAGAAGACTGTCTGACCGACTAGTTTCACAACTAGTCGGTCGATCAGTGAACTTAGACAGACTAAGAGTTAAAAATAAATAGTCTGAATACAAATTGAGTTAGTCGGTTCAAGAACAAATGTTGACCGACTAGTTCATCAACTAGTCGGTCCCTAATGTAGTGCCCTGGAAAGCTACTGCACATGTACTAGAGGGGGGGTGAATAGTACTTTTAAATAATAGGGAGAGTTATTCCTAATTATCGTGCAATTAACAAACAACAATGCGGAATAACAACGATCAACAAGAATAAATGCAAACGCAAACAAATGGTTTAATGGGTTCGGATCCACCCAAGTCTCCCTGACTTGTTCCCGGTGATCCTACGTCCCAACCACCCGGATCCCTTCCGGATACTTGAGTTAGAAAACCTCTAACCCAAGATTTCCAATATGAACACTTGCGAAAACCTCACAAGTGCAATCGACCTACAATCGATGACCGTGACTCCCACAACCCGGGATCACGCAAAACCTCTCACAACCGAGAGTATACAATTCAAATATAACTGAAATGAAATGCTTACCAACAAAATACATATGCCTTGAGATTTCTTACCAAATTAGGGCAAAGAGGATTTCGATGGAGGAAGATGGCACCAAACCCTAGCTTCAAGAAGATGACCAGCAATGGAAGCCTAGGGTGGAGATGGTGACCTAGAATCAAGCTTCTAGCTTGAATGGCTCACAATGGAGAGAATCTCTCTTGAGGATATAGGACTCAAGAACTTGAGGGAGAGATTCTTGTGAGAAGAGAGAGCTTGGAAATAGAGTTGATAGCTCTTCTCTTTTGATCTGAAAATATCTCCAATATGTTGCTTAACCCCTTCAAGAAATGAATTAGGATTCTATTTATAGGGGCAAGGAAAAACGAGTTCAAAAAGATCCCAACGGCTCTTTTCTGAACCAGACTAGTCGGTCAAAGAAGGATCACTGACCGACTAGTTCATCAACTAGTCGGTCGGTGATACAACGTAGACCGACTAAGAGGTGAACAGCCAAAAGGTGAAGTTCCAGGCAAAGACAACTAATCGGTCTAAGAAGACTTGCCGACCGACTAGTTTCCCAACTAGTCGGTCGGTGAATGATGTTTGACCGACTAACGTCGAAATAGGATAGGTTGGCTTCAAGATGACTTAGTCGGTTTAAGAACAAATGCTGACCGACTAGTTTCTCAACTAGTCGGTCGGTAAACGTTCTTTGACCGACTAACTCAAAACAGTAGCTCAGGCTGAAAATGAGTGAACACAACTAATCGGTCTACGAAGGATTACTGACCGACTAGATCGTCATCTAGTCGGTCGGTGACTCTTCTTTGACCGACTAACTGTAGACATAGAAAGAGCTGAATTAGAGAATGCAAACTAGTCGGTTTAAGTAGAGTTTCCGACCGACTAGATCGTCATCTAGTCGGTTGGTGACTCTTCATGAACCAACTAACATGCACTAGAAGCCGAGGGAAAGAGCGATAGGCTTCGGGAAAGTTTCTAATGGCTTCTATGATAATCCTAGCTCTAAGATATGAGCGAAATGAAGGTTATAAGGTAAGTCCTACTCAAGGCTTAACATTCTAATCTATGAAGCTAGAAGACTATAAAATAAACCTTACGAGCCGTCTTCAAAGCTTCAATCTTCATTCCTCTTGACTTCAATATTGCTCCTTGAGCTTCAACGAAGCTCCAGGCACACGATCACGCATATTGAGAAGTCTTGAGACGTCGCTTTTGTTGAACGTGATATTTTGGCGACGATCTCCATAACTGCGCTCACAAACTGTTAGTTCATGATATATTTATGTTTGCTCATCATCCAAAACCAAATCCGGGGAGTCCAATACTCAACATTCTCCCCCTTTTTGGTGATGACAAACCAACATAAATAATAATCAGAAATAATGAACTAAATGAAATATACTTACTCCCCCTGCATTGATGACATATTAGTTCCATATGAAATAATAAGCACATACATCAAGCAGACGAGGAAAGTAAAAATGCAAATCCAATATTTGAGATTTAGGATTTGTAATCCATTTTTATATCTCAACTCCCCCTGAATCTAACATATCAAATTAGATTCATGGTAAATTATCATTTAGCACATGCCATTATTATGCCATTATTATATCTCTCCCCCTTTGGCATAATCCAAAAAGAGAGGGAGGAAGCCAATGACAATAAATCATGTCCAAATAATTCATTAAGCATGGGAGTCGAAGAATACGACCACGTTTCATATGACACCAAAATAAAATTCGAATAAAATCAAAGCGTGTCAATGAGACCATAATCGAAAATCGAAAACTTAAATCATCAAAATATCAAATGTAAATTCACTTATTGATGAAATGAATTTACTCTCCAATATCAACATTTATAGCTATTTTAGCGCATGGAAAACAATTCTATGTTTTCATACAACTAAAGCTATTGAATCAAAATAAATCGTCGTGCGACGAAATCAATATCAGAGACATACATAAAATGTGACAATACAAAGGAATGAACCACCAGAAGAGTGGTGCACATCATAGAATATCAAATGTCACAATATCGATCGACAATGAACATAAAGTAAAAGCACATCAAAACTAAGTGAAGTGTGCGATGAGAAGTGACAAGGTGATAAGAGTAATACGAAAATCATCATAATAACTTTTAAAACATGCCATGCCAAAAATAGATAAGAATTTCAAAGCATTTATGGCATTCACAATTCTATCATGCTAGGAGAAACAAAATGATACCAATGTAAAGAAGTAGATTTTAACCAAGCATGCATTCAACCCTCATGGATACAAAATGTAATATCATACTTACAACATTAAGCTCCCCCTACATTGGTGCATTACCTAAGCACCATCAACTCCGTTTGAATGAAAGTCTTCGCAAATCAAGGAGTTGGTAGGGTTGGTATCCCACGGTGGATTGAACCTAGAAAACTTCATTTTGGTATCCAAAAATCCTTTTGGATCCAATGGGTTAGACAACAAATTTGAAATACGAAATTAAAATAATTGTAACCCATGAGTTAATGTAATCAAAATCAAATTTATAAACAAATGCCTTGGTACCCATAACATGATCATAAACTCATGGTACCAAGCAATGAAAGGTTAAAGGAACTAACCCTTCGGAAACCAAGTCCAAGAGGAACTTGACTTCCCAACATAATCATCATTCAAAATAACATCATTAATATATGATTTCACATAAACATTCATAGCATCATCGCTAGTGTTCTTGGGACCCCAAATAGTGTACATTTTGGGAACCCTCTTCCTAGTGGTTGCATGCACAAAAGGTTGATTTCTATGTGGTGCATGTGGCCTAGGAGTATGAGATCTAGCAATAACATTATGATGAGCATGAGAATGATTATGAGAGAAGGCATTCACATGAGGATTAGATGTGTGAACATAAGCATTAGGATGTGCATGTGGGTGTCTCATATGAGTGTTCACACGTGCTCGTGGGTGCGGAGCATAAAAATCATTATTAGCATGCACCGGTGGAGTAGGATGTGTGTTCCTACGTGGCTTAGCATGTGAGTACAAAAATGCATGACCCCTCTTTGGAGGTCTACCCAAAGTGGGTTTCTTTCCAATCGGGGGTGTGTACGAAGTGGAAGCACTATTGGTAGGAGAACTACCAACGAGGTGTTTGCTCCCACTCGTCGAGGCATCGGATGTCGGCCTAACAAAGGTGGTAGGCGATTTGGATGAGTCTCCCATCTTATACCCCAAGCCAATGTGGTGTTTGGCCGGAAGCAAGTCATTTAGGATATTATCCAAATGGCCCTTACCTTTATTGAAATCATTGATACGGCCTAACGTGCACTCATACTTCTCTTTGAGAGAATGCAAAGAAGCATCCAAAGTGGATACTTGCGATGTGAGTGCATAAACACGTGATTTGAGATTCTTATTCTCAATACTCAAAGTTGAGTTTTGAGACGTTAAATCCGCTATCACATGTTCATCTGAATCCTCAACAAGAACATGCTCAAGTTGAGATTTGAGGGACTTCACCTCATTTCTCAACAAGCCATTATGAGTAAGCAAACTTGCTTTCTCATTGGCGAGAGTCTCAACAATGGTGTCATTGTTGGTGATGGTAGACTTAGGAGAGGTTTGGAGGCTAACAAGTTCATTTTTGGTCTTATTATATCTATCTACTAATTTAGTAAATTTAGACCAAATTTCTTGGTTTGCTAACCTCATTTCATCAATAGTAGGTTCTCCACTTTCATTCTCGCTACCATCCTCGCTTTCATCCTCGCTTTCATCGAAGGATGACTTTCGATCTTTTGCCTCATTAGCCATGAAGCAGAGTTTTGCTTTCTCCACTCTTCCATCATCCGACTCTCCACTTGAGGAATCCTCTTCGGAGTCGGTGAATGTGCCAACAAGTCCTTTCTTGTACTTTCTCGACTTGTCGTACTTCGATGCTTTCCCCTTCTCCTTGTGTTTGTAGAGAGGACAATCCGGTTTGATGTGTCCTGGCTTGTTGCATTTATAACACACGGGAGTAGAAGCATTAGTCGAACTAACTTTAGATTTATTCAAAGATATACCTTCTCGGAGGAATCGATCGAACTTCCTTGCCATACGGGCAATGGATTCCATGTCCAATTCGTCTTCCGATTCTTCATCATCGGTAGATGGAGCGGCCTTGAAGGCAATCGTCTTTTTCTTTGGCTCATCTTGCTTCAAGTACGCTTTCATCTTTTCCTTCATTCGGATCTTACTATCCTTGCGTACCTCGTAAGACAACAAGGTACCCATTAGTTGTACGACGGTATATTTATTCATGTCATTACCTTCCTCGATGGCGAAGGTACGCTTTTCCCAACATGATGGAAGACCATCGATAATCTTCGCGACTTTCTCTTTTTGGGTATAGACCTTCCCAAGAGCTTCCAAGTCGTTTGATATATCCACGAAGCGAGCGTAATATTCCTTCATGGTTTCGCCCTGCTCCATATGAAACAACTCAAATTCTTTATTAGCAACGACGAGTTTAGAATCTTTTACCGTACTCGATCCTTCGTGCAATATGAGGAGTTGGTTCCATATTTGATATGCACTCTTACATGTGCATATCTTGTTGAAGTCCTCGGGCTCCAACGCACAATTCAAGGCATTCATGGCCTTGGCATTTGCTACTTCCGCGGTGACCTCCGCGGGAGTCCACTTCGCGAAATTTTCTTCGGAAGGCTCGACATACTCCGTCATGGTGGCTCTCCATAGTGAAGCGCTCCGGAGGAAAATTTGCATCCGGCATTTCCAGTACCCGTAGTTGGTACCGTTGAAGTGTGGAGGCCTGACGGAGGATAGTCCTTCCATAACTGAAGAAGCTCCATCGCGGTTCCTGAAGACGTTGTAGTCGTTGTTCGTCATAGCTTTGAACTTTGGCTATGTGTAGCTTTGAACTTGGCTCTGATACCAATTGTAGTGCCCTGGGAAGCTACTGCACATGTACTAGAGGGGGGGTGAATAGTACTTTTAAATAATAGGGAGAGTTATTCCTAATTATCGTGCAATTAACAAACAACAATGCGGAATAACAACGATCAACAAGAATAAATGCAAACGCAAACAAATGGTTTAATGGGTTCGGATCCACCCAAGTCTCCCCGACTTGTTCCCGGTGATCCTACGTCCCAACCACCCGGATCCCTTCCGGATACTTGAGTTAGAAAACCTCTAACCCAAGATTTCCAATATGAACACTTGCGAAAACCTCACAAGTGCAATCGACCTACAATCGATGACCGTGACTCCCACAACCCGGGATCACGCAAAACCTCTCACAACCGAGAGTATACAATTCAAATATAACTGAAATGAAATGCTTACCAACAAAATACATATGCCTTGAGATTTCTTACCAAATTAGGGCAAAGAGGATTTCGATGGAGGAAGATGGCACCAAACCCTAGCTTCAAGAAGATGACCAGCAATGGAAGCCTAGGGTGGAGATGGTGACCTAGAATCAAGCTTCTAGCTTGAATGGCTCACAATGGAGAGAATCTCTCTTGAGGATATAGGACTCAAGAACTTGAGGGAGAGATTCTTGTGAGAAGAGAGAGCTTGGAAATAGAGTTGATAGCTCTTCTCTTTTGATCTGAAAATATCTCCAATATGTTGCTTAACCCCTTCAAGAAATGAATTAGGATTCTATTTATAGGGGCAAGGAAAAACGAGTTCAAAAAGATCCCAACGGCTCTTTTCTGAACCAGACTAGTCGGTCAAAGAAGGATCACTGACCGACTAGTTCATCAACTAGTCGGTCGGTGATACAACGTAGACCGACTAAGAGGTGAACAGCCAAAAGGTGAAGTTCCAGGCAAAGACAACTAGTCGGTCTAAGAAGACTTACCGACCGACTAGTTTCCCAACTAGTCGGTCGGTGAATGATCTTTGACCGACTAACGTCGAAATAGGATAGGTTGGCTTCAAGATGACTTAGTCGGTTTAAGAACAAATGCTGACCGACTAGTTTCTCAACTAGTCGGTCGGTAAACGTTCTTTGACCGACTAACTCGAAACAGTAGCTCAGGCTGAAAATGAGTGAACACAACTAATCGGTCTACGAAGGATTACTGACCGACTAGATCATCATGTAGTCGGTCGGTGACTCTTCTTTGACCGACTAACTGTAGACATAGAAAGAGCTGAATTAGAGAATGCAAACTAGTCGGTTTAAGTAGAGTTTCCGACCGACTAGATCGTCATCTAGTCGGTTGGTAACTCTTCATGAACCAACTAACATGCACTAGAAGCCGAGGGAAAGAGCGATAGGCTTCGGGAAAGTTTCTAATGGCTTTTATGATAATCCTAGCTCTAAGATATGAGCGAAATGAAGGTTATAAGGTAAGTCCTACTCAAGGCTTAACATTCTAATCTATGAAGCTAGAAGACTATAAAATAAACCTTACGAGCCGTCTTCAAAGCTTCAATCTTCATTCCTCTTGACTTCAATATTGCTCCTTGAGCTTCAACGAAGCTCCAGGCACACGATCACGCATATTGAGAAGTCTTGAGACGTCGCTTTTGTTGAACGTGATATTTTGGCGACGATCTCCATAACTGCGCTCACAAACTGTTAGTTCATGATATATTTATGTTTGCTCATCATCCAAAACCAAATCCAGGGAGTCCAATACTCAACACCTAAACGTTCTTAGACCGACTAACGATAAACAGTAGCTCAGGAGAAAATTGGCATGAACAGAGACTGTTCAACTAGTCGGTCTAAGTAGCATCACTGACCAACTAGTTCACTAACTAGTCGGTCGGTAAGTCAACATGGACCGACTAAGTATAAACAGTAACAAGGCAAGTTCAGGGAATGTTCAACTAGTCGGTCTAAGAAGCATCACTGACCGACTAGTTCACCAACTAGTCGGTCGGTGAGTCAACATGGACCGACTAAGTATGAACAGTAAAGAGCATGAAGTTTAGAAAGCAAACTAGTCGGTCCAAGAAGCTTTGCCGACCGACTAGATCACCATCTAGTCGGTTGGTTCTTCTTCTTGAACCAACTAACATGCACAAGAAGTCCCGAATCGAAGCGCGATGCTTCGGGAAAGATTGTATGGACTTCTACTAAGATCCTAGATCTAAGCTATGAGCGTTATGAAGATAGAAATGTAAGATATACTCAAGGCTTAACATTCTATAGATCGAAACTAAAAGACTATAAATAAAACCTTAAGGAACGGTCTTCGAGAGCTTCGATCAAATCTTCATGACTTCCAAAATGGTCCAAAAGCTTCAACGAAGCGTTAGGCATTGAATACGAGCTTTGAGAAGTCTTGAGATGTCTCTTTGAGTGTTCTCGTGAATTTGGCGACGATCTCCATAACTGCGCTCACAAATTGTTAGTTCATAAATTATTTATGTTTGCTCATCATCCAAAACCAAATCCTGGGGAGTCCAATACTCAACAGTGCCCACCAAACTCTGCTCTTGCATACTTACGATGACTTCATACATGAACTCCCATCAAGCTGTCGAGCCTCATCAACAGCCTCCAGATCTCATCGAAGCTCAAACCTCATCGAAGGTCGAACCTTGCTGTCGAGGTTCATTGAAGCTCGACCAGAGCCTCTGGGTCTCGTCGAAGCTGGACCTTTACTGTCGATGCTCACTAAAACTCGACCATCGATCTGACGAACTCTGACCATCGGCAAGCTTTGTTCTCCCTCGCTGCCGAGCTGCCCCTTTTTAAGTCATTAGTTGATGAGCTACTTGGAGTGCTTCCGACTGAGCATGTCGGACTAGATCAACCTTTGGTTTCCATCCGGCAAGCTGAATTCGGGGGAGTTCCCTCTTCCAAGCATTAACAGATTTCTGAGCTAAGTCTGAGGCCATCAACCCATGCTACGACCCAATACCTAGCTCCACTCCGATCGAACTAAGAGAACAATGACAGGGAATATAGTTTTTCCTTTTCTCTTTATCAATTTCCTTTACTTTCAATTTGATTAAGAGCTTTTTCCATGTCTCCCTTGGTAAGCTTCGCTGAACACGTCGACCCATCATAGATCGACGAATAGGAACATCGACCCAGTCGAGCACAATGATCCGATGAGGCTCAGTCCCAATCAACTGCAGGCACCACATTTTCTCGCCTTTTCCAAGCACGATCGGAACTTCAACTCCATCGTCCCTCTGTGAGGCAAGAACTATGGAAGACTCAAGCTTAGCCTCAGTAAGACCCAAACTCATCTACTCTAAAACCTAGACATCCGATCTTCAGTGAAACGATTCGTGGCATCGGGTCCAATGTGATGGTCTCGAGGCTAACAAAAGCTCCGACCAAAACTTTGTCATTCCTTTTGCAATCACTATTTCGATTTAATTTTTTTTCCGATAGGAAAAAAGAATGACGAGCACATTTGATCCATCGCAAATCACATTGAGCCAACATTAATGCCTGACACAAATTGCTCGGAGATGAATCAAATGTAAAATCAAGTTGTAAATTGAATGTTTGGGACATCAACCAAGCTCAAGCTCATTCCAAAATTCACGGTACTAAAGCATGCCCCTGCCATGAGGAGGCTGCCACTTATCAAATGTGCATGCAACCCCTTGAATGCCTATCGAATTGGGATCCTCCGGGACTCCACCTCCTCGATACTCGGATATGACCATGCCAAGCCACTTCCCGAGTTCCAAGCTCTGGGGGGCCAACCTCTGACCAGGCATCAGAAAATTGTTGTCCAAATCTTATCAAATCTTCGAGCTCCGAACCAGCTCGCCGAGATCCTTTGCAGAGTCAAGATGAAACCACAACAGGTCATTTCTTTCTATACCTACTCCGATTACAACTTGAAATAACGGTAAATTTTTCCGACGAATCCTTGCTTTGAACATTTTCTCTCCTACCGGTGGGATGAATTTTATACTCATGGTCGCCCTTAAGGATGCTTTGCGGGACGAATGCAAATCCATTAATACGGCTTCCCATCAATCCGGCCATATCCTCCTAGCCAAAGCCAACTCTGCCTCGATTCTTGGCATCAACGTCCACATCAATCCATCAATTGGAAGTAACACACAATGTGAAAATGACCTATCCGAGGCAAAGGCAATTCAAGCGAGAGGACGAGAACGATCCAATATCATCGCCAGCCGTAAGTTGAGTGACCAACCTCTCACAACTGAATGACTCGACTTTGTCATCGGTCATAAGCCGAAGGGGCCACGTCCCTCGTAATAGAATGACCTTCATCGTTAGTTGTACGTCGAGGGGCCAACCCCTCGAACTGAACGACTCGACTTTGTCGTCAGTCTTAAGCTGAAGGGGCCATGTCCCTCGCAACCAAACGACCTTTGTCGTCAGCCTAAGCTGAGGGGCCAACACCTCACAACTGAATGACTTGACTTTGTTGTTGGTCATAAGACGAAGGGACCATGCCCCTCGCAACCGAATGACCTTTGTCGTCAGCCGTCAGCCAAGGGGCTAACCCCTTACAACTGAATGAATCGACTTTATCATTGGTCTTAAGCCGAAGGAGCCATGCCCCTCTCAACCAAACGACCTTCATCGTCAGCCATAAGCCGATGAGCCAACCCCTCGTAAGTAAACGAATCGACTTTGTCGTCAGTCTTAAGCCGAAGGGGTTATGCCTCTCGCAACCAAATGACCTTCGTCGTCAGCCGTAAGCCGAGTGACCAACCCTTCGCAACTGAACGACTTGACTTTGTCATCGGTCATAAGCCAAAGGGGCTACGCCCCTTGCAACTGAACGACCTTCATCGTCAGCCGTAAGCCGAGAGACCAACCCACTGCAACTGAATGACTCGACTTTGTCGACGGTCTTAAGCCGAAGTGGTCATGCCCCTCGCAACTGAACAACCTTTGTCGCCAGCCATAAGCCGAGTGGCCAACCCCTTGCAAATGAACGAATCGACTTTGTCGCCAGTCATAAGCCGAAGGGGCCACACCCCTAGCAATCGAATGACATTCGTTGTCAGGCGTAAGCCAATGGCCCAACCCCTCGCAACTGAATGACTCGACTTTTTCGTCAATCATAAGCTGAAGGGGTCATGCCTCTCGCAACCGAATGACCTTTGTTGTCAGCAGTAAGCCAAAGGGCCTATCCCTCGCAACCGAATGACTCGACTTTGTAGTCGGTCATAATCCGAAGGGGCCACGACGCTTGCACTCGAACGACCTTCGTCGTCAGGCGTAAGCCGAGGGTCCAGCCCCTTGCAACTGAACGACTCGACTTTGTCATTGGTCATAAGCCAAAGGAGCCATGCCCCTCGCAGCCGAACGACCTTTGTCGTCAACAGTAAGCCAAGGGGCCAACCCCTCGCAACTGATCGACTCGACTTTGTCGTTGGTCATAAGCCGAAGGGGCCACACCCCTCGCAACCGAACGACAATAATCGTCGTTAGCCGTAAGTTGAAGGGACCAATCCCTCGCCACTGAAAACATCAAATTTTGTCGTCGGTCATAAATCGAAGAGGCCACCCCATCGCAGCCAAACAACAATTCTTGTCGTCGACCGTAAGCTGAAGGGGCCATCCCCTCGCAACTGAACAACATTCCTCCTCATTGACCGTAAATCGAAGGGACCTTCTCTTTCATAGTGAACGCCATTCACATCGTCGGCCGTAAATCGAAGGGGCCACCCCTTTCTAACCGAACAACGTCTGTCATTGACCATAAGTCGAAGAGGTCACCTCTTCGATACCCGACTAATCGACCAAAGTTTATTCTTCCTCTTTGTTAAGCACATTACCCGACCTTAACCTTCACAAATGGTTGAACTCGGGCAATGGGGTTCATTGTTGAGTATGTGGGCCCAGCCATGAAGCAAATCGATAAATTCAACATGCTGGACTAAGATTGCCTGTGGCCCAAAGCATTTGGGTTGAATGAGTCACCCAACCTCTCTCATAACCCGTAGCATTTGGTTTGAATGAGTCAAACCCTCCTCATGAAGAGCCATGAATAGCTTTAATAATGGTGGCGGTTACATCCCATGATGGACCAATTCAATAGCCACTAAATGAGTAATAAAGTTCTGTATTCATGGGGGAGTTATGGGGGAAAAGGCCACTTAAAGAGGGAAGAAGTTACTAGTCAAGGAGGGGGATAAATAGTCCAAAGGACAATGAGAGAAGAGGGCTAGCTCTCCACAGATGGCTACGTACTAAACTACACTCAACAAGATTCCAAAATCTTCCTCTTACATTTTCCTCTTTTATCTTTCTCAATATTTTTCATCCATGAAAAATGAACTTGAGCGTCGGAAGGGATTCGACCGGGCCCTAACCCCGACCCCATAACGATCTTCTTATGTTGCAGGAAACTGGAGATATCGTGAAGCTAGGCTAACATCCATCCGTGGAGTCAAATTCTAGCTCTCCATGATCCGGAGACTCTCGTTCACGGATCCCATAACCATCGCTGACAAGGCTCTATCCCGAGAAAGGAGTCATCTTTAGGCCAATTAACTATTGAGCTAATTTCACATCAACAACTGGGAAACCAACTTCAATCGTCTGTATGCACAAGTGCGTAACTTGCCAAAATGAAAGATCTGGGCAAGTGATGGACATGCGACTGTAGAGGTATAGACATGCACATGTGCCATGGGCAGGCGCCTGTAAAACCTAAATAGTGCACATGGATGCACAAGTGCATAAGTTGATAGATCTTAGGATCTTTATGAAAGAGAAGACAGTCGACTACAAGTCATAGGCGACTGAAACTAGCTAGATAGTTGCATGTACTTTGTATAGCAGTCACATGTTGAAAGTTAGGAATGAAAAACCCCAAAACCTATGTCAAAACATTTGCATTACAGACGACTGCAGAATAATTCTCAGGAGCCTGTATGGAGACAGGCGCCTGCATTTTGTTCTTCAGTCGCTTATTGAAAATCCAGAATGTACAGTAAAGTGAATGAAGAGTTGGAGTCCTAGGAAATGGGTTCTAATGACTTCCTAGGCAAGATAGAGTGAAGTATGTGAGCTGAAAGATGGTTCTAATACAAAGCTACATTCTAATCAAGAGAAATAAAAGCATAAAAAGATTTACATTGAATTTGGCTTCTCTTCTTTCTCTTGAATGGCCTTGAAGTCTTTGAAGCTTCTTTCTTCAACCAGATCACCCAATCTTCAATTCTTTGAGCTTTGATTGATCTTGATAGTCATCCATTGCTATTTGATCTTCATGATTAGCTTAGTCAACGAATTAACTGCATGGAGGGGATTAGTCACAAGTATTTATGTTTGCTCATCATCAAAATCAAGTAGGGAGAAGTCCAATACTCAACAGAGTTCATAGTCGACTGTCACTTTTCAGGCACCTGGACTTTTCTCTTCAGTCGTCTAAATGCACAAGTGTGAAAGTTGCATTTTCTTTGCTACATTCCATCTCATGTGACTGTCGCCTGACAAAGTCTTTACATGTGCCTACACATTGTACATGCGCCCGTGTAGTCTTCTACAGTCGCTTGTCCTGGCTCAGATTATAGCCGTTGGGATTATATCCAGCCATTAATCAGTCGACTGTCCACTCTTCAACGGTCGCCTATTGTTGCTGTAAAATCCCAGATTCCAGCCGTTGCAGATTTGTTTATTTGGCTTCTAGCTTGGATTTTATGGGATTTTAGTGGCTTCATATATATAGGAGATGTGTTAGTTCATTTAGAACACTCGGTTAACATTGAATATCTTAGAGATTCATTCAGCCACTCCTAATCTCTCATTTCCCTTTTAGAGCTCTAATCATGTTCATGCTTTGAAGCTAGCTCAAGGGAAATCCTTTAAGTGCAATCAAGTTCATCTCATCACTTGGAGATCATCTTCCATGCATTCATCTTGATATTGAGTAAGTCCATCTCAATGCATATGTAAGAGTAATTTGTTTCATTTGTTTTCTTGAAACCATAGATTTCTTTGTAAGAGCCGGTTCCTCTCTTTATGAGAGGTTAACCCTTGTGTAGGGTTGGCTGAGTACTCTATGTGTAAGAGTTAGGTTCTTTCTATGTGAGAGAACAAATCCTCTATGTGAGGTATTTCTGTGTGAGATTGTAAAAACTACTTTGTGTAGGATTATAGTGAATATTTGGTGTGGCTGGATGTACCCAAGTTGGGGAACCAGGGTAAAATATGTGTGTTAGCATTTGCTTGATTGTGTTGTTTAAATTCCTCTTGCACTAATAATTCCGCATTTGCAAGTTTAATTTTTAATTACACGATTATTGATATTACTCTATTCACCCCCTAGAGTGTTTATTGTTAGTAGTGCAAGGCATAGATGGTCCTTACAACCTCGTCTCTCTCGGCAAAGTATTGTTTGCTTTATTGAGTTGCTATTCGGAATTGGCTATTACTAGTAAGGTGGATGGTTTTTGGTTTTTCCTCTGCTGCTGTTTCTACTGCTCCGGCTCCAGCTACGTCTTCTTGAGGTATCCGTTGGCTTACTGTGGCTCAAAGAGGGAGAACAAGATTCTGTGTTTTTGGTGCACTTTTGCCCGTGCTTGGGTTGTGCCACACAATGCCAAGGGGGGAGATTGGTGGGTTGATTTTTTTGATGTATATTTGCATTAATGGCACTAGGTCTGGGTTGTTTTGGTTATGGATTTTGAACTGTTTTTGCATAGTTTGTGAGGCCATGTTATGACTCATGTTATATGACATCATTCATGACACGCGGGATTCGACTGTAGGATTTTTGTTTCAGAATTTCCAGATGGATTCGACTGCATGATCTTTGGTGTAGATTTTCCAGATTTATATTATCGCTTATTATCACGACCAGAATTTATTATTTCCTATTGTCACCCAGAATCTCGCTCAGAATCTGGTCGTTGCCTAATTTGTTGGGAGGAAATAACTGCTGAGATTAATTGGTTCTATTTACCTAAAATATTTCCTTAATTTATGGGCAGAAAATCCGCTTGAGATATTATAGAACTGTTTACCCGAAACAGTTCCTTGATTGGTGAAGCTTGATAAAAAAGGCTCGCAAGCAGTTTCGGCTAGGGTTAACCTTTTAGAGATTGGTTCATCATCCTAGGAAGGAGGCTGATGGCTACGAAAGAAGGGATCAAATGGTGTTTGATTCAGGTCAGTTTTCGCTAGGGAATCTTGCTGTGATTACTCCCCTTTCTCATTTTGGTGAATGAGGCGGATGGCTATGAAGGTAGGGATCAAAGTGAGTTTGATTCAGGTTGCAAGGGGATCTTGCTATTGTGTTGATTGGAATCACCTATTATGGTTGTATTGAGAGGGAGGGTGTTCTCATAATAGAAATTCTATCATAGTGTAACATTAGTGATTGTAATCGTCTTTAAAGATAGCAGAGTATCTTTTCTGGGCGTGGCCCTGCAGATGTATGTGTGCGCACCGAATTGTGTTACCAACTAATTGTGTAACTGTTGTGTGTTCTTTGTGCTTTTCATATTGCTTCAAATTCTGTGTGATTGAATCATAGGTATTGACCTAACACATTTTAATCAAATATTTAGACAATCAAGCACCTACAAATTAAGACATAAACGGTTACAATCTTTGATTTGCTTCTACTTCCTAAGGCCTGCCATCTTCTCTCTCCCCTCTGCTGCATTAGAACGCTCTTCATATGGAAACTTCAAGATCTCTCTCTCTCTCTCTCTCTCTCTCTCTCTCAACATTACAAGTTGAGAGAAATTCAACGTCGATTTGCGCGGTTACCTTAGCAAACAATTCGATCAGAATGCCGAAAAATGAGTGTATGCTGCCGGCTGATGAATCATATGTAGGTGTGCTGTGCAGTTGCCGTCCTCTGAGATCATGCTCCTGTATCAAATCAAAGTTGATCTAGTCATTGATATTTCAATCCTTAAGCTTGCTCAGAATAGTTTTTAGTGAAGCATTTTAACTACCCGGCCGCCTACATGATAGGCTTAGTATCAAGTGAACAGGCAAGGCAAAAAGCTTACTCGCGAGGACGAGATGCCCACAAGGAGCTGAGGGCACGGAGGCGGCCGTAGTACTCTCCGATTGCCAGAAAACACCTTGCGGCCTGTCGAATCGTTAGTATGCGGCGCAACTGGTGCAGAGTTTGCTGCCTCAAATTATCGGCCTGCCCTTTGAAAAATAATCATTTCAATTACTACGAAAATTTGACGAACAACGGGTAATTGTCAAAATAAAAATTATTCTCAGAAATATGCGTTATGATACCATTGGTCTCAGAATAAAAATTATACATTGAAGTAAATAATCATCATTGGCCTACCAAGGGAAATGGTAGGGTGTGCAAACTTGAACATTATACTGGGCATATGGCGCTACTCAATTATGTAAAGGCTGGCTTGTTGCATCCTTTTCATGCTACTATTCATGGATAGCAACATGTGCAACTTTTTGTGAGACACTAAACATATAGAAATGGAAGAATATAGCTTTTGATTTTGATGGGTTAGTAAGTACTGAAAGAAGAAACAAAAGTTAGAGAAAGGACAATGTAAAATCTAAATGATAAGAAAAGGACAAAGGACTGATACAGAAACATTTTACAATGTCTGAAAAGAAAATTATACAATGAGAACCATTGCTTTACTTTTTTTTTCAGAAAGATAAAGTTATATTTCTAGTGGTTATAAAATTGGAACATTCATAGCATTAGCTTCAAGAGATCTATAGAATTAGTTACCTGTATAACAAAGCCTTCAAGGTTGGACAATTTTCCCAGAGCCATTGCCATATGACCAATGTAATCCCCTGCATTGGCACCAATATAATTGAGAGACCCGCCGGATACCGTGTCGGCCAACGACCGCCGCAGCTGCTCCAGGCCCTGCGAGAGGGCCTCCTCGGCCTGCTGCAATGATCGCTGCAGGCCGCAGATCCCCACCAGCTGCTGCTCAGTCAGCGGATCCAGCTGTGGCATCAGAATCTATTGCACATATAACACCCAATCACATATTTAACTAACACCAAACATTTCGCCTCAATTTGTAACACACAGACACTGGTCACCTTTAGCAAATCGGATGGTCTGAACCCACCCATCCAGAGGTAGCAGCGCTCGGCCGGAGTAGTCCACAGCCCGGCGATGACACGGAGCACATCGGACTTAGCCGCGATTCCCTTCAGCTGAAACATCTCGTCGTAATGGGCGATGCATTCGTCCACCACGACCCCAAGATCGCCATCCGGCAGGTGGGCCTGCAAGCCTCCCCGGAGCTCGGCCATGTGCTTGCAGTTCTCATCCAGCCATCGAGCGTATTCGGTGTCGAACATAGCTGCACCTGCTCTCCATATGCAATTGCAACTTACACTAACAAAGATTTGATATGACAAATTTCAGCAAATTTGGTTCATGTAATTACCCGAGCTGATATTTCCACCTGCATTGCCAGCTCCTAACAAGAGGCCCTAATCACCACCAAAGTTTTGAGGAGGATCAGCATCCGAAAATGGAATTAAAATGGAGTATAAATTAATAATTAGCGTTGACATACCACCTGTGATCTTGCTCTTTGTAGATCCTGTTCTAACCGAGCAAGCTTCATTCTACTGGATTCAAGCTCCTGTACATATGCCTGTGTTGAATTAAAGAAGCTGTGATATGCGCGATAGTTTTCGTATAGGAAAACAAAATGAAAATTACTGGGAAAAACAAAAAAACACACACCTTCTTTCTGAGCCTGCTTTTCTTCGCGGCCTCTCTATTCTGAGATAAGCGTCTCAGGGTCTGTGATTCAAAAAGCAAGGATTTTGTTTAATTTTCAGACGATCTTGAACAATTTTCTTGTTATTAATCCATCCTGTAGTAGCATTTCCTCAAACTTTTCACCACATATGTTTAAAAAATTCTCATATGTATCATTCAAGCATTTTCAATTGTAATAATTACAGGACAAAAACAAAAATACGAGTAAAGAAGCAAAGCAAGATATAGTGCTAGCTAGCTATGATTAGGATAATCCTTATCTTATGATTGTTTATGGTGATCAAGTGGGATGACCAACAGGTCCCATACAGCAGCTGTGAAAAATACATGCATTTGCCTACTTGCCTTGCCTTTATGTGTGCATGAAAATTCAATACACATACATATAAAACATATTTACATGCATGATCATATATACATGGCTATAAGTTGTGTGTGTGCAAATGTGACTCTTTAAATAATTATTTAAGTAGGCGTTCAAATGCACACTTTGTACCGATTTATGGATGATTCTGTTCTGCTTATTGCGATCTACATATCTTAAAATTTTTATTTATATATATAAAAAATCTTTTAATGTGTCTTTGTCATTCATTATTTGGTTAGAAAACTTAACAATTATGCAAATGACATCACTTGATTAACTATTAAAAGTGTCTAAATCATGTGATTTTTCATAGGAAATAATTTTAAAGCATGATGATGAATGGAATGGATCAATTAAAAGTATCTCACTTATGTAATTTTAGATCGATTCTTTACATAATTATTTAAGAAATCACCTTTAAAATACAATTTCCAACAAGTGCAATGAGAGATTGGGGAGACAGTTTTTCTCACAACCATGGTATCTCGAGCCTTTCAATTTTACTTTGTAGTTGAGCCAGCCGCCCTCCTCTAAAATATAAAAATATACAAGGAAATGATACTTAAATTAACAAGTGGTGAGGCTTAATTTCACAAAACTGCCTCCTACTTTTGCTGAATTCCAAAAAACTAACTCTTACTATAGATATAATCGCAAAGCTACATCGTACTTGACGGCCGCTTGTTTGACGTGAGCACGTGATGGTCAGGTGTCAAGTAATGCCTAAAATACCATTTGACTTACTTTTATATGTTTTTGGGTGTTATTATAATTTCAAGAGGAAAAGTGTGGATAATTTCGTCAATTCATTTTTTTGTTAACGAACTCTATGGGTTTATCGAAACATAATAAGTTCGGTATAGTTTTGTAATTTTATCATAGCGTTACTACAATGGGCCGACTCTCGGAGCGAGCAAGGACAACTCGTCAAAATAAAGAAGCCCAAAAGGAACGTGATGTTCTGGCCCAAAAAGCCCAAGAAGCCTCCCCAAGACCAACCGCCTACTCAGTCAAATTCAAGACACGTTTGCCCGTTGAGCTTCCGAGCCTCAAGTAATCGGTTAATAGTGGGCTTGATAGTAATTGCGGAGTAAGTGGATAGCGGTTATGGCCTTTTTTCATGAATAATCATGCCACCATTAAAACGAAGCCGTTGTATACTAATGGCACAGAAGGAAAATCCTTACATATAAATAGTCAAACGATGATGGGACAGGAGGAGGCTCCAGAGTTACTAAACACTAAGTTACTCTGACAACTCAAATTACTTCTTCCACTTTATATTTCTTCTACCATACCTCGGTGTGACAGTGACTAGACGACCTCCCAATAGGTCGGACTTGGCTGCCTCGAGCTCTCTTTAAGTCTCTTACTGAGGTGATTTGGGTCGGAACGTCGATCCGACCCTTCTGACGGTTTCTCTGTGTTGCAGAAAGTCAAACATAGAGTTAGGTCGAGCTTCATCCGATAGCTCGAACTTAGCTCCTAGACTCTCGTATCTAGCCTCTTTCAGGTCCAGCTCATTTGCTGACGAAGTGTGACGTCATCTAAGGTATCCTCGTCAGTTTCATTTTACTGTGAGACGAATTCACCCGTCAACACATAGTAAGATGTATTTTTTGGAATTCAGCAAAAATAAAATATAGGTTTGCGAAATTAAGCCAGTGGTGAGAGATTGGGGGTAAAATGAAATAAAGAAAAGCAAACAATGGGGATTATAAAACTAAGGATGTTAAAGCAGGTTGTGTTTCTTTTAAGAATGATTAGCAATTTTTAACATCATATCAAGACAAAAGCAATAAAATTCTTAAGTAGATCTAAAGATTAGACAACAAAGATAACAAAGAGATTAGTTTGTTCTAATCAAAGACAAACCCTGCTTCTAAATCTGTCGGCACTGCAAGCATTTTAAGACCAAAATACCCCCTAATTTGTGTGTTATTCCGCCACAATATGGAAAGGTGGTAAGGGCAGTGTGTGACAATCTGAGTGAAAATTGTTCACCCAAGCAGGCTCCTCTGAAACAGTGACTGGCTAGGGTTTGAAGGGTGCATAGGTAGTAAAAAGTGAAGAAAAAACAGTACTTTTTTGGGGATCTGTGTTGACAATACCATGTGCCTGAAGAGGCAAAGATTCTGGATAAAAACATCTAAAAAATAAAACAACAGAGATTTCTGGGTCCTTCAAATTTGTTTGGGTTTAAGGATTTGTGCCATTGGCTTCCAATAATGAAAAAAAAAATTCTGTAAAAAACTAATCAAAAGCAGTGAGCAGCACCTTGTCTTGGGGCCTGGGCTGATGATTTGTTGCAGCTCCTGTTCTGGGGCTGGGGGCAAGGCTTGCCATTGGCTCCTGCTGCAGTTGAATTGGCTCAGAAGTCTGCTCTGACGAGGCTTTGTTGCTTACCGGAGACTCTGATTCCAGCTGGGAAACTGTGTGTTGAGCTGATCCTGAGTCTGTGCTCCCTGCCGACTTCGACTTTCCCTATATTCATAATTATTGCCCATACAAAAAAATATTTAAAGACCATTGTTTCTATTTTCCTTTTTCTGTATCAAAAAACCAAGGCAACAGCCCACCTTGTTGGCCTGCTGAAATCTCATTGGCCAAGAAGGGAAGATCTCAATAGTAGGAGGGGGTCTTGTAGAGAAAAAAGCTGCAAGAGAGAGAAAGAGGAGAAGATCAAATTAAAAGCCTGCCACTTTTATCTTCTTTGTACCAGGGAGAAGAGAAAGCAGGACTAAAGTGTCAGTGTGTTTCAAAAAGCAGCCATATTCTTTGCCCGTTTTTTTCTCTGAAAAAGTATTTGCAGGCTTCAGAGAGTTGGTGATGGCCAAGCTAGCTTTAACCCCAACACTGAAGGATGATTCGGTTCTCTCTCAAGGCTGCCTCTTGAAGACAATTTCAGACCTCTACCTTCTTTAATTTGGGCTATTTGAGATGTGGGCATTTTCAAAAGGTTGTGTGTGTTAGAGAGAGAGAGAGAATACGTTTCATGTCCTCATCATTTCTAATGCCAACAACTCCTTGCATGAGAGCTTCTTCAAGCTCACCAAAATAAGCAGATCCTTCCTGGTCACTGAACAATCAAACAAAGGTCCGTTTCATTCATCAGAAAAATAATAATTTTGTTATCATGTAGATAAATTTAAAAAATATGCATATACACAAGAGAGTGAGAGAGAAATATAAGCTATATTATAATGATAAAAATAAGCACATGGATAGATAAGACTCAAAGTTTAAGGAATTGGGTGGGGAGTGGTGTAATCCCATTAGAGACTGTGGACATCAACATTAATATTAAAAAAATTAGGAAAAGTCTAGTGAAGATGGTGAGACAGATGAAAGGGAATTGGATGATGAAGGGGATGGCCTCATTGAGGACTAAACCCACATGCATGATTATTTCTTTGCAAATTATAGCATGATATGAATAATCCCATAAAAACATGGCCAAAAAATAAAATTTTGAAGAAGAATTTAAGGACCCATACAAGAAATTTGTGGCAGCAGGTGTGATGCCTTGAATTCCATAAGGAATGGGTTGAGCTGATGAATGCCCAGAGTCTGAGAGCCCAGTTTCACCCACCCTGTGATGATTTGCAGCAATCCAAGAATTCTCTCCCATCAGCATTACTAACTTGCAAAACTTTTTCTTTGTTCCCATTATTGAATGATGCCCTGCATTCTATCAACTCATGAACTTCACATCAAAACTTCGTCAACTCCTTTCCTTTCTGCACAGAAAACAGAAGTTTATCCATCAAAAAAGATTTAAGAAAGAAAGAAAACAAGGGTTTGAAGAGTACCATGTGAACTGAGAGCTCTGCTGAAGACAGCGAAAATTCACTTAAGAGTGGGGAGATGATTTTTGCAACGTGCTTTAAAAAAACAGGCTTTCAAAATAAACTGATGTTATTCATGAACCTCACTTTTTCTCTCACTCTATAATCTCTCTCCTATTTATGAGTCTTCTTTTGTTTTCCCGTTTCCTATCTTTAGATGCGGCTTGAAGTTCTTGACACCCTCGTCTCTGTAATAATTTCATCCCCCATGAATTCATTCAAGGTACAGAGAAGATCTTGTCCTTGTAGACTTTGGCTCAAAAATAGGTTGTGAGAGATAGTAGAATAAAATACAGAGAGGGAGAGAGAGAGATCGAGAGAGAGGATTTAAAAAGGGGTGGGGTCTTTGGCAGGAACCCACTAGAACGACTGACTCCTACTCCACTGTTTGTAACCGACCGTGCCCTCTCATTGGCTCTTGCTTTGGTCTCTTCACATATTATACAAACAGTCCTCAACAAAACCAGCATTCATTCAATAGGATGCAGACAATCCCCCTTTTAATAACAAATTCTTTCTAAAAAGGAAAATTAAAAAAAATATGCCCAATGAAATAATATGATGTATTACAAACAATTTATTAGTGCATGGAAACAGTAGTTGGTTCAGGTTGTTTTCTCACCACAAGTCGGTAGTCTGGAGGTCGTCACTGACGTGGAAGACGAGTATGACCTCCGGGATCGGTCGGCCGAGCAGACTCCGTGCGAGGGTGCTCAGGACCAAACGATGGAATGCCGAAGTGGAACTTCGGTTGGACGATGTCTCCTGTGGCCTGCAAAATGAGAAGCTCGTCAGGGGTCGGGTCTGGGGCCCGACCGAATCTCTTCTGATGCTTAAGTCAGGGTATAACTCAAAAGGGGCTCGGTGGGGCTAGTTCCGATCCGCTAGGGTGCCGTCCGCTAGTCCTCCGACCGAGCTATATAAAAGGATATATTGTTTGGAGGAGTATGAGAGTTTGCATTAGGCTACCTCCATGTTGGATCGCGGAGATCCTCTTCCTGAAGGTGCTACCTCCTGGCCTTTACATAGCTGAGCCATCCACCCTCTCATGTCTACTGGTCATGATGAGGCTTTATTGCCATCCTTGATGATGGCACGTAATGAGGAAGTGTTGACCCCCAATAGTTGCTACCATTGATGAAAGAGTAATAGTCATAAAGGCGGACCATAATCGCTGAATTAATGGCCATGAAGGTGGGTCCTAATAGCTGCATGAATGGCCACGATTCATTGAAGGAGGCCAGTCATAATTAGCGTAATAGTGGCCCCCATCTTCCGAGTTCAACCGTTTCAAGGTTGAGTTCGGGAGATGTAATATGAGTGAGAGAAGTGACTCCTTTTGTAAAATTGGTTCGGCTTCTGAAGTCAGCTGGGGACAATAATGGGTCGGCCCAAGAAATTGGTTGGCCCGCTGGGGGAGTAGCCCCCGGCCTTACAGACAACTGGTTCGTTCGGTGGCGAGGATTGGCCCATCAACTTACGGCCGACAAAGGAGTGAGTCGGCTCGTTGGGGGAATGACCCCCAGCATTACGACCGATTGGTTTGTTCGGTGGAGAGGGTAGCAGCCCCTCGACTTACTGCCGACAAAGGAGTGAGTCGGCCCACTGGGGGAATGGCCTCCGGCCTTACAGCCGATTGGTTCGTTCGGTGGCGAGGTGAGTGTCCCCTCGACTTACGTCCAACGAAGGAGAGAGTCCACATTCGTTCGGTGACGAGCGAAGCGGTCCCTCGACTTATGGCTGACGAAGGAGAGGGTCCACATTCGTTCGGTGGTGAAGGGAGCGGTCCCTCAACTTATGGCCGACGAAGGAGAGGGTCCTAGTTCGTTCGGTGGAGAGGGGAGCGACCCCTCAACTTACGTCCAACGAAGGAGTATGTCCCCGTTCATTCGGTGGCGAGGGGAGCGGCCCCTCGACTTACGGTCGATAAAGGAGTGGGCCCCCATTCTGGTGTTTTTGCAGCCGATTTGTAAGAGAGAGGCTCTTCAATAGATATATGAGTGTGAAGATTTAGTGGTTGGCAGGGTTTGGTGATGCCGACCTTGGAGTGGGTTATTATAGGATGAGTCGGTGATGGATGAGCTGTTGAGGTTGGCACGGTAGGGTCGGCCGTGAGCAGTGGGAGATAGTTGCCAGGATGATAGGACAGATGATGAGTCACCAATATATGATTGGTAGGTTCAGTAGGTGAGGGAAGATTGGTCAGCATTGGCAGAGGTCTGGTTGGGTAGGATATAGGTGTGGTCGAGTAGGCTGAGTTTTGGCTCGGAGGCATTGAAGGATTACTCGGTGTAGAGAGTAGGGCATGGAGAGGATGGGCAGTAAGTGGATTTTGTGGGTTTTAATGGGGTTGGCTCGGATTATGGCTCGGAGATCTTGGTGGGATAGAATAGGTCGGGGGAGGCGATAAATGAGTCGGTGGACTTAAGGAATGACTCGTAGAGTTTAGGGTAATAGGAGTATTAGTATGTGTTGATGGGTTTTTCGAAAAGGAAAAAATCATCTCCTCAACTGTACATGTCGACTGATGTATACCTTTTGTGTGGATTAGTCCATGTAATTGTAAGCCTTCACATGGTCAGCATATCCAAGGAATACACAGGGTTGCGAGCGAGCTTCAAGCTTGTTGCACTTATATGGTCGAAGACATGGATAGCAAAGGCAGCTGAAGGTTCGGAGCCATTTGTAATCAGGTAGTCTTTGATGAAGAATCTCAAATGGTGACTTGTTGTTGAGAGTGTCTGATGGAAGCATGTTGATGAGGTACACTGTCGTCTTTGTCGCATCAGACCAGTATTTCTTTGGCATGGAATCTGTTAAGAGCATCTGTTGTATCGACGATCTGTCGATGTTTTCTTTCAGCGACACCATTCTGTTCTGGTGTGTATGGGGCTAAAGTTTGATGTACGATCCCAAGTTATCGAAAGAGGGAGGAAAATTGCTGATTGCAAAATTCTCCCTCGCCATCGGATCGGAAAATTTTTATTTTTGCATTAAACTACCGTTCAGCCATGGTTTGAAGATCTCAAAGGCAGGTAACACATCAGATTTTTGAGATAGAAGATATAGCCAAACATGACAAGAGTAATCATCAATGAAACAGACATAATAACAAAAACCTTTATTAGACAGAACAGCAGCTGGGCTCCATACATCAGAATGAACTAAAGAAAGAGGAGAATATGCTCTGGAAGAGGAGAATATGCTCTGGATTTAGACAAAGGAAATGGTAATTTGTGACTTTTGCTCATGGGACATTGAAAGCAAGTTTTTTGTGATGATAGCTTTAGCGACAGATTGCTGGCGACTCTGGATACGGTAGGAGGAGCTGGATGAGCAAGGCAGACATGCCAGAGAGAACTCGAACAACTTGAAGCAGAGAGGGAGATAGGGTTGGAGAGAAGCAGGTAGAGCCAATGCATACTCGGACCTTGAAGAAGGGTTCGACCAGTTTTTGCATCATGTACAATAAAATTCGAGGATGAGAATTGAATGATGCAATTATTGTCGCACGTTAACTTGTGCACAGAGAGCATATTATTGGAAAATTTGGGTGGATGCAGAACATTGTTAAGATGTAGGGTAGAAGTTAGAAAATGTAGAGATAATGATCCAATGTTGGCAATTTTTGCACTTGCACCAGTGCCAACAAAGATTTGTCGGTTACCGTCATATGGCATTATTGTTTCCAGTTGAGATTGATCATTAGTAATATGATCAGTAGCACCACTGTCAAGGTACCAATTTACGCCTACAGAAGAGGTGGATTGAGCGACATACGCTTCCGACCTATTGGTGTGTACAACGAGACTGTAGTAGTTAAGTGTGTGATGGTTGTCTTTGCCACACACTTAACTGGAATATGATGTCTGGAGGGATCTATGGGAACATGTCGTCGATTGGCGACTGATCCAGGAGCACATGCAAGTGATCTTTGGCCACCGCGAGTCACAGGTTGACTGCCAAACAGAGAGCCACGGGTATTATTGGATCGTCTTTGATCGGCTCGACCTCTACGACGACTGAAGTTTGCATAATCGGCTCCATTAGAGTTCGATTGAAGATTTAGATAAGCGGAAGATGTAAGATCAGATTGCTGTTAAGCAATGGCTCTGATACCATGAAGAAATTAAACGACTGGAGAAAAAGATAGAAAAACCAGTAATCTTTTCATTTCTCTTGATATGTTTAAATATACAAATCATCAAGTGTATAATAGTAATCTACATGATAATATGAATCCTGGTTGTTTGGTAACTAATAACCGCTGATCTTTATAAGGTGTGGTTCATTGCATCGGGACACAATCAGCATTGAATACCATTGATGTGATTGCGGTCTTTGGGGGATTGAGTCTACTTACCTTATAATCTTTAGATTGAATGCCATTAATGTGATCCCCGTCTTTGGAAGATTTAGTCTAATTTTCTTATAATCTTTACAACATGGGGTGCGTTATATCGGGTCACAATCAGCATTGAATGCCTTTGATGTGATCCCGTGTTTAGGGGGGATTTAGTCTACTTTCCTTATACTCAAGAGTCTCATATGCAAACATATGATTTGGCCTTTGTGCAACCTATGGCAAGAATTGGTAAACTATCCCCGGGTGACTATCGATCGATTAATTTAATTATTGATGTGCTTACACATTCATATGCTATTAGGCCATAATTTGTAGCCTTAGTTGGATCTTTGAGAGGGTCTGTAAAAAAAGAGGAACTTTTATTGTTGCTTTAGTCATGTTTCTTTAGTACACATTGACATGTCGTAAAATGTCTTTAGCATATTCTGTTCCTTTAGCATTAAATGTCTTTAGAATTGTCATTAAATTGCATATTTCATGAAACAAAAAATAAACATATGTATATTTGCTTGATTTATTGGTGAGAGATTTTGTACACACTGAGCCATGCAGCTCACCTATGGTTTTTCTTAAAACCATTTCAGATGCCATTTAAGCCGCAAATTGGTGCTGGTAAGAGTAGCAGAAGTTGATGCCAAGCGGAGTCTTAAATTTTGTGACAAGTCGCTAGGTTACGAGAGATATATATTTTGTTTTAAGAACTCCTTATTGTAAGATGTATTTGGTTAAACATCTATGATGTATTATATTTTATCTTTCTCTGAACATCCTTAGAGAAGCAATCTGGATCTTATGTATTCTGAGTGAATATCTGGTAATGACCACTGAGGCTTGGCACGTGTGTCGGTTCGTTCTCGTATGCGCGTCGCCACTGTTACACACATCGACTTGTAAAGCTATTTAAGTCTTTTGTTGCTCGGTTTGGGGCCTTACAGTAATTTACTTGAAAAAGGTTGTTGGAAACTTTGTATATAACAATGTCTTGCTATATATGATGCTTTGTTCGAATTTTATGAGAAAAGGGTTAACGAAAGATACATTGTATCTCTGTATTTTGGTTAAACTACACTAAGAAATGTAAATTTCAATGTTAAAGCCAAGGGGAGATTGATGTGATATTTGAGGATGTAACGTTGCTTAAAAATGAGTTGACGCGTGTACTCTACTCAAGGGATCGTTGCTAAGGGCCTGTTCTTTACCCGGATAGTTGCCGAAGAATCCTCATTTCTTCACTATTCCCATATTGTTCACGGGATTCGAGTTTTTAATTCCCATCGGTCTGTTCTTTTGGAGTTGGGGGGATTTGGAATTCTTGCCGACGTGGCGCCTGCAAATGGGAATCCACGGGCTCAGAAGCAACCGGAGCAAATAGCTCCGATTACAAAGGAATCCCACTTTGTGTGGGCCCCCCTCTCTCTCTCTCCAGTTGAAGCGCCCGTACTTTTTTTTGTGGGCCCCCTCTATGTACACCCTTCATTACAAATTTCATACCCTATTAATTATTTCAAGTATTATTTAACTAGTATATTAATTAATTAATTATTTTAAGTTTAGATACAAATAGCACACAAAAAACTTGAGTGGACCACACACAACTTTTTTCATCCAACTTTCTTCAACCAAAAGAATACACTACACGGAGTGGGACCCACCTCAACTTTCCAACTCCACAATCCAACCACACTTTCCAACAAAAGAACACACTACACACCAATTTCTCTCTCATCAGATTCTACACTTCCTCAACTTTCCAATTATACTTTCCAACAAAAGAACGGGACCTAATGAGGACTTACAGCTTAACCTCTTCATCAAGTTCATATAGCCATAAAAGAATACATTACACTGAACAAGGTGAAAACACTAGAGAGGACACCAAAGACCGGCAAAGTCCAGCGCTAGAGAAAGTCAACATTAGTCGTACTCGCCAGCGCCAAGTGAAGCACTCAGGCTCGAAATAATTTGTAATCCCTTCGATTCATTTAGCGAAAAGGAAGAGAAAAAATTGCCAAAGTCCCCAAAAGTAAGAGAAAAAATTTGTAATCCCCAATCGATCCCCAAACATCCTCAAAAGTCCCCCTTATTGTCCCATAATTTATCGTGATTTTACATGAATTTTATGTCTCCGAAATGCAATTTTTAATCAACTTTTCGCCCAATAAGCTTTTAAAACTTATTTATAGCCCTCCCCCTCTTCTCTGATTTTTTTTGAATCAGTGGGCATGCGGGCCTGAGGCCCGCAGTTTGCTTACGGGCTTCAGGCCCGCAAGGCAGAATAGAGAAATATTTTTTAGTGTATGGG